>SKCR01010146.1:0-458267 GCA_019454045.1 Zanthoxylum bungeanum | reverse complement strand
TTGTGTTACTGTACGTAGTTTTAGTACCGGCTATGTTTGAATTTATGGAGGAGGTGTTTTATTATAGAACCTAATCCAGTACAATAGAATGGAATAGAATAATATACCATAATCTTGTTTGGAGAGAAAAAAAGATAGGTTTATAATGTAATGCTCCAAATATTGTTTGATAAATAAAAAATAATAATTAATAATGGAATGGAACCTAAGTAGATAGAGCGACTAGGTATCAATGGCTCTTTTCATTTCATTTTCTTTCACTCCCTTCCACCCTACATTTAACCAAATATTGGTTTTTAAATTTTGTAAGTTATATTCTATTATAAAGTATAAACCATCCCCTTCCATCGATCCAAGTATAGCCTTATTTAAATGGAATGTGATGATAAATAGTGCAAAATGATTTCTTGACATTCAATTTATTATACCAAACTAATGTCTGTCTGTTGTGTTACAGCAAGCAATAAGGGTTCAAAATGCTGCACTTGGATTTAAAGAAAAACAGAAACTAGAAGATGTGTTATCAAGAGAATACATTGTGACCAAGGATGACAAAGCTATAAGATTTCAAGAATCTGTTGATGATGTAGGATCCTCCGTCAAAGGCCTTGATGTAAAGAAACTGAAACTTTTCTTCCTTGCTACATTTTGAAAATATGCTCTTTTTCTATTTGAAAATATTCGAATATCCATTTTCCTGTTTGGATTCAGATATATTGAGGTAAGAATATCAAACTTCTGCATAAGTTGGGGCTCCTAATTCTGCGCTTAAAATATAATAAATAAATTTAAATATATTTCGCAAGCTTCACGGTAATTGCTTGATTTATATAATTGTAGTCTTTATATTACAGGTTTTTCAGCAACTTGGTAAATATGAGAAACGTGCACGTGCTGTGTTTTATATCGTGTTGGAAGCAGCATCATTTTTTCTGGATCTATTTGGGAAAAATAAGAGGAGAATCCTTCTTGCTGCATTTCTATTGTCTGTATTTGGTTTTGCTATGACTATATATACCTGTATCATGAGAAGAACCAGAGCTGCAACCAGAGTATATTGTCAGAAGCAATTAGTTAGGGTAGTCGAAATTGCTTTCTCTGTGGTCCAGTTGGTGGTTACACTCATTTATTTTATTCTGGCAGAATTGGGGGTCAAGAACAATTTTAGTGCATCGGTTTTACCACTAATCTTCTCTATAATTGTTGCTGTGTTTACTTTCAAATATGATGAGGAAGTCTCTGATTCATCAGGCCATACAGACTATAATTTATCTGGAGATTTGCCTGTTACAAAAATTTCACTTACTGAGGCTATACCTAGCAAATCAAAGGAGCTTTCTCCAATTAGGATGACGGTGAAAAATTTGAACTCTGTGAGAGACTTAAACATGACATACAGCCTTGCCTCTCCTGTGCCCCTAGCCGCTGATCATCAACTCAATCGGCAGTGTCAATTGCTGAATACCCAGGTAAGCTGATGAACATAATTGTAATTGTCAAGCAGCACTTGGTGAATTCGCATAAGTAACTTATCACTTGTATGAACTCCTACAAATTTAAAGAAAACTGCGTTAAATTGATTGCATTGTGTATGTAAATAATTAGCTGCAGGAAGTCTCTACAAGATTGAGTTAATGCTTTGTTTGTACAAAGATAAGAGTGTCTATGTAGATTTAAAATCCTTGGTGCAATTAAATATTGTTTTAGCATTAATATGGCCACATCAGTGCAAATATCAATTATAGTTTATATTTTTTTAGGTTCATACGTCAAATAATATGGCTGCTGAGAGAGCCAATGATTTGGCAATGTCTACTTGCAATGAGGATGCAGAAGCAGAGGATAACTTGTCTACATTAGCGACAGTGACACCTGATGGTTGATGGAAATGAGTCCATATGCTTGTTCTTCAGTTCAGGCATGCACACTCTCTCTTACTACTATGAATGCTCTTTTATTTTTAATACCAAAAGCTTTATATATGTTAATAGGTGGGTTTGTGAATAATATTTCAATGGCTTTGCTTTAAGAGACTTTGACCATTTGATTTAGGATTGCTACTAACCGGAGAAGCTAAAGAGGGATTTGCATCAAATATGCCAACAATGACTTAATAATTCAAATGATTAAATCTCATTAAAAAATAATTTGTTACATATACATTTAAGTATAATTAATCATATCTTAGCTAAAAACTATTAAATAAAAAATATCCAACACTTTTTATCCGTATGATTGTAAGTGAATATAACAAACACCTACACTAAAAAAATAAACTAATGTTATGATAAATATTGAATACAGCTTGTCAAAAGTGAAATGTGATATTTAAAAGATTATTTTAGGTCACGTTTGTTGAAAAAAAGTGTTGTGTGTTAATTTTGTTTATGTTGAGAATGTCGTGAGCTTGTAGAATATTGAGAATGTTGTAGAGATGATGCTTTTGACTAACATTAGGAGTCTTTTTGTCTAAAGCCCACCAAAACTTTATACACATTAAATCCTATAAAACTTGTCATATTTGTTTAAAGTAAATATCATTTTATTATATATAATTTAAAAAAAATAAAAAATAAACCCGAAGATAAAGGCTATTAGTACTAAATAAATAGAATATGTGAATCATATCATGATTGATGATTCATTCACTTAGGGGGTGTATGATTATTTTGTATTTTAAAAGTTAATGGGTATTCAATTTGGATTTCTCAATTATTCTTCTGAGTCTATTGATGCTTTGTTGGTATATATTCCCTTTTAATAATTTAGTGTGAATTTGTTTCTGAAGGAAAATTGGTTTTATTTTTCTATATAGTTCTTGAGATTCCATGGCTTCTTTTAATAATTGTTTTGAAATTAAGCAAACTGCTTTGCACATAATTAATAGTGTGATTGTTGAGTTTATTTTTTGGAGTTGGCGCATAATCTTGTTTCATAAGTGTGTTGGTAGCTGGCTTTGATTCTTAAGTAGGGGTGGTAATTTGGATTAAGATTCGTTTATTCGTTCGATTCGATTCGCTTTAAAGTGAATACGGGTTTGGAAAAATAGATTCGTTTAATAAATGGGTCAATTCGATTCAATTCGTTTATTAAACGAATCGAATACGAATTTAAGCTCATTAATTCGTTTAGAATTCATTTTATTATTTTTTTTATTAGCCCGACTAGCGCCTAGCGCATTTTAGAACACTGATTCATTCCAAATAATAGATAAAATAAAAATATAAAAGAGAATATTACTTGATTCTGATGATGATTTATACAATTAAGTAAAGAATTTATTATGATTTCGATGATGATTCATACAAATTTTATGATTCCGATTTCAACCCATTTCGATTTTAACTCATTTTGATTCCAGCTTATTTCGATTATGAATATGTAAACGCATCATAAATCTTTCTGAAGTTATCCTCATGATTTTAATTATTTCTTGGAAATTATGCCTCGAAATGGTTATATGTTCCCCATCATATTTTGCAACTTATAGTTAAAGTACTATCAATTTTAATTTTATATGAATATGATATTGATATATATGGACTGTGTTGTCAACTGATCTATTGCAATTACCATTTTTTCAGACCATAATGATTAGCAGCAGAATCATCCGACTCGGGGCCAGTTTGATAAAATTATTTGAAAATTATTCGATCAAGCTATCAGAGGTATCGTCTAGGGTCAATAACAAGATGCAGTCCGATATATATATATATCACGGATCATGGTCCTGTTGTCAGTTTCATTGAATAGTTCTATTAAAATTAATTTACTTAGAACTTGTAAAATTTTATTACTTAGAATGAAATAAGTTGTAAGTGTGCGCGATGCGCATATTAATTTAGATAAGATATATTTATATGTCATTTTGTATTATAATTGTAATACGTAAATTTTAGATTTAACTAAATGTTTATATTAATTTTAGAGAATGGTATATGTACATAAGTGTTTGTGTGCACGATGCGTATATTAAATATAGATAAAGATATATTTATATGTTTCTTTTTGGAAAAGCAAACGGCCATTAACAACAGCTACCACATTGCCTTATAATTTATTTGTGATTTTGTAATGTTGTTTTAAAATATAAGTTTTAGATGTTTTCATACATAATTTTTTATTATAGAAAGGAGTTGTGATTGTGAAAAGGAGGACATCTCTGTATAACTGCATACATTTAATTTCCCCAAATTAACGACGACATCTCAAAACTCTCCTCGGAAAAAAATCCTTGGAATTATAGTGTAATATTATAGTAGATATAGATTGTTCATGTATATTGTGATTTGCAAGAGTACTTACGTTTATTAAACGAATCCTAATATTATGATTCGTATTCGATTCGTTTATTAAACGAATCGAATAAGAATATTCGTTTAGTCATAATATTACTCAATCACATAATTTATCATAATTTATTTACATTAATTGTTCATAAATATATACATATAAAAAATATGTAATTAATGTATTTACTAAAAATAGCTCATCAAATATCGATAATATTATTTTTTTATGGTAATTAGTCATAATTTCTCGAATCTTAATGGAAAAATAACAATAATTAGTAAAAAAAAAAAAAATGAATTCTAAATGAATCAATGAGCTAAAATTCGAGAAATTAAACGAATCGAATCGAATTGATTCATTTATTAAACGAATCGAACGAATAAACGAATCACAACCCAAATTACCACCCCTACCTAACATTCCTATTTATAAAAAGAAGTGAAAAATAAAATATTACAACTTTCCATTTTTTGTAAATTTATTTAAAATTGATGTGAGATCTTATCGGTTGAAACAATTAGTACCATATGCATTCAGACAAAAAAGTACTGAGATTGATTGACAAATTGAGAAATACAATCTGATTTTTGTAGAGAACTAATGGTATCCCTCTCAATATGCACCGTGCCCTATCACAAACCTTTTCATTATCCCTCTCTCAATCAAATCTCTTTTAATTCTTCCGTAGTAAAAACTTATATTGAGTTCGAACCTTGGGAGATAACAGTAAAAAAAAAATTAGTTGAATTTTGGCTACCTTCCACTTTTTTTTGAAAAAATAAAAATAAAAAATATTAGTATTCAAAAGCTCATGCTCGAATTTTAATACACGTACAAGGTAAAAAAATTATGGGTTGTTTAATAACATTTAATGAGGTAAGACAAATAGATAGATAAATGAAGAGCAATTAAAAATGAGTAGTTCAAATCTGGGGTTAAGGATGTAACATAATTTAAAAAAATTAAATACTATACAAGAAGATCAATTTTTTCTTTGAAAAACTAATATTATAAAAATAATCTTTTTTGCTTCTATAATTTAAAAGGACATCATTATCTTTAAAACCTATTTAATTACATTACATTTCTTTATTATTTATTTACCAAATAATATTTTGAAATATTTCATTATAAACTTTTCATTTTTTCCCAAACAAGATTATGGTACATTACACTCTATTTCGTTCCATTCCATTTCATTGGATTACATTCGATTATAAATCATCTCATTCTATCAATCCAAACATAGAGTAAGACATCCATGATGTTCTATCTGATTCTCCTTTTGTTGCTGCTAAAAGTTTGTACTAATTCCAATAACCACAAAAAGTTTTCTGGAGACTGATTACTTGCTATTCCTATTGAATTTTGGAAACCAATTTAGCTTGTTCTAGCTAATGCTAATTCCATTTCTAATGCTGAAATTGTTTTATCAACCCTATATCAAAGCACACACAATCAAAACGAGAAAATGAACTGTCCAAACCAACTGAGCTTATTCAAGAAGAGAATATTGTTGATGATGGTTTTTCACTCCGAGAAAGCTTGAATATTGAGGAAGAGTAGTTTGGGGTTCTTACTCGGATAAGAGAATGAAGAGAGCCTAGAGATGCAAAAGTCGGATGAAGGACCCGAGTCCATTGAACGAGAGAGTCTTACCGAGGGCAGTATTGACTGATGAAGTGGAGTTGGGATATCGACCTGACCTGAAAAAGAAGTACTAGATTTGACATCATTTGAGCACTAGTGAATGCCGACCTGAGGTGGTCCGAACTTTCCGACCCGACCTTACTAAAGAAATGAAGATTTGATCCAACACCATTCACCTCGGCATGCCGACCCGGGGACCGAGGTTGAGGCGCGATATCTTGTACTTACAGGCATATGATGTATGTATTACTTGGAAGTTTGGGCTTCTAGAAGGTTAATATGACAGGAGTAAGTCAACGGCTCTCATTGGGAAATGACTCTGCCAGACGAACAGAATAGGCATGCCGACCCGGGGACCGAGGTTGAGGCGCGATATCTTGTACTTACAAGCATATGATGTATATACATTACTTGGAAGTTTGGGCTTCTAGAAGGTTAATAGTATTGGAGTGGTTGAATCATAAGTTGTCACGTCGACATAACGTGCAGCAGTGGCCAAAAGGTTGGAATGATGGGCTTCTGCTGACAGAAGGTGGTTGAGTCAGAGGTCAGAGCAACTGTTTGCAGAGTGATTGGGTAAAAGGAGCATGGACGACGATGACAGGGTGACATGAGCTAACGCCATAGGTTGGTGGAATAGTAAATTTAGAAGCCTATATAAGGGTTGAAGCCATAAGTTCATGGGTTAAAAATTTTCACATTTAATTACTCGTAAAAAGTAAGGGTTTCCAAACTAGTAATATAATTAGAGAGCTGGTCGGTACCCGACCCGTGAGAGATTTGTAAACCTGGTCATTTTTTACCATGAAAGTATTACAAACACTCCCTTTTTTTTTCCTGTGGAGGTAGGTTGGAGACACTCTCCGCCGAACCATGTAAATCTCTGTGATTTTCTTATTTGCTTGTCATGTTTTCTTTGGTTTCCCTACTAACCAAACAAATTCACTGTTTAGAGCATGTCTGTTCGATGGGTAGATTTCTCAAATTTCCCTTGGAATGAAAAACAGATGTCAACAGTTGGAGTCGTCTGTGGGGATCGGTACGAAAAGCAGCAAACACACTAAGACAATGACAAGAGACAATAACCATAGAGCTTTAGAGTCTTCAACGACGGAGTGGATGAAAGAGATGGAAGAAAGCATGCATTTGGAAATGGTGAATGCACGAAAGGAAAGGGAGGTGACGCAAACTTTTGTGAAAATTATGATGGAAAAGATTGAGAAGTTGGAAAATGAGAAAGGAGAGCGAGCTCGAGCAGGCCACTGTAGGAAGGAAGATATTGTTAATGGTAAGAGGGTAGCCGGTGTGGAAAGAGATCGAGAAACGGGGAAAAAATATGCTTGTAAAGTAAGGTCAATCAAAAGAGTCGTGTGAGGAAGAAGACGATAGACAAACTCCATAATCGTCTGGTGATAGTACGTGTTTTGGGAAAAGCGAGTTAAGATGATATCTGGAATGGAGACATAAAACTGTCAGGAGTGGGAGATACCACGCTCAGAGAAGCAAGTATAAGGAACCCCTCGGCCGAGAGCAAGAGAACATCGAGAGCCAGATGAGAGACTGGTTTCAGAAAGAGATGAAGAAATGTGAAGAAAGCACCTGGGGAGGTGCTCGGAGTGATCAAGACATGGAAGCAGCATCCCATTTCACTAAAGAAGTGTTGGAGACGAAGTTCCCAAGGAGATTCGCTATGCCCGCGATGGAAATCTTCAAGGGTAACACAGACCATCAGTCCCATATTGAAAAAATTATTTTACTCATGGAAATCCAAGATGTGGTTGGTGTAGGGGTTTTAGCGCGGGAGCAGCAGAAGCGCGCGGTTCGGGCGAAATCACAACTTTAAAACTTTTAAAGTTACCGAATAAATTATTCAATATCTAATATGAATAATTCATTCATATTTCACCTAAACATATTTATTCGATATCAAATAACGACACAAATAAGTTAGAAACACTATGAAACCTTTACGAAAACGTTTTTCAGTAAAATGACATAAAATGTGTTTTTATCTGAACCGACCAACCAACACACATGGGGGCTACCCCGGTCAGCTCCCATAGTGCTTGGGCAGTTCATGGGTTGCCCAAACAGTGAAAAATTTACTGTTTCGACAGCGGACATCCGGTAAGCCCAAAACTCACCCGGTAACACCGTTTTTCGCCGTTTTCGCATATTTCAACTCCGAAATAATTTTCGGAAATTGTTCAAACACCCAAAACACATCCAATACATTTAAACATCATATTTTTCATCACCAACATATCAGATTTTCCAGATCTGATCTGGATGTGAAAACTATCCATTTTTCATGCTTAAACCCAATTTTATCAAGATTAATCTAATTAATCTAACACCAATTAAGTCCCACCATCATGAAATATCTCTAGAACAATTCTAGGTTATTTTATAGTGGCTCTATAACTCTAGAATGGCAACTAAGTTGTCCAATAAAAAATTGAACCCAAATTATATTAATTTAGTTCAAAGTTTACTTACACATGCATCTAGCTTCTCAATCCATCATCCAATCCAAAAACCCCCAAAATCAAAGTAGAAAATAATCTCTACAACCATTGCTAAAACACAAGAACAACATAGAAATAATTTTCTAAGTTAAAGAAACTCAAAGATTACCTTTAATCTTCTAATTTCTTGAAACTTTTATTGTTGTGTGTGAGATTCTTCTTTCTTTCTTCATTAGGTATTTTTGAAGGATGAAGAAGTTAGGGATTTTCAAGTTAACCACCCACCAAATGAAAGAAAATAATTTTCTTCTCCTAAACCCTAAAGTGGCGTGGATGTGTGGTTTTTAAAAAATCAATAATTAAAACAATTTTAATTAAAAAAGACTTGGTAAATGACCATGACACTTGGCACAATATTTATCATATATTACTTTTAATATACGTTAAATAATAGTGTAACTTTTACACATTTAAATCAAATAATAAAAGTCAAACAATTATTATTTAATTTACATGTGTCGTCAAATAATTTACCAAATAATATATATCAAATCTAATTATGTATCAAATACAAATACATATTAGAACAACCAAAATTACCCCTGGTGTTAGGGTTGGTGCTCAGAGTGCCAATCTGGATCGTATTTATGTCCGATTCATAAATACGAGCAATTTCATTTTCCATAATATTACTAATTTAATAGTAGAACCCTTGTCTTTTATACACTTATTCGATCTAATTACGATTAGATATCTGATTATGATTAGATCGAAACTAAATCTGGTTTAGTGATACGTGTATATTAGACAAAGACCCTAGGATTTACAATATAGTGCGCAGTTACAACGTAGTTTATAATTGACATTGGGAAGTGCACTATAAGATGTATATCCTTAAATAAAGTTCCTGGTCAAGATTTACTAACATGGGTCAGTTAGTAAAATCCGCTGAGACCAGTACATGTCATATATCGTGACTTGGTCTGATGGTTTATCCCAATGAACCATGAGTCTCGGGAGACTCGTATAGACATGTAGGTGTTTATTTGATAAGACACATAATGACTCACTGAAGATTTCCTAATAGATGGTACACCAACGTCAATATGAATCTTCTCGAGTTGAGCGAGCATAGTGGTCCTTCGACTTGAGATACCACAGTGGGATATATGAGTTATCCTCCACACTTTGATGGCAGTCACGTCACCGATCTATTTAGATCACACTTCCGCCTGTTCGTTGGGTGTGGACTGATGCTCATGATATTCAGTGCATATCAAGAGAGGATCCGTCAGTCCTGTGTACAGGGCATAGGCATCCACACATGTTTACGATCTAGTATCCATGGCCGTGGTATAACTTCGGAAATCAGTTCTGAGTGTTATTTAGAGATCGTAAATTGAAAGTCGACTATATTATACCGAACGGATTTGACGTTCTCATCTATATCCCAGGTATAATATGGATAGCCTGTGACAGAGAGATTATACATATGTAATGACCTTGACTTGCATAGTTTAGCGAGATTATCTGTGGTCGTCATAATCTATGAGTGGGTGGATTATGGACACAAAATTGGATTTTGTGACGGATAAACCTAAACTTAGAGAGTCTCATAATATGAAGTGTACTCGTTGAGCACTTGGGCAACGCGATATGAATAATACGGATTATTCATAATACTTCATCGGATTAAATGAGTTAATCCGGATCGTTTAATCGGTTAAACGATAACACATGCATTAAGGGATTTTGGCCAATCGTAATTATTATGTATTTGTATTTCATACATAATACGATTAGATACATATTAATTATTTATCAAATGAGATTTTGACACATGGCATAAATATATGTATTTTGTTATTTATTGTAAATAAAATTACATATATAATAATAATTATATTAATTGATTATTTGAATATTTAATTATTAAATATTTAAATGATTAATTAATAAACTTTTTTCATAAATGTTATGAAATTTTTCCAATTATTATTGGTTTACATGGCATGATTAATTGAACTTTATTAGTCAAAATATGATTTGATAATATAAAGTTTGATTTGATTTTAATTTGATTAAATTTCCAAAATGACCAAAATGCCCTTATTACTTTTCAAAGTCGGTTAAGCATTTTTTAAAAGGGAAAATTGTTTTCTTCTTGACTTCTTCCTCACCATGGCCGAGAGTTCCATACAAAAATGGGTTTCAAATTTGGTTTGAAAAAACCATGAAGAAATGAAGGAAAATCAAGAAAAAATGCTAAGGATTTAGGAGATTTAAGGTAATTTTTCAAAACCTTAAGCTTGGAAATTTAGTTTCTTATTTCTTGATGATTTAGAAAGGTTCTAGGGTTCCTTCAATTCTGAAAAATTTTGGCTTTTGGTTGTGGATGAAGAATTGGAAGCTTGTGATGCATGTGTGAAGTGATTTGGACAATATTAGTGTAATTATTATTCTAATTGATCATTTGATGATGAGTTATCATTCTAGAGTGTTATGACCACTCTTTTGAAACCAAGAATTGTTCTTGGGTGCTTCATGTGTTGTGACTTCGGTTGGTGTTTTGATTAATTTGATTAATGTTGAAAAATTGGATTTAAAGCATGGAAAATCATAATTTCGGTTTCTGGATCAGATCTTGTAAAACTTGAAATTTTGTGATGAATTAGATGTCATATGAATGTAATGGATGTGTTTTGGGAGTTGGATCAATTTTTGAAAAGTGTTTCGGAGTTGAAATAAGCGAAATGGCCAAAAACGGCGTTACCAGGTGACTTTTGAGCCAACCGGGTGACGGCTGTCCAAACAGTGAGTTCGTCACTGTTTTTGCAGCCCATGAACTGCCCTAACACTATTAGGGCTGACCTAGGCAATCCCCATAAGTTTCGGGTGGTCTGTTTGGTCAAAAATGCGTTTTAGGCCATTTTACGGAAAAACGTTTTTCGTAAAAGTTTCACGATGTTTCAAATATATTTATATCGCTGTTTGATATCGAATAAATAAGTTTATGTGAAATATGAATAAATATTCATATTAGATATTGAATAATTTATTCGGTAATTTGAAAAAGTTTTAAAATTACGATTTCGCCGGAACCGCGTTTCTGCCGCGCCCTTCGCCCAAAACCCCAACACCTGGCATGTGTAAATTCGTTTACCGATTAAACGATTTGAATTAACTAATTTAATACAGTGAAGTATTATGAATAATCTATATTATTCATAACGCGTTGCCCAAGAGCTCAACGAGTGCATTTCATATTGTGGGACTCTCTAAGTTTAGGTTTATCCGTCACAGAATCCAATTTCGTGTCCATAATTCACCCACTAATGAATTATGACGACCACTGATAATCTCGCTAAACTATGCAAGTCGAGGGCATTGCATACATATAATCCCTATGTCACAGGCTATCAATATTATATCAGGGATATAGATAGGAACGTCAAATCCCTAATGTATAATATAGTCGAATTTCAAATTTACGATCTCAAAATAACACTCGGAACTCACTTCCGAAGTATACCACATCCATGGATTTACTAGATCGCAAACACGTTCAAGATACATATGCCATGTACATAAGACTGGTGGATTCTATCTGATACTCACAGGATATCATGAGCATCAGTCCACACCCAACGAAAAGGCGGAGGTCTGTTCTAAATAGATCGGTGACGTGACTGCCATCAAAGTGTGGAGGCTATCTCATATATCCACAGTGATATCTCAAGTCGAATGACCATTATGCTACTCGACTCAAGAAGATTCCTATTGACGTCGGTGTACCATCTATTAGGAAATTTTCACTGAGTCGTTCAGTGTTTATCAAATAAATACGTACATGTCTATACGAGTCTCCCAAAACTCATGGTTCATTGGGATAAACCATCAAACCAAGTCATGATATACGACATGTACTGGTCTCAGTGGATTTTACTAACCGACCCGTGTCAGTAAATCTTGACCAAGAACTTTATTTGAGAATATACAACTTATAGTGACGCTTCCCAATGTCAATTACAAACTACTTTGTAACTGCGCACTACATAATATATTATCAGGTCTTTGTCTAATATATACATATCACTAAACCATATTTAATTTCAATCTAATCGTAATTAGATCGAATATGTATATAAAAGCAATAAATACTACCATAATTAAGTAATATTATGGAAAAATGAATTGTTCGTATTCATGAATTAGACATAAATACGATCCGTATTGGCACTTTGAGCACGAACCCTAACAGTTGGGGGGCAGTTTGCAAGGTGTTCCCACTAACCTTGGGAGGGTCGGCCAGCTTATGGTTCCGAAATCTGACTCCATGAAGTATCGGTAATTTTTCACAGCTGAGGAAGTCTTTCATGTGCCATTTTAAAGAAGCATATGCACCTAGGAAGACTGTTGGGTCATTAAGGATGATGAAGTAGAGGGATGCCAAGTCCCTGAAGAGTTTCATCGATGTATACCACAGCTTGGTATTACAGGTCGGGGCATATGAGTCCTTGGAGGCGTTGGAGAGCTTTAAAGGAGCTTTGAAGGTTGAGAAGTTATGGTCTCATCTAAGGATCCAAGAGGCACCTGAAAATACTGCGGCACTGGAGTAAATGAGGAAATTTATGTTATTGGAAGAAGGGGAGAAGATAGCCTGAGGGGGCGCTACTCGGGCAATGAAGGCGCCGATGTAAGAAAATCAGCGTGATATTGTGAAGGTCATATAGGATCGGTCCCGAGGCGAAGAGAGTTTAGGCCAATGACCCAGGGTAACCCAGCACCCGAAATGAGGCCCTTGGTTAAGGTCGATCATGTTGCTGGGGGCACGGCGTAAACTGCCCTCAACAAGCCGTGTTAGTAAATCTTGACCAGGAACTTTATTTAAGGATATACTACTTATAATGACGCTTCCCAATGTCAATTACAAACTACGTTGTAACTGCGCACAATATTGTAAATCCTAGGGTCTTTCTCTAATATACACGTATCACTAAATCAAATTTTGTTTCAATATAATCATAATTAGATATCTAATCGTAATTAGATCGAATATGTATATAAAAGACAAGAGGTGCTACCATTAAATAAGTAATATTATGGAAAAAAAAATTATTTGTATTTATGAATCGGACATAAATACGATCCGAATTGGCACTCTGAGCACCAACCCTAACAATTACATCCTTAACCGATGGCTGTTTACTTATGTTATACCTGGATAATTTACTCACTGTACTGAATGCAACAATGTAGTAAACTTATCTACTCGATTCCACATTATATTTCACATCTATGGAATTCTGATATCTCTCATACACCAATCTAGAAGCATTCATCCACGTATGTACATACTCTTTTTCCACACTGTAACTATACTTTATATACTAACAACATCATATTTTTTTTCCTAACTGGAACTAATTTATTATCTACCAAACCACCCAAACTCGTGGTAAAAGCCATCCCAAACCCGTGGCGGTTTAGTCAGCTTAAATTATGGCTGGTTACTTCATAAGAACTACGTAAGCTAAAACATAAGCAATAACTAACTATAAGCTGTAAAAATTTTACTAAAACACTGAGCTAAAGCCTCATACCTCCATATAATATAAGATATTGACTCTTGATTCCATCCATTGAAATCCTCACAACTGTATTCTAAGCATGGTAACCCCCAACACTCAACATTTACATTAATATCACATATTGACCATGCATTTCAATATAAAATTTATACAAGGTACATACTCATAGCAAACTACGATACTACTCATCAAATAGAACCAGATATCATTGAACTTCCATATCAAAGAAAATATCTTAAGAAATCCAATCATTCTGAAAATTCTTTTCTTATCTGAAAACAAATTTCTTTATTTGAAACTTTTCTGTAAATCATTTTCTATATGTAAAACTTTGAGAATCTCTTAAAAACTATTCTTCTTGAAAACTCGTTTATAAACCATCATTTTATGTAAATCTGTCTCTGAAAATCCATTTCTGAAAATCTGTTTTCTGAAAAATCTATATCTGAAAGATCTGTTCTGAAAACTGTCTTTGAAACTGATCTCTGAAAACTGTTTTTGAAAAACTGGTCTCCGTCTCTGAAAACCTGACGTATGGGGGCGTTACGTATCGCTGTTCCCCCATACGCTTAACAAGAGCTAGGAGTGAAAATCCATGACTTTGAGGCGTTACATATCGTTGTCTCCCAAAGCATGCCACTACTGTCTTTGAAACTGGTGGTCTTGGAGCGTTACGTATCGCCCTCCCCCAAGCCACTGAACTAGAACTGAGGGTGCAGATCTATACTACCCTCCAAGTTCTGAAACTAGGATCTAGGGGCATATGTCATCCCTAGTCCTGAACTAGGATCTGGGGTCGTTACGTATCGATGTCCCACCAGTCCTCTACATGTGCACATGTGTTGTCCGTCAATTCCATATCTGATCAAGTTACATACTGAGGTGAGTTTTTCCCTCACGCCTCGAAAACATAAAAACTCATGTTTTGAAAACATTTCTTTTCTAAATCCTCAATATCTGAAAAGCAACTGTAGTAAAATTCTGGCTAGCGCCCTGTATGCTCAAAAGTAAGTCTGATGTCTGTAGGACACAGAAATCGGCGACGCTGTTCCGGGCTCGCGGCCTGGTTGGGAGTACGGAGTAGCCTACGGGGGACTACACCAGAGAAATAAAAATGGAGTCGCCACCCGGTGTGAACCGGGAAAATGATTTAAGGCTGCACTCACCCCTCGCAAGGGAAGACCTCAAACCGTTGGGTTCGGAATAGTCCCTTACTTACGCCACTTGTAATGAAATGATTTATGTAATAACTTAACCGAATCTACGTAACATATATATCCAAGAATAACCTACATCTAGTTCGCATTCATAAAAATAAATCCTATATCTAAGTTTGTATGCTTCAAAAGTAAGTCATCATAACGGCAAACATACGATATCACACAATAATCTCATGAGCATATTGATTCATCAAACACAAACGAATAAATAACAATCTAAACATAAACGTATATTAAACTCCTAATGTGAAAGCAAATAACTAAATCATGCATAAAGAAATAACATAATCATGCTTAAAAATAAATAACATACGAGACTAAATCATGCTTAAAAATAAATAACCTACTAGACTAAATCATGCTCGAACACAAGGTTGGATGAGACGAAATATGTGTGTCTCTCAAGTGGTACGTGGAGTTGTATCCCGAGTTCAGACCTCAATACCGTCCATTCGAATTCGGCTACGGAATTTACGTCCGGGTTTCCATCCGATATACCGCAAGAGAGAACACATATTTCGTTCATCCGGAAATCACATCATGCACCAATCCACAATACTCATGCGAAAAAAGTAATAAATAAATTGAAAATAAAGGATAATAAATAAAAGGGGTGCCCTCAGGTCTAACCTCTTAAGTCGTCTCTCGGAGGCGCGTTACACGACTGTCGGAAGGGTTGATGCCCCGCAACTTCTCCGGTTCACTGGTTCAATGTTTTCCTTCGCTATTTCGTTGTTTGGGCTGCTGTTCTTACTCCATTTTACGATGTTTATGGTTATGGTTTAGGCTTACTATTTTGCGGTAATACGTGACTGTTTTGGCTTACGGTTTGTGGGTTAAAACCATGCAATTTAGGGCAGTTTGGGGGTTAAAACAGTGCAGTTTTAGGGTGCAAAATATGCGGCAAATTGGGTAGAAAACTGGACTGTTTGCGGGGGTTTATACGGTAAAAACTGGGCAGTTTGGTGGGCAAACTGGGCAGAATATGCGGCCTAATTAGGCAGTTTATGGGCAGTTTTCACGGGTGAAATGCGGCAGTTTTGGGCTGATGATTTGCGGCAGTTTTAGGCTGTTGTGGCATGGAGTTTTAGGCTGATTTGGAGGGGGCTTTATGTGGCTTGAAGCGAAGGGACTTGCGTGAGTGGAGGGGTATGTGGCGTGAAGGATGAAGGCTGTTGTAGAGGGTTTATTGATGCGTAAGTTGAAGGCTTGTGAAGGTTTATTTACGTGAAGTGGCTGAATGTGTGTGGAGGGTTTAGGGACGTGATGAGGATGTGGCTTGAAGTTGAGGCAGTAACGTGAGAATGAGCTAGGGTTGAAAAGGTTGGGTTAAGGCTTCTTTTTATAGGCAAAGGTTGGGGTTTACCTTGTGTGAAAAGAGAAAGGATTAGTGTAATTATGGGAGATATTTTTTTAATTAGTGTGCTTTAAGGAAAAATCTTTTTAATTAGGGATGTGTTTTAATTTGATTTGATTTCTTCTCTTTCATTAGGGATACGATTTGATTTGATTTGATTTCTTCTCTTTTAATTAGGGATATGATTTACTTGGATTATGAAAGTATTTTGATGAGATTTGATTTGTATCTTTTAATTAGGGAATGCGATTTGTCTTGATTTTAACATGTGTTTAATGTGTGATTTCATTATTTTGGAAGCTTTGGGGCGTGGATTTAGTGGTTTGGGCGTGTATTGGGTTTGTTTTGGTGGGCTTGGTGTGTGGCTTAATGGTGTGTGGGCTTGGTGTGTGACTTGCGGGGGTTTGGGTGTTAGGTTTGTTTCTAGGTCCCAAGATCAAACAAGCAATGAAATACATGTGTGAACACATCAAAGGAGGTAGCGGAATACTCACATCGATCGGTTGAGACGATTTGAAGACGAATGAAGCCACAAAGTGCACTGCCATTCACGCCCACTGCAGCAGTTCACTGCCCTCCAAAACATAATTTTGAGCTGCGAAACGGAGCTCCAAGCCTCGTCGGACGGATCCCGGCTCATGGGTGAACCTCCCTACCACCTTCGCAAGTCTCGTAAGTGTGCTAGCACTTGGATTTTCACCATGAAAAACCACTCTATGCTTCCCTTTATTCACGCCATTTCTGGTTCAAAACCAGTGAAGAAAAACAGTTTTGGGCGTGACTAGAAGAAGAGAAAAATGAGAGAGAAGAAATTGTGTGTTGGTTGGTTAAAGCATTTTCTAAAAATGCCTTTATATATTTTCAATGAAAAAATATATTGAAACAATTACAATTGATTAATTAAAACCAAAAGTAAATGCTTTTTCCCTCCAAACACTATTCTAACAACTCACATCACTATTCATTTCACTTTATTAAAGTGACTTGATGTGTGTCTATCAATCAATCAATCACATCAATCAATCACATCACTCAAAGTGACATTTGATTTGACGCTTGATGTGACTTGCGTCGTCGCACTCGAATTCGAAATACGAATGCGCTCGCAATCACACTCGGGCTCGGGTTCGCTAATTCCAAATTAACGATTTTTCCGTTGCGTCGTAATTAAATGATTACACCTAGCGAATTCACTATTCACGTCGCCAACGAATTAATTCTAAATTAATTCGTTCGCCCGAATTAAAATCTAATTTTAATTCCTCGTCAAAATCTAATTTCGTTTAATATATCGAATATATTAATTTACCGATTAATTCCAAATTAATCGTTATCTCTCTCTAGACGATATTTTATCCTAGATAAAATATCTCCGTAATTAATCCCAGATTAATTTTCTCTCTCTTCTATATATAATCCCAGATTATTTAAGAGTGCGAGTTATGCGTCATCGGTGGATTATCGGGAAGCGACCCATGAGATCCCCGGATAAGTTGGCAGTAAATACGGTCGTCGGAGTATCCGAATCACGTACGTACCAAGTACTACGTTCTACCGATTTACGAGACAAGGTCGACTCCTAGCAAAGCACCAAGTCTACCCCTTTCTCCGGACATATCCATCTAAGAATATTTAAGATCGGTATCAAGCGTAGTATACCAAGTATTGTGTATATCGGCCCAGTATCGGATAGTCACGTGCTAGGGCTGGGGCTGGATAAGTGTATGCCCCGTCCGAAGCACATGTCGGATGTCTGGTAACTAGTCTCTATAATCGGATATGTATGACCTAGTCATAATATCCCGATGGTTGCGCAACACTTAAGAGAACTAATACCGTATCCTGCGTGACATCATCTCCACTATGACTAGAGTGATACTTCCGTCTTGACATCACACCCAATACTCTACGATTCTCAATATACCCAGCAGTCGGCGTACACAGAACCGGTTAGAGTCCTAGACGACCTCAACTAAAGTATATTGATTGTCGTAAGCATTAGCGGTGCAAGTCTCAGGTTAAGACCAAATACACATACCCTGATGTCGGACTCCCATAGACACATAGTCATAATACCAATGGGATTCCGAGGGGTCTATCCAGAGCGAAGCTGTTTCCCGTACCATCGTGTGAAACACAACCTCCTATCGCACTTGCATAAGTATCCAATACTTAAATATATGAGAACTATGCCGTTGTGCCCTCACAACGCGCACAAGTGCAATACTAGCCTATTCCGCATTATCGATGTCCTGTCTCGATAATACTCCGGCTAGGGATATTTAATGATTAATCCTTCGTGGACTGATACTGTCTCATATCATTCTCAATCCAGGAACTAATCATATGGACCTCTCTTCATTTATATATCTATGGTGATCTAATCACAAACGATGAGAGTGCAATTTCCTTGTCACATAGTTAATTTGTACAACAACACCATGATATGTACAAATAGTGACGCTATGGGTCATATTATCCAACATTGGGCTAAGGTTGTGTTTTAAAACAGAGGTCCAACAAGCAAACCCGAAGCTAAACAAGCGAATTAAATCCAACAAAATGTCAATGTCTGACTCTTCCCTTCCGACGTCCGTTTCCCGCGACTTCCACAATTTAAAGAGGTAGTGTCTCCATGTGAGACTCATCATCGGGACTTATATGTAAAAATACAGTGCCTACAGTCGCCCACACTTTGATGGGACTTATGCAGTGTGTGACAATGAAAATCCTATCAAAGTTATGCAATGCATTTTTACTTACCTGGCTCGCCAACTGCCACCTGACTTTCCTGCTGCTTTGAACTGAGTTGATATGGTGGCGAGGTACCTCGACCCATGGGTTTCATTCCCGAACCACCGAATGTGGGCTCTATTCCTGAACTGTGCTGATGATGCAGTGGGCCCTCGACCCTGGGATGCATCCCGAAACTGCAACTGATGTGTGGGCCCTCGACCTTGAGACACATCCTAAAAGTGATGATGTAGTGGTTCATTGACCATAGGACGCATCCCGGAACTACAACTGATGATGCAGTGGGCCCTCGACCCTGGGACACATCTCGGAACTACAAATGACAATGGGGGCGCCTCGACCCTGGGACGCATCCCAATAGCGCTGACAAAGTGGGCCTCGCCCCCAAACTGATGATGTAGTGGGTCCTCGACCCTGGGACGCATCCCGGAACTACAACTAATGATGTAGTGGGCCCTCGACCCTAGGACGCATTCCATAACTACAACCGACAACGGGGGCGCCTCGACCCTGGGACACATCTCAATACCGCTGACAATGTGGGCCTCGCCCTCAAACTGATGATGTAGTGGGTCCTCGACCCTAAACTGGTACTGATGTGGGCCTCACCCTCAAAACTGATACTGATGTGGGCCTCACCCCCAGATTGATACTGATGTGGCCCTTGCCCCTAGACTGACACTGATGTAGGCCTCGCCCCAAACTGATACTAATGTGGGCCTGGCCACCAGACTGACACTGATGTGGGCCTCGCCCCCAAACTGATGCGGGTCTCGCCCCAAACTGATACTAATGTGGGCCTCACCCTAAACTAATACTGACATGGGCCTCGCCCAAAACTGATACTGACGTGGGCCTCGCCCCAAACTGATACTGATGTGGATGTGGGCCTCGCCCCCAGACTGATACTGATGTGGGCCTCGCCTTTGAGACTCATCCCCAAAAACTGCTACTGATGATATGATGGTTCATTCCAACATACTGTATTACCTCTCACGAGATAATCCAGATAGCTAAACATATTTTCGTCCTCAACGAATGCTTCGTGTCAAAACCAGAGAACCTTCAAAGTACTTCATATACACAAATCTGATCGTCTACATGAGTGATCTGAACTAGACTCCTAGTGTGTGTGTGCCAAGGCTCTTACACAGCTTAATCCTTAAGTAAGCCAACTCGATGATTTTGTCTCGGAGAATTGGATCAGTAGGTCTAACCAATCTAGACGTCTTAATCACTCTCTGTGATTACTTCCTCGTACTCAACATGACATGGTTTTCTTCTTTTTTTATCTTGGCTCTTTCTTTTCTTTCTTTTCATTTTTGAACTTTCTTTTTCTTTTTCTTTTTCTTTTTCTTTTCTCTTTTCTCTTTTCTCTTTTCTTTCTTTCTCTCTTTTTTCGACACACCTACCCTTTAAGGTAGCATTTCTCCTCATGGTGGTCCTAATACTCGCCCATGGGTAGCTTCACGCTTATCGGTTATAGGTGGTCCGTTTTTCTTTTCTTTTCATTGCAGAGACTTTTTCTTTATTTCTAACCACATCATATATCGTAGCATAAGTACACCAGGATGGACATCCAGACAAACAGTCATTCACTGATCCACCATTTCTTCAACTAGTCATTTCGCCAACTACTCAGGCTTCTACTGTTGAGATCCCATAATCAACTGCTCATGAGTCTAGTCAAGATCAACCACTCAGAATCCTGAATGAGAGCACAGCTCGCACTTATCGTTTCTAAGGTTTCTCTCTCCAGAAAATAATGTCATCACCGGACATATACCTAACTATCAAAGACTTTTTTTTTTTTTCACTCCACGGAATTCTGCCTTTCGACTGCTGATAATGTGGGCTTCGCCCATTGGGACTCATCCCCAAAACTGATGCTGATATGGGCCTCAACCCTAGGACTCATCCCCAAAACTAATACTGACGCGGGCCTCAACCCTGTGATTCAATCCCGAAAACTACTGATATTATACTGTTGCTGCTTTTGGTTGGCTTGCATTTGCCGCTTTCTTCTTTCCCTCTTCGAAACCTGTGAATACAAAACAACACAAAACAAAAAAGAGAATGCATATATGTTACGTGTATGCATGCGTGTATGAATGAATTTCCTATTCCGTTGGGTTAGGTCTTCTGCCGATTCCCTTGGTGACTGCTCGGTTTTCTCTTCCTCAGGCAAAGTACTGCTTCAATCTGTCTACGTTGATCGGCTCGGTGAACTCATTCCTTCCTAAATCTGACAGTCTCACTGCCACATTTCCCATCACTTTCTGGATGATGTAGGGTCTTTCCTAGTTCGGTCTGAACTTTCCTCTCGGGTCCGTCATCGACGGCTTCGACTGCTTAAGCACTAGGTCACCATTGTTTATCTTAGTAGGACGCACCTTCTTATTGAATGCTTGAGCCAACCTCTTCTGGTATATCTGCATGTGATGCAATGACTTCATTCTCTTCTCATCCAGCAGTGCTAATTGTTCAAATCTCTGCGAGGCCCATTCTTGTTCAGGTAACTTTGTTTCTGCTAATACCCGCATAGACTGTATCTCAACTTCCACTGGCAGTCTTGCTTCCATCCCATATAACAAAGAGTAGGGTATGGCTCCCGTTGCCTTTCTCACAAATGTTCTGTATCCCCACAGGGCGTACGGTAGCTTATTAACCCAATCTCTATAATTCTCTGTCATTTTGGCTAACATTTTCTTTATTGTCTTGTTGGCTGCCTCGACTGCCCCATTTGCCTGCGGTCTGTAAGGTGATGACTTGTGATGTCATATCCCATACTTCTGTAGCATTGCCTTTGTTTCTCCTTGAAACTGGACTTCATTGTCTGTTACTACATGATGCGGCATTCCATATCGACATATGAGATTTCGGGCTATTAACTTCGCCATCTTCTTTGCTGTAACATTGCGAAATGATTCGGCTTCCACCCATTTTGAAAAGTAGTCTACTGCCACTACTATGAAGTGATGTCCATTCGACGCGTGCGGTCGAATTTCTCTGATCATGTCAATTCCCTATGCAGAAAAAGGCCACGGCTCTGATAGCCCGTGCAACTCTGTGTGCGGCAAATGGTTTAAGTTACCGTGTGCTTGACAATCGTGACAATGCTTTACCAGCTTCGCACAGTCAGCTTCCATGGTCGACCAGTAAAAGCCTTGTCTCACTATCTTACATGACAAGTTCAATCTGTTAATGTGCGGTCCACATACTCCTGCATGTACTTCTTCCATTTCTTTATGAGCTTCTTCGTTTCTCAAACACTTCAACTGAATGCCATTCGCTTGTCTCTTGTACAATTCTCCATTCAGACTCACATACTAAAAAGCCAACTTCTGAATGGCTATCCTGACTTTTCTGCTTGCTTTTTCTGGGAGTTCCCTCCATTCCAAGTATCGCTGAATATCATAGTACCAGGGCTTCCCATCATTGACTTCTACTTCCAAGACCCCTTCTATCTCGTAAACAGGTCTGCTTGCTGTCGTCAACACTAAAGGTTTCATCACCAATTTCTCTGGATTTTCCCAAGTTGCGGCTAGTGTTGCCAATGCGTCTGCCATATGATCCTCTTCTCGTGGCAAGTGCTGGAACTTACAATCAGGGAGGGCCTGTGCCAGACTCTTGAGGTGGAACAAGTAAGGTCTAACCGTTCTTCCTTCAATTCCCATTCTCCTTGCATTTGTCGGATTACCAACATTGAGTCTCCGTTAATCTCAACATTCTTAGCTCTCAAGGCTATCAATGCAGTCAATCCAAATTCGCATGCTTCATATTCGGCCATGTTGTTGGTTACTCCAAACGTCAACCTCTTGGCCATAGGCAAAGTTTCTCCTTCGGGGGTTACTATTACGATTCCAATTCCAGCTCCTTTGCAGTTCACTGCTCTATCGAATTACATCTTCCATCCTTGGACTGTTATTGCCTGGATCTCCTCGTCTGGGAATTCAAACTTATACTCGTCACCTTGTATCGGTTGTAATGCCAGGAACTCTGCTACCGCTCGCCCTTTGATCACTTTAGAAGTGAGGTACTCGATATCAAACTCTGTCAGCAACACTAACCATCTGCCCAACTTCCCAACTAGCGATTCTCCTTTGCTACCACTTGGATCTTGTAAGATTGGAAGTAATGGCGCAATTTTCTGGACGCCCACACTACTGCCATACAGATCTTCTCTACTTCTTGATAGCGGACTTCATATGGAAGCATATTCTTACTGAGGTAGTAGATTGCATGCTATACTCTCGTCTCATCTGCTTGTACCATCATTGCCCCCAGTGCTTCGGGTTTAATGGCCAAATATAATATCAAAGGTTTGCCCAGTCTTGGAGGTTTCAAGATGGGAGGTTTCACTAAATATTCTCTGATCTTGTCGAATGCTTTTTGACATTGCTTATTCCATTTCACTGGCTGGTCTTTCCTCAGCAATTTGAAGATAGGTTCGCATACCAACGTCAATTTAGCGATGAACCGACTGATGTACTGAATTTTCCCCAAGAACGCTCTGACTTCTTTCTCTATCTTCGGTGTCGGCATCTCGGTAATTGCCTTAATCTTCTCAGGGTCCACTTTTATTCCTCCCATTCCGACAGTGTGTCCTAGTAACTTTCCTGACGTTACTCCGAACATGCACTTCTTGGGATTTAACCGCAGGTTGTACTTATCAACTCGTTCAAGGAATTTCTCCAGTGCTTCTATATGTCCGCTCCTCGTTTCGGATTTCACCATCATGTCATCCACATATACCTCAATCTCCTTGTGCATCAAGTCGTGGAATAATGTGGTGGCCATCTGCTGGTAAGTGGTTCCTGCATTCTTAAGCCCAAACGACATCACCTTGTAGCAATATGTACCCCATTCTGTGACAAAGGCAGTCGTATGCTTGTCTTCTTCAGCCATAAGAACTTGATTATATCCCGAGAACCCATCTGCAAATGAGTACATAGCAGACAAAACCGCACTATCAACAAGCACATCTTTATGGGGTAAAGGAAAATCATCATTCGGGCAAGCTTTGTTAAGGTCTCTGTAATCTATGCACATTCTGACCTTCCCGTCTTTCTTCGGCACTGGCATAATATTTGCCAATAACTCAGGATATTTCACCACTTCCAGGAATCCCACATCTATCTGTTTCTTAACTAATGCTCTAACCTTCTCGGCCTACTCAAGTCTCATCCTTCGGAGCTTCTGCTTTACCGGCTTCATATTTGGATAAGTCGGTATTGCGTGCTGGGCGATACTTCTGTCTACCCTGGGCATGTCCTCATAAGACCAAGCGAATACTTTGGCATATTTGACCAACATCTCTTCTAAATCCTTCCGCTCTTCAGCGGTAACTTCACTCGCAATTAAGACTTCCTTGGGGCTTTCGGGTGTACCAAGGTTGAATGCATTTATTTTGGTTGAGTTAATATCAAATATGCTCAAGTCATGCAAGTTGAAAGGGAAAGACTCAGACAAGTAAGAAAAATGAATGTCTTTATTGCTAGCAGATGCAGGAATACATTCGAATAAATCAGAGAGATAAACATCTTCATCCTCCACAGATGCTTCATCTCCCGCGGCTGGGTCTTCCTCGGTTTCCTTATTCTCCTCAAGGGTCAGGCTCTCCAGTTTCAGAAACTCTTCCTCCCACTTCTCTTCCTCCTTTGCAACTTCCACTGCCAAGGATTTCTCGCCTATCACATCATGAAAGATTTCAAATCCTGGCACCACGATCCCGTTGACCTCTACCGGTTCGGGTTCTCCCTGATATCCCATAGCCTTCACAAAGCATTCTGTCAGTTTCAATCATTTCTTCTTAACCTTTGGCTTGTCCTCATCAGACTTGTATCCCAAGCCTCTCCTGGTGGTCTGCCCCTTGAAGTCGGGCAACGTTCCTCCGACACCTGAACCTGTGCCGGGCTCGAACTTCATTTTCTCCATGATCTTAGCTACCTTAGGATCTACCCATTCCTCAAATGTTGCCGACACTTGGAACCTCGTGAAAGGTTGTATTTCCAAAGCGGCTACAGCATTGTCAACCTCAGCTCTGATGGTGACAATTTCTCCCCCGTACGGGAACATAATAACCTGATGTAGAGTGGAGGGCACGCCCCCAAGCTTGTGAAACCATGGCTTTCCCAATAATAAGGCAAAAGTGGCCGGGATATCAAGCACTGTGAACTCAACCTCATCCTCAATTGGGCCCACTTTGACCGTTGTAGCAAAAGTGCCCTCAACTCCTCGCTTGCTATCATCATAAGCTTTGATAGTCATATTGGAGGGACTTAGATCCGTAGACTTTATACCCAACCTCGCCAAAATTTTCAATGGGCACACATTGATGAACGAGCCATCATCCACCATTACACAGGATGTCTTCCTGCCCCTTACCTCAGCTCTGATGAATAAAGGTCTATTATGGTTCCTTGCCTCAGCTGGGAGTTCTTCATCAGAAAAGGTTATCACCTGCGCAGCTTCCTTTTGTACTGACCCTACAAAAATCGCGGGGTTGGCATCCTCTGGCACTCTTATCTTGCTCAAGGCCTCAACCATGGCCCGTCTGTGCTCCTGCATTAACTCCCAAATGCTAAGGTGTGCTCGCGTCTTCTTCAGCTGACGCAGCACTACATCTCCTTCAACATTATCCCCGTTTTCTGCTATTTCTCTGCCATCTGCCTACACTTCTTTGCCCTTTTCTGCAGTATCACTGTAGAAATGCCCACTGCGGGTCATTCCTTTCACCTCCTCTTCGTCACTGCTGGAGAAGTCCAGCCAGAAGTTCTTCCATTGCTCTGTTTCGTCCTCGCTATTGCTATCCCAAATCCCCAGGCAAAAGGCTTGGTGGTCAAAGGTTTGGAGGACGATGCTTTCGGGTAGGCCAGAGCTTATCATATAGGTAGGTGGCGGGACAAAGTGATAATTTGGTAGGGGGTTTCGGTGTATGTTAGGCTGTTCTTTCTCAGGGTCGGGTATTTTATGAGAGTCTATGAGGTCTTGGATTTCGTGTCTGAGGCGGGCATAGTTGTCTGTGTCATGGCCATTCTACTGGTGGTAGTGACAGTAAAGGCTTAGGTTATAGTGTGATGGTGGAGGATTGAGGAGTGGTTTAGCTTCTAAGGGTTTAAGGAGTCTCTGCCTTGCCAACTTCTCAAGCACTTTGGACAAAGGCCTTCCCAGGTTAGAAAAACGCCAGTTTCTGACGGCAGCTACCTCAGCAAAAACGAGCTTAGCACCCGATGTTCCTCCAACAGTCCTCCGATTCAGACTATAGAACTTTTGGTTCTTCGCTTCCTTTTCCTCGATATCCATGACAGTCTCCTTCAACTGTCGAAAATCCGTAATCATGGAGGTCATCCTTCTCAACTTGCCATAGATAGAGGGCTTGGTGTCATTGATGATCATTTTGATTTGGTCTTTCTCCGAGGGCCATGTCTGCATTTTCAGAAGCTGGCTTCTCCAGCGATACACATAATCCTTGAAGCTCTCTTCCGACCTCTGCTTGTTGTTCTCCAAGTCGCAAAGCGACAAGTCGATCTCCAGATCTGTTACGTACTGAGCCAGAAAGGCCTCTGCCAACATCCTCTAGTCATCTTTGACCTTCCTTTCGAGGCTGTGGTACCATACTACGGGTGCCCCCTCAAGCGACATCCCAAACATTTTCTGGACTTGACGTTTTGTCAAACCCACTGAACTCATCACAGAGATATACTGCTTGAGATGGACCCTCGGATCCCCGTTCCCATTGAATTTGGCTATGTCAAGCATTTGAACTGAGCCGACAGCTGCTCTTCAAAGGTCATCGCCTCATAATCTAGTAAATCCTCATGTTTACCCTTCATTTTGTGGGTAACCGATTCCACCTGATCCCGAAGTTTTTACAATTAGGCCTGGGACCCAACTATTCTTCATGTGGCATACTCAGCCATATCATCATCAAAGACAGGGATATCCTCACCCAACCTATTTGGAGGCTCTTCACGCCTCACATTCTCAGAGCTTCCCCCAGCACGGGGTACAACCATACTAGCCATGGCAGTAGTCAAAGCTTGAAGTTGCTCAGTAACCTTAGTGAGACTGTTCTCTAGCTCATCCATATGGGATACCTCGTTCTCTGATTCACTCATGTTTACTGACGGCCTTTTGAAAAGTCTGCCCTCTACCCTAACCCAATGGGTATCTATGATGTCTTTTAAAACTACAAGTTAGCATGTATGCATGTAATGCATGGAATATATAAGTCGACCCATTATCATTTTAAAGCATTCAACCACACCATTGAGTGGTGCAAACTTGTCCCAGTTGAAAAGGCCCAACAGGTTTACACTTTTGCGATAACATGGCTAAACAACTTTAAATGATAAAAGTCATAAACACAAGATGGCCCATTGGCATTTCAGAAGCTTTTGGCCCAATTTCCATAAAGCATGGACTCGTCCCAGTTTAAATGGCCCAACAAGCCCATACCTCATGACAAAAAGTCCAACTGAATCCAAATGACGATGGTCCTAAATGCAAGCATAAAGAGATAATTTCTATTAATTATACTACTACGGTTCACTTATGGGTTTACGGGAGTGTAGACAAAGTCTCTCGCTGGCGAAGGGTTGCCCACAACTAGGTCTCCACACACAAGGGTCCGAGCGACCAAGTGAGCGCACATTTTTTATACACTAAGGTACGTGCCAACAAGTTATGGTGCGTGACTGACTGTCAAATGGATTTCCCGTTGTAGATTCCCCAGAGGGAGGGTGGAGCGAACTCTCTTAAATACCCAAGCCTCTTAGGCTCTTATCGCCTTGGTGACATGAATAAACAACAAGTCCTCCAAATTAGTCCATCACAGTAAGCTTCGAGTGAATGATTATCTAGGTGCCTTCACAGCTTTTCCTTATAGAAAGGTAGTGAATGAAGGAAGACACCAAACCATTACCAAGCTCCAATAATGCCTTTGATTAAACCCCCTCAACCCACTATAGACGTGGTTAACTAAAGCACAAATCACAAACATTACAAGACATTATTTCGGGGCCGATTCTCTATCCCCAGTGGAGTCGTCAGACTGTATGACACGGAAATCAGCGACGCTGTTCCGGGCTTGCGGCCTGGTTGGGAGTACGGAGTAGCCCACGGGGGACTACACCGGAGAAATAAAAATAGAGTCGCCACCCGGTGTGAATTGGGAAAATGATTTAAGGCCGCACTCACCCCTCGCAAGGGAAGACCTCAAACCGTTGGGTTCGGAATGGTCCCTTACTTATGCCACTTGTAATGAAATGATTTGTGCAATAACTTAACCGAATCTACGCAACATATATATCCAAGAATAACCTAGATCTAGTTCGCATTCATAAAAATAAATCCTATATCTAAGTTTGCATGCTTCAAAAGTAAGTCATCATAACGGAAAACATACGATATCACACAATAATCTCATGAGCATATTGATTCTTCAAACATAAACGAATAAATAACAATCTAAACATAAACGTATATTAAACTCCTAATGCGAAAGAAAATAACTAAATCATGCATAAAGAAATAACATAATCCTGCTTAAAAATAAATAACATACTAGACTAAATCATGCTTAAAAATAAATAACGTACAAGACTAAATCATGCTTGAACACAAGGTTGCATGAGACGAAATATGTGTGTCTCTCAAGTGGTACGTGGAGTTGTATCCCGAGTGTAGACCGCAATACCGTCCATTCAGATTCGGCTACGGAATTTACGTCCGGGTTTCCATCCGATATACCGCAAGAGAGAACACATATTCCGTTCATCCGGAAATCACATCATGCACCAATCCACAATACTCATGCGAAATAAAGTAATAAATAAATAGAAAATAAAGGATAATAAATAAAAGGGGTGCCCTCAGGTCTAACCTCTTAAGTCGTCTCTCGGAAGCGCATTACAAGGACGTCGGAATGGTTGATACTCCACAACTCCTCCAGTTCACTGGTACAACGTTTTCCTTTGCTGTTTTGCTGTTTGGGCTGCTATTTTTACTCCATTTTACGGTGTTTCTGGTTACGGTTTAGGCTTACTATTTTGCGGTAATGCGGGTGTGGGAACACAGGGACTGAGCGACGCATGCTATTCCAGGCTCGCAGCCTAGTTGAGAGTACGGAGTAGCCCACGGGGGGACTAAACCGGAGAATAATGGAGTCGCCACCCGGTGTGAACCAGGATAAAGATTTAAGGCCGCACTCACCCCTCGCAAGGGAAGACCTCAAACCGTTGGGTTCGGAATGGTCCCTTACTTATGCCACTTGTAATGAAATGATTTGTGCAATAATTTAACCAAGCCTAAGCAACATTTATTTCCAAGGAGTATTCTACTTTTAAGTTCACATGCATGAAAGTGATCATTATAACGACAAACATGCAATAGCACACGACAATCTCATGAACATACTTCGATCATATAATATGGAAAACAAAGAACAACCTAAACATAATGCAAATTCCAAACGCAAAGTAAATGACTAATCATGCTTGAAAATGAACAACTAAATGGGCTAAATCATGCTTAAGAACCAAGTAGCATACTAACGGCCTAATCATGCTTGAATACCATCTCATGAACACATCAAATAAATAAATGCAGGAATACAAATTGTATGATTGATTACATGATACAAGAGAAATCACCTAAGAAACAATTATGCATGACATGTGATGAAAAGGACTCAGTTCAGTGTATGCGCGTTCGTGTAGCGTTCGAACGGTAAATAGAAGGTTCGCGTTCGTATAGCGTTTGATAACGCGTTCGAACGGGTCCAGACCTGATGCATGATAAAACAAAGGAAATACGTGTGCGTTCGAATAACATTTGTAAATGCGTTCGAATAGGAAACAGAAGGTTCGTGTTCGTGTAGCGTTCGAGAACGCGTTCGAACGAACTGAGACAGAAAACATGCGTTCGTGCGGCGTTCTGAAATGCGTTCGAACGGGGTTACATGAGTGACCTCCAAAATGCAGTAAACAACATGACACATACATAAACGGATGAATAGATGACACCTAATAAATAATAACGGGCTAAGAGGCGCGACAAAGCATCGTGGTAAAGGATTTTAACCCCTCGACACAAAGGACCTTTAATCCAACTTACTAAGCCCATGCACTAATAACATAATGCATATAAAAAATAAAGACAACGATATCGGACTTTAAATACCCGATTGAACACATCTTACATTCAACCAAATATACGTCACTCGGCGTGGCGAAGTATCGTGGTAAAGGATTTTAGCCTCTCGAAATGGAGGACCTTTAATCCGACTTACTAAGCCCATGCGCTAATAACATAATGCATATAAAAAATAAGGACAACAATATCAGACTTTGTATACCCAATTGAACTCATCTTACATTCAACCGAATATACGTCATCCAGCGCGGCGAAGCATCGTGGTAAAGGATTTTAACCTCTCAAAATGGAGGACCTTTAACCCGACTTACTAAGCCCATGCGCTAATAACATAATGCATATAAAAAATAAAGACAACAATATCGGACTTTGTATACCCGATTGAACTCATCTTACATTCAACCGAATATATGTCATCTGGCACGGGGAAGCATCGTAATAAAGAATTTTAACCCCTCGAAATGGAGGACCTTTAATCCAACTTACTAAGCCCATGCGCTTTATCTCATAATGCATAAAAAAGGGACAACGATATCGAACTTTGTATACCTGATTGAACACATCTTACATTCAACTGAATATACGTCATCTGGCCCGGCGAAGCATCGTGGTAAAGGATTTTAACCCCTCGTAATGGAGGACCTTTAATCCAAGTTACTAAGCCCATGTGCTTTATCTCATCATTACATAAACAAATAACATGCAGAATTTAAATACCGGATAGTAAACAAATCAAGATAACATGAAATAAGTTATGTGCCGTATACTCAAGTGGTACGTGGAGTTGTATCCCGAGTACAGATCATACTACCGTCCATTCAGAATCGGCTATAAATTTATGTCCGGGTTTCCATCCTATATACCACAAGAGGCGACACATTCCGTTTTATTCAAGGGCCACAACATTGATGAGTGGTAAATCTATCACTATTTCCCACTCATTTAACCTAATATTTTGTATAGTTTCTTGAGTTTTGTGAATATTTTGATGTGTTTTGTGTTATTTTGCAGATAAATAAAGTTGGGAAAGCTTTGGAAGCAAATTGGGGCCAAAATAGAGAAAATTTGACAAAATGGCAATTCAGTAAATTGTCCGCGTCGCGACGCCAAGACCTTCAGCGTCGCGACGCCTAACGTGCGCCTAACAGTGCTAACATGCACCGGGTCCACAAATCAAAATCTGAGAAAAGTTTGACTTCACTAACGTGCGCCGTGCCACGTGTCACCATCACAGCCGATCTGCTAACATGCGTCTTGCCACGTGTCAGCATCCTACGGTGCCGACAGTGATCATCACCACGTGTGCCATGTGTCACTCCACGTCATTGCCGCGTCATCAGCCACATCACCAGGTTGACCAAGTCAAACTGCCACCTCACTGCCACGTCATCATCAGCCAATCAGGAAGTCGCACGTGTCGTAATTCTACGGTGCCGACAGTCTCTTTCCCACATGTCGCCACGTCACTGCCACGTCAGCATCAATCATTGAGTATCTAATCCTTATCTGACACGTGGCGGATAAGAATCTCATCGACCAATCAGAAGACGCCACGTGTCACAATAATTGAAGCCCAACCACCTCGCCACGTGTCACCTTATCAGCTTATCCAGAATCTGCAAACTGACGAACCAGAGCATGCCACGTCGACAGAAGCTGGCGTAGCGACGCCAAAAGCCTTGGCGTCGCGACGCTGGAAGCCTACCAGGGCCTATAAATAGAGCTTCAAATTTCAGTTTTAGTTGTACCACTCTTTCTCATCTCTGTGATGTAAAGAGAGAATTTCTCTCTCTACTTTCTTTTAATTTTTAGTTTTTTTTTAGTTTTTAGTTTTGTAATTAATTTTAATTACGTTTTGTAATAATAGTAATTTACTTGTTTTTTTACTTTTTACAGTTTTTACTATTTACCATGATGAGCTAACTTCCCCAGCTAGGGTGAAAGGTAATTCTTTTACTATTTCTATTTAGATTAATCTCCCTTAAATATAATATATTCACTATTTAAAATATTGACTTAAAAAGATACCGCCAGATTGGTCGGTTGGTAATTAACTTTCTTACCGCCTATATGGCAGGTTCATGGACAAATCTTTTTACCGCCTTAATGGCTGGTTGGACTTAATTTGATTTAATCAGGATACCGCCTATATAGCTGGTTGGTAATGTTATCACAAGTTTATATATTATATTATGAGAGATATCTAAATTAGTAGTAGTAAAAGTAATTCCTTTTACCTTAGCATTTTATTTTATTGTAATTTACTTTTCAGTATTTACTTTACCGCATTTTTACTTTATGTCTTTTATTTTCAAGTTTTTACTAGCCCTAGTTATGTGTTGTAACTAAATTAGTTATCTGGGGTTGTGATGACTTTTAATATCACCGTTTTATAAGGGGTTAGATTATAGCTTGGGTAATATAAAGATTTATTTATTGAGTCTTAATCTTAATGCTTTTTCATTAACTGGCTATTAATAAAATTGATCTGGTAAATCTAAAATGAACTAGACATAGGGATTTTAGGTTTCAGCCTTAAACTCAATAGCCCAGGATCTTCCTTGAGGATAGATAACCCTTTAATAGATTTCCTTACAGGATAGGAATATACCTGTCGGGCGGGGGTAGCCATAATTGGAACTTAAACTTAATGAATCCAGATCATTTGGTTGACATAGACATATGGTTCAATTGGGTTAAACTGGGTATTTGTGTCTGACCATCGACAGAGGCTTACACATAATTTAGCGTTCCAAGTTAATAAATCAATATATTACCCAACTTTAAGATAACCACTTCATCTTTAAAATGATATTGGAAAAAATACAACCCTAGATAGTTTTTAATATTGAATTTTCTTAAAACATATTTTCGACAATTTTATTTACTTGCTTTTAAATTTAGAATCGTCACCATTTCAAATCAATCAATCAACCTGTTAGATACTAGTAATCATTTGACCTCATAAAATTAATAGATTAGATATTAAGTCCTCGTGGGATCGATATTTTTATACTACTTGAACGATACGTGCGCTTGCGTTATACGTGTGTGTTTACGCCAGTCAAGTTTTTGGCGCCGTTGCCGGGGACTTATTTATCTTTTGCTATTAGTTTAGGGGTTAGATACGTTACTTGTATCTAATTTCTTTTTACTCATTGATTTTGTTTTCTTGTGTTTCAGGTTCTCAGAAACTACATGAGACGAACCAGAAGCTTTGAACTCCGACCGCTTGACCCGGAAATTGAAAGAACCATCAGACAGTTGAGAAGGGAAAAGCGAGAAGGCCAAGAAGCTTTAGTCAACATGGAACCTGAACCGTTGGAGGTTGCACCACCAATTCCCATTCGAGACAGAACCATTCCGGTGGTTGACAGAATCATTTCTTATATTGTACTTCCTCCCTTACCAGCAAATGCGTGTGACATCAAAACATGCATTCAGATGATTCAGCACTTAGTTCAGTTCGGAGGGAATGCAACTGAAGATCCTAATTCCCACATTCGCAACTTCCTGGAAGTTTGCGGCACTTTTAATTACAACCGAGAAGCGGAAGAAGCAATGAGACTGCGAGTTTTTCCATATTCCATAAAGGACAGAGCTAAAGCTTGGCTACATTCACTACCAGCAGGTTCTATCACAACTTGGAACACTTTAGCTACCAAATTTCTTGCAAAATACTTTCCACCAGCCAGAACCGGAAAGCTGAGGAATGACATCACATCCTTTGTACAACAAGATTCAGAATCCCTCTGCGAAGCTTGGGAAAGGTACAAAGATTTACTCCGGAAATGTCCTTACCATGAGATTCCAAAATGGCTTCAAGTCCAAACATTCTATAATGGGCTTTCTGGAATAATGAGAACCACAATCGATGCTGCTGCTGGAGGAGCCTTGATGGCAAAATGAGAAGATCAAGCCTGGGACCTAATCGAAGAAATGGCCAACAACAATTCCTTGTGGCCAACAGAAAGGAGCATGATCCAAAGAATTGCAAGAATTTATGAAAGTGGAGCCAATACAGCAGTCAACGCCAAGCTAGATCAGATATGCAAATTTATGGAGACTCTTACCACTGGATCCACAAGTTCACCATATGGAGGAACACCAGAGTCAAACCAACTTGAAGAAACGGTGAATTTTGTCAACAATTTCAACTGACAGGGAAACAATCCATATTCCAACACCTACAACCTAGGGTGGAGGAATCATCCTAATTTTTCATAGAGCAACAATTCAGGCCAACAGCGGAACTATCCACCACCTGGATTCCAGCAACAGAACAAATGCCAGGAGTAGGCAAATGAACCAGGAATAGCAGAAGTGCTGGCTCAGTTAAAAAAGTATGATGCCATCTTTCAGAGCCAATCAGCTTCCATCAAAGCACTGGAGAATCAAATCGGACAACTGGCCAATGCTCAGAGTTACAGACCACCAGGTAATCTTCCCAGCAACACAGAACCCAATCCAAGGAACCGAGGGAAGGAGCAATGTCAAGCCATTACTTTGAAAAGCGGTACTGAAATCAACAAAGATGTTGGAATCAAGATGTCCCAAGAAAAAGTTCCAAAAGAAGCTGAACAGCAGATGAAGGAAAAAGAAGCAAAGGAAAAAGAACAGATCACTCCACCTCCACCTTTTCCTCAGCGTCTTCAGAAAAACAAACTGGACAAGCAATTTTCCCGGTTCCTGAAGATCTGCAAAAAGATGCATATCAACATTCCATTTGCAGAAGCGTTGGAACAAATGCCCACCTATGCCAAATTTATGAAAGATATTCTTTCACGAAAACGGAGATTGGGAGATTACGAAACAGTAGCATTAACAGAAGAATGCAGTGCCATCATTCAGAGGAAACTTCCCCCGAAGTTGAAAGATCCTGGCAGTTTCACTGTTCCTTGCGTCATAGGAGAACATAACTTTGGTAAGGCTTTGTGTGATTTAGGTGCGAGTGTTAACTTGATGCCTTTTTCTATTTTTAGGAAATTACAGATTGGAGAAACAATGCCAACTTCAGTCTCACTACAACTTGCTGATAGAACGCTCGTATTTCCAAGAGGCGTAGTTGAGGATGTGCTGGTCAAGGTTGACAAATTCATTTTCCCAGCAGATTTTATTGTCCTTGATATGGAGGAAGACGCAGGCATGCCAATCATCCTTGGGAAACCATTCTTGGCTACAGGTCGAACCATTATTGATGTACAAAAAGGAGAATTAACCATGAGGGTACATGACCAAGAAGTAACATTCAATGTTTTCAAGGCCATGAATTTCCCAGATGATGAAAAGAAGGAGGAATGTTTCAAACTCGATGTGACACAGTACCATTCAGAACTCCAATGCAATGCAAAGTTCTACTAACAAACTTAAAACATGTCAATTGCCTGTAGAGCCTAAAGATAAAGCGTCTTTTTTACTGAAGAAGCCAATTCTTACACTACAAGCAACAGAAGAGAAAAAGTTCCACCAGCTCAACGAATTGGAGGAATTTCACAATCAGCCTTTTGATGATGCCAAATTGTACAAAGAAAAGGGCAAGAAAAGACATGATGAGAAGTTAGTGCGCATACAACTGGAACCAGTGCAGAAGGTACTGTTAAACAAATCAAGGGTGAAATTCTTCCCATGGAAGACAAAATCACGGTGGTCAGGTCCATTTGTGATCACCAAAGTTTTACCAAATAGAGCCGTTGAGATACATGATCCTGACGCTAACAAAAATTCCAAGGTTAAAAACAAGTGTGTCAAGCACTACTGGGGAGAATCATTTGAGCGACAAAAATAAAGTGTTACACTTTCAGATCCAGCTTAACGTTCGAGAAGTCAAGTCTGGCTGACGACTTTAAACTTAGCGCTCGCAAGGAGGCAACCATGCAATTTGTGTATATATTGTAATTTGGTGTGATTTAATTTTGTGTGTTTAGTTTTTGCAGATTAAGTCATTTCAAGATGGAAGAAGCTCTCGCAAATCTTCACAAGCAATTTCCTTCTCTCCCTCAAAAATCTCTGATGAAAGTTTACAAAGCTCACTTAGAACGGATGAGACTACTGATGATCAAAGGTATTCCTACTGACATTCGTTGGTTAATTGAAGCACGGTCCGATTGGTAGGTGAGTCTTCTGACTCTTTTATTTCACATCTGCCTGGCTTAGGAAAGAGCACATATGCTAAAAAGAGAAGAGCCAAAAGAATGTGTGTTTGTTATAAATGTGCTCGCATATTTTGTAATACTCGTTGTCGTTCTTTAGGAATGGTGTCCGATAACCACGAAGATAAGATTAGCTTCATTAGGGATGGCTTGAGTAAGGAGTCTTTGGATGACATATCTAAAACTCTTGAGACGCATCCCAGTGGATATGTGTATCATGAAATTCGCATGTTATATGCACAATTCCAAAAGGAAAGACAACTGTTAAGTCTCGGGAATCTGACTCAAAAAGACCCTGTTTGCCAATTTATAAGAAAATTGGATGGGAAGCTTGTCCCTGACGCATAGACGTCAATCAAGCCGTTAATTTTCTTGTAAATATTATATCTCTTTGTCTTTTCCTAATAATTGTAATTTGTTTTGTTGTTTTCTTTTATTTTATCCGACATGATCCAGACCTTTTTGACTATCACGATTTGTTTAACTAATAATTGTCATTTGGCATGTACTAGTGCTATTATTTACTCACCCTTTTCAGGTGTTATAAATTCAACTCATCATTGCACTTTTGAAGACATCCAGAGTAAAACATGGAAGCCACTTCAAGAAGACGAGTTGAAAACATTTGTGTGTTTTACGGTAGTAGTGTTAGTACTAAACCACAATACATAGAAGCAGCACAGGAATTGGGTCGAGTCTTAGCTGCAAGGAATATGCACTTAATATATGACGGAGGAAATCTTGGACTTATGGGGATCGTTTCAAAGGCTGTACAGGAAGGAGGCAGTCACGTTTTGGGAATCATCCCAAAACCCTTGGCAGAGGCAAATCTTATTGAACCATCAAACGGAGAGGAACTGATCGTGCCAGGTATGTCTGAACGTTTGGTAGAAATGATTAATTGTGCTGATGCTTTTATTGCTTTGCCAGGTGGCTTGGGCACATTGGAGGAAATTTTTATAGTACTATCTTGGGCGAACCTGAACATACACCAGAAACCGCTTTGACTGCTTAATGTTGATGGATTTTATGATTTTCTTTGTGTGTTTCTTTATGATGCTCGGAGAAATGGGTTCGTGTCGAAACCTTTGAAAGAACTCCTCTTTACTGCCAGAACTGCTCCGGATCTAATAGACCAACTCATAGCCTATGAACCACGAGTTGACCCTATCCTTTCAAAGATAAATTGGTCCGAGGACGATCGTGGTAAGAGGCGTAGGATTAATCTGGATCTTAACCTTTAATTTCCTGTAGATTTCAGCTAACTAGGTACGACCTTCTTAACTCTCATTTAACTGTTTAAGACATTGGGGACAATGTCTCATTTAGGTTTAGGGGAGGGAATTAGTTGATCAGTACCTTATTTTTAGTTTGTGTGTTATTTTTATTTTTAGTCCAAAATTTTTCGAAAAATACAAAAAAATTGAAAAATTTTCAAAAATTACAAAAATATTTTGCGTTTTTGTGTTTTGACTAAAAATGTGAAATTGGTAAAAGATAGCTGAGTAAGGAGTTCCACTCCTGAGACGTATCTCAAACCTATTTCGAAACAAATAATTTTTGTTTATTTCATTTTGAATTATTTAATTTGTGAATTCTCCTTAAAACGGACTAAAATGGATCTTCATATGCTCAGTTGACAGATATTATCAACATATATAGTAACATACGGACATGAGCTAAAATTGAAAAGTTTGTAATATTCAGTGCTCTAGTTTAATTGGAGGAAACATCTCAAAAAGCAATGGAAAAAAAAAAAAAAAAAAAAAAAACGTCTGAGATCTGAGTTATTAAGTCTGTAAGGGTGTTTTAACACCTAGTGCCCTAAAGCCAACTGGTTTGGGAGTCACTGGCCCAAAGCTTGTTACATGGATCGAAGATGCTGCAAAAATATATATATCTGAAGTCTGAGTAATTAAGTCTGTAGGTGTGTCTTAACACCTGGTGCCCTAAAGCCAACTAGTTTGGAAGTCACCGACCCAACACTCGCTACATAGACGGAAGATATTGTATATAAATAAAAAAAATAGAAAAAAATCAAGAAAAAATCAGAAAAATGAGAAAAATTATTCAATTGCTACAAAAAGGTGTGAAATCTGATAGAACTTTAGGACAAAAATATTACTCTCTTATCAACTGCACTTATGACTGTTGTGGGCAAAAATAAGTTGTTTAATATTTTGTTGGCTATGTATATGAAGAATGGTAAAAATAATCGGAGAATTTACTTATTCAGTAATTTAGAATAAAACAAAACAACTAGTAACTTGGAGTAGAAGTTTCACCTGATTAGTCACTAACATCTTTATTCTCTTTTCGCTGTCTTTTTGCTTTTGTGTGATTAGTTTTTACTACCTTTTTACTTTTGTAAAATGTTTGTGGGTATCATTGCTGTAAACCCTCACGAGACTACAACTCGTCCACTAGGGACACTAAGGGTTTAAAGGCTTGTTGCATACGCTAAATGCAACCGTGATCCCTACGAAAGTGGCTTAGTTAATTTATTTATGTATTTTATGTTTTGCTCGAGGAGTAGCAAAATGTTAGGTTTGGGGGTGTGATGAGTGGTAAATCTATCACTATTTCCCACTCATTTAACCTAATATTTTGTATAGTTTCTTGAGTTTTGTGAATATTTTGATGTGTTTGTGTTATTTTACAGATAAATAAAGTTGGGAAAGCATTGGAAGCAAATTGGGGCCAAAATAGAGAAAATTTGACAAAATGGCAATTCAGTAAATTGTTCGCGTCGCGACGCCAAGACCTTCAGCGTCGCGACGCCTAACGTACGCCGAATAGTGCTAACGTGCGCCGGGTCCACAAATCAGAATCTGAGAAAAGTTTGACTTTACTAACGTGCGCCGTGCCACGTGTCACCATCACAATCGATCTGCTAACATGCGCCTTGCCACGTATCAGCATCCTACGATGCCGAAAGTCATCATCGCCACGTGTGCCACGTGTCACTCCACGTCATTGTCGTGTCATCAGCCACATCACCAGGTTGACCAAGTCAAACTGCCACCTCATCGCCACGTCATCATCAGCCAATCAGGAAGTGCCACGTGTCGCAATTCTACGGTGCCGACAGTCTCTTTCCCACGTGTCGCCACGTCACCGCCACGTCAGCATCAATCATTGAGTATCTAATCCTTATCTGACACGTGGCGGATAAGAATCTCATCGACCAATCAGAAGCCGCCACGTGTCACAATAATTGAAGCCCAACCACCTCGCCACGTGTCACCTTATCAGCTTATCCAGAATCTGCAAACTGACGAACCAGAGCGTGCCACGTCGACAGAAGCTGGCGTAGCGACGCCAAAGGCCTGGGCGTCGCGACGCTGGAAGCCTACCAGGGCCTATATATAGAGCTTCAAATTTCAGTTTTAGTTGTACCACTCTCTCTCATCTCTTTGATGTAAAGAGAGAGTTTCTCTCTCTACTTTCTTTTAATGTTTTAGTTTTTTTTAGTTTTTAGTTTTGTAATTAATTTTAATTACGTTTTGTAATAATATTAATTTACTTGTTTTTTTACTTTTTACAGTTTTTACTATTTACCATGAGGAGGTAACTTCCGCAGCTAGGGTGAAAGGTAATTCTTTTACTATTACTATTTAGATTAATCTCCCTTAAATATAATATATTCACTATTTAAAATATTGACTTAAAAAGGATACCGCCTATATGGCTGGTTGGTAATGTTATCACAAGTTTATATATATATTATGGGAGATATCTAAATTAGTAGTAGTAAAAGTAATTCCTTTTATCTTAGCATTTTATTTTATTGTAATTTACTTTTCAGTATTTACTTTACCGCATTTTTACTTTATGTCTTTTATTTTCAAGTTTTTACTAGCCCTAGTTATGTGTTGTAACTAAATAAGTTATCTGGGGTTGTGATGACTTTTATATCACTATTTTATAAAGGGGTTAGATTATAGCTTAGGTAATATAAAGATTTATTTATTGAGTCTTAATCTTAATGCTTTTTCATTAATTGGCCATTAATAAAATTGATCTGGTAAATCTAAAATGAACTAGACATAGAGATTTTAGGTTTCAGCCTTAGACTCAATAGCCCACGATCTTCCTTGAGGATAGATAACCCTTTAATAGATTTCCTTACAGGATATGAATATACCTGTCGGGCGGGGGTAGCCATAATTAGAACTTAAACTTAATGAATCCAGATAATTTGGTTGACATAGACATATGGTTCAATTGGGTTAAACTGGGTATTTGTGTCTGACCATCGACAGAGGCTTACACATAATTTAGTGTTCCAGGTTAATAAATCAATATATTACCCAACTTTAAGATAACCACTTCATCTTTAAAATGATATTGGAAAAAATCACAACCCTAGATAGTTTTTAATATTTAATTTTCATAAAATCTATTTTCGATAATTTTATTTACTTGCTTTTAAATTTAGAATCGTTACCATTTCAAATCAATCAATCAACCTGTTAGATACTAGTAATCATTTGACCTCATAAAATTAATAGATTAGATATTAAGTTCTCGTGGGATCGATATTTTTATACTACTTGAACGATACATGAGCTTGCGTTTTACATGTGTGTTTACGCTTCACAATACATGTATTTTCTATCTATTCAAGGGCCACAACATGCATCACTCCACAATAATCATGTAAATAAGATTCAATAAACAGTAAAAATACGAATAAAAATGGATGTGAAAAGTGCCCTCATGTCTAACCTTTTTCGTCGACTCTCAGATTCGCGTTTCACGGTGATCAGAATGGTTAAGGCTCCGCAACTTTTCCGGTTCACTGGTTTGTGTCTTTCCTCGTTGTTTCGCTGCTCAAGCTACTGTTTTGACTCCATTTCACTGCTGTTTTGCTACTGTATTTTGGTCACTGTTTTTGGTGTTTTTAGTTACTGTTTTGGGGTGTTTTGGGGGACTATTGTGGGTCGATCAGAGGGCTGTATTTTGACTGTGGCGTGAGGTATTGAGAGAGCTGATGGCTGTTGCTAAGGGAGATGTGGGGCAGTTGCGTGACTGTCTTTGGAGGCTGTGTGCGTGCAATTTTGAATATGTTTTGATGACTTGTGGGTTGTGTGTCGGTAAGGTGAAGTTTGTGTGAGAAAGGTGAAACGTGAAGGGGAATGTGAATGGAGTGTGTTTTAACCGATGTGGGAGCTTTGTGAAGAGAGGGGTTGTTGTGTTATTGGCGTGAGTGAGGATGTCGTGGTTTTACGCTTGTTGCTTCATTGTCGGTTGAGTCAGGGTGAGGGTTTCGGTGCAGCCGAGAAGAGTTAAGGGACTGTGAAGGTGCTGGATGTTAGGGATTTTTTTGCTAAGGGTTTGTGTTGTTTTCTTTTGTGCTCGGTCGTGCATGCAGTGATCTGTTTGTGGCTGCTATGTATGCATGTTGTGAATTGGCTGTGATTTTTGTTTTGGCCGTGTGAGAGAGAGATTAGGGCTTTTGTGTTTTTGCTGATTGCCGTCAATCTCCATCAGAGGCGAGCCAAAGGGTTGGGAATGTGTTATTTTTATAGTTGCATGTTAGGGTTTGGGTTGTGCATGGGTTTTGAATAAGGAAGGAAACCAATTAGTGTCTTATAAGGAAAGTATATATTTTAATTGGGGGACATGATTTGTTTGTTTAGGAATATCACATATTTGATTTGTTTTATTTAGGCATGAAATTTATTTTATTAGAAAGGGATATATTTGATTGATTTTAATTTGGTATATAATTTTTAGATTTTATTTAATTCCCCATGTGTTAAATATGCATTTATTTAATTTGGATGTGTTTTATGGGCTTTGGTGGGCTAATTGGGCTTGGGTGTGAAGCTAGCAGCAAAACCAGAAATACCGACACCGTTCGAACACCGATTCGAACGCTACATGAACGTCCGCAATCTGCTTGACGTTTGAACGTGGTCACGAACGCAGCACGAATGAAAACAGTGAACTTGTGAAATGAATCTGATGACATACTTATTTTGAATTTCCCATTCCGACGTCCGTTTCCCGCGACTTCCGTGACATAAAAGGTAATGCCTCTAAATGAAGCAAAGGGACTTGCGTGAGTGGAGGGGTATGTGGCGTGAAGGATGAAGGCTGTTGTGGAGGGTTTATTTGCGTGAAGTGGCTGAATGTTTGTGGAGGGTTTAGGGACGTGATGAGGATGTGGCTTGAAGTTGAGGCAGTAACGTGAGAATGAGCTAGGGTTGAAAAGGTTGGGTTAAGGCTTCTTTTTATAGACAAAGGTTGAGGTTTACCTTGTGTGAAAAGGGAAAGGATTTGTGTAATTATGGAAGATATTTTTTTAATTATTGTGCTTTAAGGAAAAATCTTTTTAATTAGGGATGTGTTTTAATTTGATTTGATTTCTTCTCTTTTGATTAGGGATACGATTTGATTTTATTTGATTTCTTGTCTTTTAATTAGGGATATGATTTACTTGGATTAGGAAAGTATTTTGATGAGATTTGATTTGTATCTTTTAATTAGGGAATGTGATTTGTCTTGATTTTAGCATGTGTTTAATGTGTGATTTCATTATTTTGGGCGTGTATTAGGTTTATTTTGGTGGGCTTGGTGTGTGGCTTAGTGGTGTGTGGGCTTGGTGTGTGACTTGCGAGGGTTTGGGCTAAGGATGTGTTTTAAAACAGAGGTCCAACAAGCAAACCCGAAGCTAAACAAACGAATTAAATCCAACAAAATGTCAATGTCTAACTCTTCCCTTCCGACGTCCATTTCCCGCGACTTCCACAATTTAAAGAGGTAGTGTCTCCATGTGAGACTCATCATCGGGACTTATATGCCAAAATGCAGTGCCTACAATGTCAAAACTGTTAAATAAAATCAGTTTGAGAAAAGAGGTCAACTCACTATAACTAGGATCCATGGACGTTACGCATCGCCATCCCCCTGGTCCTGGGTCTGTATCTGTCAATGAACATTGTGTCTACCTCTGGGTAAGCAAAATGCATATGTATCATCATAACAACCATATGATCATGTAAGTCATGCAATGCAATGCAATGTCATTACCCATATACATAACAACAAAGTCGACCATACCCACTTACGAGTTGGTGACATCTCACTCATCCAATACATACAAAATGGACTCGTACCCCATTTCAACAAACTCAACCATATGAAAAATGCTCGCACGTGTCATTAAACATAAACACATTTCATACACTGATTCCACACTCTGACCAAAACTAAACTGAGGTCTGGAAACTTAGTTAAAACTCTTACATCACTCGTACTGAAAACGTGTTCTACTAGAAGACATGCTTAACTATAAAAATGTTACGACAACTTGTGCTAAATTTTTCATGCTGATACTAGCTTGCTATCTAGAAACCCGACACTATGAATACTTTCAGATGATCTGTTTCTATACGTGCTCTTTACGAATCTCACGATTTGTACCTCTCGAAACTCTCATTACATGCTTTCTAAAACTCCATAACTACTATTACTTATTTTTATGAGTCTTCAATCTATACACATATTTAAACATATAATCAACCCTCATAACTTGTCTACTACGACGAGTTCATAATGTGATACTTACCTGGTGTCCATGTTATCCCTTCTCTTTCCTCATCTATAATATAAAATATAGACTGTAAGGGTCGTTAATCATGGAAAACTTACTGATAGCATAAACTCCCAAACTGTTCGGGAAAATCCCAATTAAATTCATTTTCAGTGATTTCAGTTTCATTTTCATAATACATTCAATACTCATATAACATCATTATACATGTTCTATGTTAATCATATAGCTCATATATGCAAATTACTTATTTTCGACAAATCTTCCGAAAATATTGCGGAAAGATCCTAACCCTCCAAACCTCTCTGAAATTACTCAAATACTATTGTTTCATCATAATTAAGTCATATCCTTAATTACGTTCATCAAAGCACAAATGCGTGTGAAACACGATTTTACCGGAAATTCGCTTTACTTATCGGATCGATCATATTCTCTCGGATTTCTCTAGGATTCTACCCTATATACATATTCAATATACTTATGCTCAAACAATTTAATTTATATCATTACGCTATTCTACGAAACTACTGGAAACATCCGAATATTTAGCGGAAAACTTGAAATTAGCGACTTTTTACCGAGAGCTTTTACCAAAATTTCGAAGCCGTATACAGACTCCAAACGATCCCACGAATGCGTTGGAATCATTAGAATTCTGATTGGAGCTACTGTTCATTCGATGTTACTGTTCACCACTGCTTCTTCTCCTCGTTTTGCGTGCAACTGAGCATGGATCGGAAAAATCATCACCGCCAACTTATAGTACTCTCTGAGAGCTTTGAGTTGGCGGGTGGCTCGGTCGTGAAACGAAGAGACCAGTCAGGATCGGGAAACCCAAGCTCGCACCTTTCTCCTCCATTTTCTCGCCGTTCCGGCCGCCTATAGGGGAATCGCCGGCCACCACGTGGCCAACCTGCTCTAGACGATGCCGGCGCGCACCGCCGGGGGTGGCTGGCTGGCCGTGCGCCTGCCACATCTCTCTTTCTCTCTCTTCTCACTCTCTCTCACGTATCTCCTCTGTTTCTTTTTTTTTTGTAATAACAAACAGTAACTTATAGTCATTTCTACAGAAATTACTAAATTACCCATACTTAGAAGGGTATTTTCGAAAATCAGCTATTTTGAAGCCTTTTGATGTGATTTTCGAAAAGTATTCAACATGAAAGTTGTTCGTCTCGGAAAATTGAGTCCGATGATTCAAGAATCAACTTAATCGGAGTTTTTTTGCTATCTTTATAGCCGAAATAGGAAATTTTCTCCGTATAAAATAATATACATAAATCGCGTAAGCGGTTCTTTCATGTCAAACGATTTTCAATACATCAAATATCTATTTTAAAATATCTCGAGCTATATTTCAACACTTAACTATTTTTCTCCGATATAGTCTCATTTGAGACCCGATCTGTAATATAAAATCCTTTCGGAAGAGTTTTCGAATTCCTGGATGTTACAACACACCATAACACATCAGATATATGAAAAGCCCCAAATTTGAAAAGGGTTATGAACTCAAATTTTACAATTTCTTCAAATTGATAAATTACAACAAATTAATCAAATCCAATGTTTCAATCAAGTCTCTACAATACCAAACAAGTCTCACCACTTTGAAATAACTCTAGAATAATTCTAGGTCACCAAGGAGTGGCCCAACAACTCTAGAATTGCAACTATATCATCAAATGAATGCTTAATAATATCTTATAAGCTTCCTTTGAATATCATACATGCATACACCATCATCAAACTTATAACCATCAAAAACACAAAGAAGAAAGAGTATGAAAACTTAAGAACTACATAGAAGGTAGCCAAGATCAAGAGGAATATTTTTCCTACTAATAACAAGTTGGAAATACTTATTTATTTCTAAGCTTTTCTTGATTTCCTTTTGTTTTTGATCTATTTTCTCTCAAACTTCTTTTGTTTATGTTTTGGAGGCTTACCAAAGGTTGAAGCAAATGAAAAAAATTTAACACTTTAAATATTAGGGTTGTGGCCGAAAATTGGAGAAAAAATATCTAAAAGATTTTTGTAATTTTTAAAACCAATTTTAAAGAATACAAAATCAATTTGAAAACTTTTTCCTTTAAAGTTAAAGTCAACAATTTACACTTATAATCATTACCTAACTTTATCATGTCATAAGATATTTATATTTTAATTATCTTAATTATTTAACAATTAAATAATTAATTAATTAATTAAATACAAATATCTTAAATATATATATAATATTTACTTTAAATATCTCAAATATGTCAAATATCATAATTTGATAATTAATTAATGTGTATTTAATAATATCATATATTAAATACAAATACACACTAATTAGGAAATGACGGTTCGGTCCCTAAAGCATGTATCTTTCGTTTAACCGTTAAACGATTTATAAATAATCATCATTATTCATAAAAGTTGCTCTAGTGCTCTACGAGTATATTTCATTAGCGAGACTCTAAATTCAGGTATATCCGTCACAAAATCCAATTTCGTATCCATAATTCATCCACCCGTAAATTATGACAAACACGAATAAACTCGCTGAATCATACAGGTCGAGGTCATTGCATATGTTTAATTCCTCTGTCACAGGTATCCAGATATATCCCAGAGATATATATGTAAACGTCAAATCTCTATAGGGACAATCCTATCGTTGTCTTTATTAACAATATCTAAAAGAACACTTAGAACTCACTTCTAAAGTGTACCACGAGCCCATGATTTTTATCTGATTACAAATCATATATGGACTACCTATGCTCTGTACACAGAACTAACGGATCCTATCTCGACACACACAGGACACCCTGAACAGACGAAGGTCTGATCTAAATAGATCGGTGACGTGACTGTCATCTAAGTGTGGAAGATGTCTCATGCGCCCACAGTGGTATCTCAAGTCGAAGAATCACAAATGCTAATCAACCCGAGAAAATTCTTATTGACGTTGGTGTACCATTCATTAAGAATCTTCGGTGAGTCGTTTATTGTTTATCCGCTATAAACACATACACGTCTATACGAGTCTCCAAGACTCATGGTTCATTGAGAAACCATTGGAATCCAATATTCCAGTATATCGGGTTTACTTTACTGACCAAGTAGTGTAAACCTTGACCAAGAACTGTCTAAGAATGACAACGTCATGATACAACTCAATGTCAGTTGCGACGCTTTTGCAACTGCATCATGACTAATCATTCTAAAGTCAATTACGTCTTTACCATATCAAGGGATATATTATATTATAGAAACTGTTTATTTTATTCATAATAAAACGTTTACAAGAGTATTTACAAGGAAATACAACAGGGAATTGGCGTTTTGAGCACCAACTCCAACAAGTTATGGCTGCAATGATGGCTAAGTGACATGAGTTGACATCAGAGTCGGTTGAATAATAGATTTGGAAGCTTGTATAAAGGGGTTGAAGTCACAAATTCAAGGGTTAGCAATTTTGCATCTCACAACTTGTAAAAGCCAAGAAGCTTAAGAGCTAGAGATATAGATAGGAAGTTGGTCAGTTAACCGATCACTTGACAGAGTTATACTGGGCTTATTCAGACCCGAGGTGTTTCAGCTTTGTAATAATCCTCCCCCCATTTGTAGCTCGGGACGGTCCTTGACCTCGAACAGTAATAAAATATCCCATTTCTCCCGTAGACGTAGACATGAACCACTTTCCACCGAACCACGTAAACTCTATGTTTATCCTGTTTACTTGCTAAATTTGTGCGGTTCCCAACTAGCCATGCAAATTCACTGTTCGATGGAGGTTTATTCGAGAGATGAATTCCCTATTTTACCCTTCGAACTAAAAACAACCATCAACAGATAACTTTCTCCATTATTTCTCTAAAGAGGTTGGGGTTCTATCTGATCAATAACTTTGTTCATTATTTCTCTAAAGATCAGTTCTTGCAAATCATCAAGAACTGTGCCGAATCCGATTCTCCAGCAACTTGTTCGTGGTAAGTAACTTCTCAACTCCGGCACAAGCAGCTGGCTGCTTGGCTTTGAGGCAAACGCTTCTTACATTAATCTGTCCCAAAAGCACCCCACCACCTCTAATGATTACTAAAAATTTGATGATCAAGAAGCATAGTGGGTAGCTTCTGCATTCATACTTCGAGAAATAATAGAGCTTTGTCCAATCAAAGTACGAATGCAAGTGCAGAAACAAAGCAACATACCGTGATTCTAACCACGAATAAGCAAATTTTTGCTGTGTAGAGCAAATCATACATGAAACCAAATAACTGTTGATTTCTTAACACTTAATTTGCTAATCTACTTGCGATGATTACTTGGAATAAGAAATACGAGAAAATACCGGAGGCAGAGATTATTATCGTCTTTAAATTATGAACTATATTTAATTTAATCATAAGATAAATGACTTATATTTATATCTTTTATGAATCCATTTCGTCATGATCATCAAATAATTAAATACAAAAATAACTCAATACTAATTTGAAATTAATAAAACAAGTATTATTACATAAGAAGCAAAAATAAATATGCTTCAAAGAGCATACATACATTGTTCTCTACAAAGTAATACGAAAATAATATTGCTGGTGTTGCATTGGATTGGAGTAGATAAAAAACAAAGAAAAAAAAATCAAAATAAACATGAATAAAAATTGATTAATTGGTAAAATCTCTTAAGGGAAGCGGGTGATATAAGGGGTTTGAGTTTAGAAACTCGCTCACATAGGTGGGGAGGAAACTGGGTTATTACTAGATGAATTCGACTTTGGAATTAAGCGCAGTGCAGTTCTAGCAGCCATTTGCATGCTCAAAGTGATACTCTTTACTGGATTTTGCTCAAAAACAAAAATATCATTAACGTGGGAAATGCTCTTATTGGCATCTTTAATCAGAGATTTCACCTGGGCACGATCCACTTGTCGTTCCATATTGCTACCATTAACCAAATCTTTTGCTTTGGTGGCAGCTACTTTGACGTTAGTAAAATCACTAATGGCAGCCATAAGCATACCTTGAACATCACCTTGGATAGTGGGTCTCAATTTAGTAGCCTCCTGAATACCTGCTTTGGCCCGTTCCTCAAGGACAGTTATTCCCGCCAATAGGATTTCCTTTTCGTTAATTACAGGGCCGAGTTTTGAGGTGATTGAGGCTTCGCAATCCGCTTCGAACTCAGTCTTGCTACAGGCACTCTCGACGGCTTTATCAACGGCTGCTCCTGCTTCAACGTTAACGTTATAACCTGACAAAACCATAGCCATGGCCAAGATTATATTGATGGAGACGTAGCTGTTCTTCATTTTGAATTTGAGAGAGCTATCATGGGGTGAACAAGCTTTTATACATATATACATATATATATATATATATATATATAGAAAATGATTTTATGACAAATAATCACCACCATAGAATTATTGATATGTTCCTTCTGAGAAGTTATTATTTTCTTTTTATAGAATTTGACCCGTTAAAATCTGGAAAAAAAAAATAGTTAAGAGTTTCATCAAATAAATTAATGGGGGAATTCTTGGAAAGCCCAAAATCATAATTTTGTCTAAATATAAATTAATCTTCTTATTAATTATATCTATATATAATAAATAAATAAATATACATGTTAGTTCATATAAATATAAATTTGTCGCTAAAAAAACACATTATTAAATATGGGGGCTTTTTTTTTTTTCAATTTAAAATTTAAAGACAAAATATTTCCCAAAATATAAAGTATTGATAGAAAAAATTATATATTATTAATTTACAAATCATAAGTTTTAAATTAAGTATTATGATCGATATGTTTCAACAAAAATAGGTAAAAAATGACCATTATATTTATAAAACACCGATCATCCATTTTCACACATACATATCACCTTCATCTAAATTTCAAATCATAATTTGTAAAATGCTACATACAATAATATTCATACTTACAACTTTCATAAATGACTCTCAAATTAAGACTTTTACAATATCAAAATAAGTCCTAAATTCGCTATGTCGAAATAATCACACACAAAAAATCACAATCACACAATCATAATCACATTTACATATACAACTCAATCACAACATTAGTCACATACTTTATTCTCAGTCACATTTCTAAGTTACAATGACTGTTATAAATATTCAATCATATTTTCTTAGTTACAATGAAAATGACATACACAAATCACAAATGACCCTTACATTTATAAATTATCGATCAACCATTGTCAAACATTCATATCTCCTTTTATTCGAATTCTAAATCACAATATATAAAATACTACATACAACTCACATTTATACATATAATTTTTATTAGAAATCTCTCTCAAATTAGAATTTCACATGTCAAAAAAACCCCTAAAATTATTATATCACACATAATACAAACATGGAAAATGTGACTGTGCTAACAAAAAGTGAGCAATTATTGCAAAAAAAATAAAAAGTTATTATGAACAGTGAAACTTTCACGCATAAACAATAATATTTTAATAATAAACAAAACCCTTTGCCTTTCAAAAATTCTGTCTCTCGGTATCAATTAGAGATGGCAGTTAGAACGTCCCGTCTCGACGGAGTTTCATCCCATCTCTTTTTTATTACTATTGAGGATGAAGAAATCGTCCAAATCTCAATTAATTAGGAATTCTTAAAAAGCCCAAATTTTTTGGACTTTCAATTTAGTCCAAATACAACTGATTCTTCCTATTTATTACACCAACATTTAAATGTAGGAATTTCTTAACTAACTCTTCATAAGAAATCTACTTATGCAGTAGAAACACACTTATTTTTTCTTTGTTATCTATAGAAAGAGATGGATGTTAGTATTTTCTTTTAATAACACTTATGAAAAAAACATGTTCTCTTTTATAGTTAGAGATTAGGTTAATTAATTGTAATCAAATTGTAAAATTAACCTCATAACCCTAGCATTGGCAAATTCGGCCCTAGGTATTTTTTTATTTATTCATTTTACTTAATTAATTTTTCAAATTTAAATACCATGATATCAAATATCTAAGTATATTTTTGAAATCAAATTTCAAAAATAATTTAATCAAAAGATTAAATAAATTTACAATATTAATTAAGAAAAATTAAAACTTTTAAATTTTTAAATTTGATTATATAATCATGTGTGTTTAAAACTTTATATTAAACTATTTAATATAGTTTTCATGTGTGATTTAAAATTAATTATTAATCACATTAATAATTTTATCATAAGATATAGTTTTAGTTCATAATTAGACTATCAAATTATATTATGATTTATTATAGTATATTGAGCTAGCTTGGTGACAAAATGGACCAGCAGCTCCAAACACCAATTATCTCGGGATCTTGATTAAAACTCTTTAATCAAATATTTTGAATTATTCACTTTAGGTTATTCTACTAAAAATCTGAAGCTAAACTCTTATCACTGTAGATATTTCATTTAAACCAATGTACGTCAACGTTCATCGATATAATCACTACATATAGATTGACCTTCTATGAGTATCTTGCGGATTCCATATCTATGGAAACATCCTTAGTTACACACTAAACCATGTCTTCAAAGTAGGAAGTTATTGATAGCGATTTCTACACCGATCTCACCAATGTAAATCAATAGCTTATCATGCATGAGTTTGTAGTACACTCATGATTCAGATCAATCCATTTATAATCATCTAGTAGACCAATATAAATTTCTCTGTCTAACATACATTAAAAAAAATCATTTTTATCTAGGTCAAGTCATAAATGATCGAATCATATAAGGTATCTCCATTCACATGTTGCCACATGAATGATCCTGGATTAAGGTTGTGTAAGTGTTCCTAGAACATGCCAAGATCGTCTCAGAGTGATTTGTGTGTGAATAAATCAAAGAAAGTTGCGGAAATACTCACTTTGATCGGATGAAGTTCAAGACTTTTTCTTCTTTTTTGGAAGCTCCAAGCCTTCAAATTGGATTCCAAACTCATGAATGATTTTCCCTATCACCTTAGTTGACTCCTTTAAGTGCTAGGTTTTGAAAATTTTGAAACAAAATTTTCCATTTGAGAGAGGAAGGTCACGCCCATTGTGAGGAAGAAAGAGAGAAGATGAATAGTTACTTGTTTCATGAATAATTGTGTGTTAAATATGATTCCCTAAATCATGTTGGTTAAAAGCAAGTGGTTTTCTAAAAACCATTCACTTTTTCCAACTACCACCATCACCTTTGACAAGTGATGTGAGTGGCGGGTCCCACCCAATTAAATTCAAAATTCAAGTGGGATTAGACAACACACTTCGGACTCGGTTACATTTAATCCAATTAAACGAAATTTCCGTCACGACGTAATTAAATCCAATTTAATTAAATAATAATGCCTCACAAAATTATTACGGAAGTCGCTAACGAATTAATTCTAAATTAATTAATTCGCTAGAATTAAAATCTAATTTTAATTCCGAATTGAAATCCAATTTCAATTAATATATCCAATATATTGTTTTAGCCCAAATAAATAAATTAAATAGAAAAATCCAATTTAACTATTAAATTTATTTTACCGATTAATTCCAAATTAATCGCTTTCTCTCTTCTTTACGAATTAAACCCAGATTAATTCATGACGCAATTAATCCCAGATTAATTCTTTCTCTGTTAATTAATCCCAGATTAATTCTTTCTCTGTTAATTAATCCCAGATTAATTTATTTCTCTGTTAATTAATCCCAGTTAATTCTTGTCGTAATTAATCCCAGATTAATTTTCTCTCTCATAATTAATCCCAGATTAATTTTATTCGAATCAAATGTCATCGGTGAATCTTTGGGAAACGACCCAAGAGATCTCTAGATATGTTGGTAGTAAATACGGTCATCGGACTATCCGAATACGTGCTTACCCAGTATCACGTTCTTACCAATTTACAATACATGGTTGGCTTCTAGCAACGCACCGTGCCTACCAAATTCTCCATAAATATTCTTTAAATGAATATATAATCTTTGTCAGGCGCAATATACGTAGTATTACGTACAACGATCCAGTATCGAATGTCACATGTTAGGTCTGAGGCTGGAATTGTGTCTGCCCCGTACGAAGCATATATCAGATCTCTGGTAACTAGTCTCTATAATCGGATAATCATGACCTTGTCATATTATCCAGATAGCTGCAGCATACAAGAGTATCAGTTCCGTATCCTGCGTGATCATCATCTCCATATGACTGAAGTGATACTTCCATCTTGACATCACACCCAATACACTCCATTTCTCAGTATACCAGAAGAGGCGTACACAGAACTTGTTAAAGCCCCGGACGACCAAAACCAAAGTATATTAATTGTCGTAAGTATTAGCGATGTAAGTCTCAGGTTAAGACCAAATACACCTACCCTGATTCGGATTCCCATAGACATATAGTCATACTACCAATGGGACTCTGAGGGGTCTATCCAGAGCGAAGCTGTTTCCGTACCATCGGTAAATAGAACCTCATATTACACTTGCATGAGTATCCAATACCCATATATATGAGAACTATGCTGTTACGCTTCTATAACACGCACAATTGTAATACTAGTCTATTCCGCATTATCGATGTCCAGTCTCGATAATACTACGACTAGGGATATTTAATGATTAAACCTTACGTGGATTAATATTGTCTCATATCCTATTAATCCGGTACTAATCATATGGACTTTTATCATTTATATATCCCGGTAATCCAATTACAAATGATAAAAGAGCAATTTCATTTGTCACATAGTTAATTTGTACAACAACACCATGTTCTGTACAAATAGTGATGATATGGATCATAATTATCCAACAATCTCCCACTTGGCCTATAGCCAATCACTCAAGTGTTCTACACCTGAACTATATATGGGTCGCTCAAAATTCTACTGAGAAACAGCTTTCGTCAGTGGATTATCATCTGATGCGTTTTATTCGATCATCATATCGCTACGATGTATGGTCTGACGAATCATATGAAATAGTCGAAGTATGTACTTGGATCGTTGATGAGACCATAATTCTTTAGCCTGTGTTGTAGCCTAGCTCAACTGCTAACAGAACTATACCTAATCCAATTAGGATTATATAGATCCAAAATACTTCTTTTACTGCCTCAGCTATAGCAATGTTCCGCTTTTGTTATTTATTCGGCAACAATATCTTGCTTTGAAGATTTCCAGCTCAATGTTCCGTTATTGAAACTTAAATATGTACCCTTATTGCGACTTAAAGTCGTCTTAGTCACTTCAAGTTCTCCTCCTCCATAGCTTAAGAAAGCATCCTTAGTTCGTCCAAGGTACTTAAGGATGTTATTTACATCAATCCAGTGACCATCACTTGGATTGGCCTTATAGCGTCTACATATGCTCAAAGCATATGAGACATCATGTCACATATATTTAAAAAACGTACGAACTATGGGAGGGTTGTCAGCAACTTTCTAGATGTATTCCAGTAGATCTTTATTCCTAGAATAAAGCCTGCTTCTCCCAGATATTCCATGGAAAATTTTAATGAAAGCCAAGCTTTCACCAATTATATTATGGGAATGTTATTGCTAAGAAGTAAACATCATCATCTTATAGGACATTCATTATTAGTGAGCTCCCACTAACCTTCTTATATACACAAGAATCATCTTCGTTTTGAATTAAATCATATACCATTATGATCTCATCAAAACTTTGGTTCCAAGAACGTTATGCTTGCTTCAATTCATAAATGGATCGATTTAACTTGCAAACCTTGTTTGTATGTTTTTTCACGATAAAACCGTCAAGATGTTGTAAACATCCTCCAAAAGGTTTTCGTTAAGGAAAACGGTTTTGAAGTCCATATGCCATATTTCATAAATGAAATATGCAGCATTAGCAAGAATTATCCGAATGGATTTAATCATGGCAATGAGTGAAAATTTTTTATGGTAGTCGACACTATGTCTTTGACGATACCCTTTCTGTACAAGTCTAGTTGTGTACATTTGTATGTTTCCATCCATGTATGTCTTCCTTGAAGACTTATATAGTACCAGTAAGCACAATGTCTTCCGGTACATCAACTAGTATCCAAACTTGGTTGATATACATGGAATCCATTTCGGACTTCATGACACTTTGCCATAAAAGGATTCGATACCTTGTATCACTTCCTCTTACGTAGCCGGCTTTCATTTCTCAATAAGATTGATATTTACATGAGGTGAGATCAGAAACCCATACCTCCCAAGTTATTTTCTGACTCTCTCCGACCTACGTGGTTCTTGTGTATTCGAAGATTATTGGTACAGTTTCATCCCAGATGAACTGTTGGTGTTCCGTGAGGACTTGGTGCCTATAACAATATTACTCAGATTTTCATCGAGTTCTACTTTCCTCCCACTTACCATTGCATTTAGGTATTCCTCTTAGGAAAACCACATAGACAACAATAATTACATTGTTCCCTTGTGAGTTGTATAAGTACTATACTTTGGTTTCCCTAGGAAAACCTACAAATAGACACTTATACGATTTGGATTTTAGTTTGGTATCATCTAAACATTCAATTATATGCCCAACATCCCCAAATCTTCAGGAATGAGAAACCCGGTTTCTTTCCTGTTCAAATTTAATATAAAGTCTGTCTAACAGATTTTCACGGAACCTTATTCAAAATAAGTATTGTATTGTTCAATGCATATCCTCTGAAGGAAATTGGTAGCTCATAGCGACTCATCATTAACCTTACCATGTCCAACAAATTTCGGTTTCTCTGTTCAACACACCATCAAATTGAGGTGTCCCGGGAGGAGTCCACTGTGAAAAAATACCATAATCTTTCAAGTAATCTTGAAACTCATATGTTTAAGTATTTTACACTATAGTCCGACCGTAATATTTTTAATACTTTTACCGGTCTATTTTTCTTACTTCGTGTCGAAACTTTAAAAGTTTCTGACTTGTGTTTCATCAGATACAAATAACCGTAATGCGATGCCACACCCGTAAAGGTTACGAAATATTCATATGCACCTCTAGCCTAGCTAGACATGGGCCCACTTACGTCACTATGAACGAGGGCTAACAGATCGGTGGCACTTTCACTTTTACCTAGTAAAAGGTGTTCTAGGCATTTTGCCTAATAAACTAGATTCGTAGACATCATTTGAATTAGAATCAGATCCGTCCTAGTATCCACTCTTCGAAAGTGTGGATATATGAGTCTTGTTAATGTGTCCCATACAACAATGCCACTTTTAAGTCTCAACAGATTTATTCAGTTTGAGCTTTTGTTTGTCATATTATATATTTGAGATTCATTTATATTCTAAATATAAATACTGCTATTCACATCTAATGTGCTTATCTCAATATCATCTTTATAAACAAAAAACTTAGTGTTCTAGAATATAAAGGTATACCCACAACGGGTTAAACTAGATACAGAGATAATATTCCTAGTCAAACTAGATACATTATAACAGTTTCCTAATTTAAATACATGCCCAAATGGCAGTTCCAAAACTTAGGTTCCTACTATCAAAACAACGACTCATGTCCTATTTTTGACTCATAGGTCGATCTCATCTGAAGTCAGTATCCTGCTTATCAGCAGATTCTGTACATCAGTACATATATTTATGTACCTCATCCAATATCAAAAATCCAATTTTAAAACTAGTAATGGACATGTTTATAACAAACATATGTGAAGCCGGAGCCTTGCCCTCCTTCATTTCCTTTATGTCTGTCTTGTCCATATGGCAGTCACGCATCTAGTGACCCTGTTTGCCACAGTTTAGGCAGACATATTGGGATATGTCCTTTGTCTTCTCAGAAGACTGTGGCGATTTTTCCTTTGCCCCTTTTCACATCCCTAGAAGTCTTCGGTCAAGCCTTGACTTTCTGGGATGTATAAGTAAGATGCGTCTTGCGCTTCTTGCCCTTTTGTAAGCTCTGGATCTGTCTCATTGAGCATAGCCATTAACTCTCCAAGAGTTTACTTTTGCAATTATTACTTCCAGATCTAAGATTAGATCTATGAAGATCCTTCAATTTCAATATCATACTATAAGGATCTAATCCTTAGTTCTGACGAAGAAATTAAGGAGTCTTTTCGGCAAGCATAACAGATTGAGCACTAAAGTTATCACCACGATGAGTCTTCCAAAGCTCATGCTCTACTATTTGCTCAACTCCGGCCTTAGGCCCGAAAGGTTTCTCAATCAAATAGAGTAACTTCTCAACTCTCAGGACTATCCTGAGATTCATTTCCCAATATGAAAATTAAAATCGTAAAAGATATTTTTCACCTAGAATTATATTCTTGTACGCTAATCTTTCAGCTATATTGATTGCTATAGTCCAATTATCCAATCAAAGATTTCAGGTACAATCAGATGTAATGATTACTATAGTCTAACTATATAACTAACTATAAATGATCGGTTAAATTCAAATATATTGATTACTATAATCCAATTATATAATCAACTATAAATGAAGTAGTTTGAATACAGTCCAACTGTTTAATTAAAATAACAATTGAATATTAGTCCAACTAATATATTTATATTTAAATAATTAATGATGAAAAATGAAATGAGCGCGTATTGGCAAGTATCTAAACGAAATTACAAATTCAACACTTGTCTCCCACTATTTTTCGGCGAGCCTCTAACCCTCTGTGGAGTACTCGGGAAACCTAGTTTCCTAATGGGATAGGATCCCGTTAAATAACACACAACCTTGACTTTGGCCAAAAAATTATATGAAACTTAACTAGGTATATCTCTAAGATCAATTGGATCACATCCAATTCATAGATCCAGTAGGTGGACCTCCAAGTCCGAAATATATATCTAATATATCCAATATATCCAATATATTACCTAACCTTTTCCTCTGAATCAACTAAGCATTGGCTTTGGTTCAACAAGCTTAATGAAACCAGTTAAGCGTGACCCATTGACAGTAGGAAAGCTTCGTAATCGAGGTCGATGAACAATAAGTGACATTGACTTTGGCCAACAAATCACAACTTTCCCAAAACGTACGATATGGAACAAAGCTTTCGTGATTCAAACACATCCGTGATGGACAAAGGTCTTGACTTTGGCCAACAAACCAATGCCAATCTTGGATCTTGAGAGATAATCACTCAATGGAAGGAAAAACGCTTAATATAAAATGAGGGTTTTTATCGTGATTTGGCAACCAATTTATTATCTTTAATTAGGTCTTATCATACACCCTTAAGCATGCATTCTAAAAGCATAATAAGGCACGGATAAAATAATAATGATATTCAGATGGATATATAACAAACTTGTTCCTAGAACAAATCTCTCTCTTTCCTCTCCCCCGCTAGCACTATTCATACTTCTACCTAATTACATAATACTTCTAAAGAAACCTCATTTACATTGAGGGGAATTGGTGAGAAGAGAAATACAATGAGAAAAGAGGTAATAGGCTGGACACGCAGGTCCAATTTAATAAATTCTGAATTTATTACAATAAATTCCAAAATTACCCTCACTCGTCTAATATCCATCCGATGTATATTATTCATACATACATCCAAGTACTCACACAAACCATGTTATCAATCAATCTAATCCAATTAATTAATCTTTGATTAATGACCATCCAATGTTCAAACAACGATTTGATTTGCGCGAGTCCAACTCGTTTAAGAATAAATATTCAAAGTACGTATTCTTGAATTATATCGAACTATAATTTTAAATCCAATTTAAATTATATTCAATACTAATTCATATTTAATTCAAAATTAAATAATTACACTTTTAATAGTGCCTTTTAGACTTGGATTCCAAATCCAATCTTGACGGGTCTCAAAGGCCCAATTAGTATCCTATACTATTCAATTAAAGTCCAATGGGCTTTCAATTAATTCTTAAGGCATGAGCTTTGGCAATTATGGGTCAAATCCAAGATGCCAATGCCCAATTAAGAATCACCCTATGCCAAAAATCAATTTAGGGCCAATTAAAATATTAAAGGCCCACTTATCATATTTGGACTTTATGGAAATGGTTTTAGGCCCAATTGGATCCAACCAATTATCCTAAACCAAACTTGGCTCAACCAAGCCCATTAAGCCCAAATACAATAAATTAAATTAACTCATTATTCCAAATTACAAATTAATTCAATTCAAGTGTAATTACCATAATTCAATTTGATTTCAATCTAATTAAATCAACATTCAATATTTCTATCATGCCAACAACACATCCAATTGTATCATTTTCAAAAAATTATCATGAGCTTATTGTAGGGTGCATTCGGCCAAGGCTAAGGAAATTGGGGATTTTTGATCTAATCGATTTTTCTCAATTCTTAAGATGTAAAATCCAATTCAACATCATCCAAACTCAACCAAACCATCAATTTAAGAAAATACATACTCCAAGCTTAAATTCCCAAATTAAAGTCCATGAACCCTAGAATTCTATATCAAACTTAGATCTTGCTCTGATACCATTGTAAGTGTTCCTAGAACATGCCAAGATCGTCTAAGAGTGATTAGTGTGTGAATAAATCAAAGAAAGTTGCGAAAATACTCACTTTGATCGGATGAAGTTCAAGATTTTTTATTCTTTGTTGGAAGCTCCAAGCCTTCAAATTGAATTCCAAACTTATAGATGAGTTTCCCTATCACTATAGTTGACTCCTTTAAGTGCTAGCTTTTGAAAATTTTGAAACAAAATTTTCCATTTGAGAGAGGAAGGTCACGTCCATTGTGAGGAAGAAAGAGAGAAGATGAATAGTTACTTGTTTCATAAACAATTGTGTGTTAAATATGATTTCCAAAACCATGTTGGTTAAAAGTAAGTGGTTTTCTAAAAACCATTCATTTTTGCCAACTATCACCATCACCTTTGACAAGTGATGTCAGTGGTGGGTCCCACCCAATTAAATTCAAAATTCAAGTGGGATTAGACAACACACTTCGGACTCGGTTACGTTTAATCCAATTAAACGAACTTTCTGTCACGACGTAATTAAATCCAATTTAATTAAATAATAATGTCTCGCAAAATTATTACGGAAGTCGCTAACGAATTAATTCTAAATTAATTCGTTCGCTAGAATTAAAATCTAATTTTAATTCCGAATTGAAATCCAATTTCAATTAATATATCCAATATATTATTTTAGCCCAAATAAATAAATCAAATAGAAAAATCCAATTTAATTATTAAATTTATTTTACCGATTAATTCCAAATTAATCGCTTTCTCTCTTCTTCACGAATTAATCCCAGATTAATTCATGACGCAATTAATCCCAGATTAATTCTTTCTCTGTTAATTAATCCCAGATTAATTCTTAGCGTAATTAATCTCAGATTAATTTTCTCTCTCATAATTAATCCCAAATTAATTCTGTTGGAGTCAAATGTCATCGGTGAATCTTTGGGAAGCGACCCAAGAGATCCCTGGATATGTTGGCAGTAAATACGGTCATCGGACTATCCGAATACGTGCTTACCCGGTACCACGTTCTTACTGATTTACAAGACATGGTTGGCTTCTAGCAAAGCACCGTGCCTACCCAATTCTCCAAAAATATTCTTTAAAGGAATATATAATCGTTGTCAGGCGTAATATACGTAGTATTGCGTACAACGATCCAGTATCGAATGTCACATGCTAGGCCTGGGGCTGGAATTGTGTCTGCCCCGTACGAAGCATATATCGGATCTCTGGTAACTAGTCTCTATAATCGGATAATCATGACCTTGTCATATTATCCCGATAGCTGCAGCATACAAGAGTACCGGTTCCGTATCCTGCGTGATCATCATCTCTATATGACTGAAGTGATACTTCCATCTTGACATCACACCTAATACACGATTCTCAGTATACCCAGAAGAGGCGTACATAGAACCTGTTAAAGCCCCGGACGACCAAAACCAAAGTATACTAATTGTCGCACGTATTAGCGATGTAACTCTCAGGTCAAGACCAAATACACCTACCCTGATTCAGATTCCCATAGACACATAGTCATACTGCCAATGGGATTCCGATGGGTCTATCCAGAGCGAAGCTGTTTCCGTACCATCGGTAAACAGAACCTCCTATTACACTTGCATGAGTATCCAATACCCAAATATATGAGAACTATGTCGTTACGCTTCCATAACACACACAAGTTTAATACTAGTCTATTCCGTATTATTGATGTCCAGTCTCGATAATATTACGACTAGGGATATTTAATGATTAAACCTAATGTGGATTAATACTGTCTCATATCCTATTAATCTGGTACTAATCATATGGACTTTTATCATTTATATATCCCGGTAATCCAATTATAAATGATAAAAAAGTAATTTCCTTTGTCACATAGTTAATTTGTATAACAACACCATGTTCTGTACAAATAGTGATGTTATGGGTCATAATTATCCAACAGGTTGTCATATATTTATAGAACGGACAATAACTATAGACTAACCACAAACAAAGTACTTATCTTTATTTGCTCTCTACGGACTATTTTAGATTATGAATTTTAGACTTAAATCCTTTAGTGTATGACACTCATTTACTAAGTTAAAACACATAAGTAATCACATGTATAAATGAAAATTTACAATATGCGGATTGAAATAAACAATTGATAAATGAATAATACATTATTTATTGTTATGATAATAATCTCGTTTACTTATTACATGATACTCTAGGAAATACATCTCAACGGTAAAAAGACATAAATATACATAGTCAGTTAATATAATTATAGGTTTTCCACTAAAAACAAAAAAGGAAAAAAAATCAAGTGTATAAAAAATGGGGGCTTTTTTTTCAAACATTAAATTTAAAAACTAAATATATCCCGAAATATAAAGTGTTTTAAAAAAATTACATATTATTGATCTTCAAATCATAAACTTTAAAACAAGTATTATGGTCTATATGTTTCAATATAAAAAGGGTCAAATATTTCCCTTATATTTATAAGTTATCGATCAAATATTTTCACACATTTATATCTCTTTCATTTGAATTTTAAATCATAATTTATAAGATGCTACATACAATAATATTCATACCTACAATTTTCATTAAGGAATTCTCTCAAATTAGTACTTTTACAAGATCAGAATAAACCTCAAATTCACTATATCGAAACAATCACAGTCACACAACCAGTCACAATCATAATCATATAGTCACATTCACACATAAAAATCAATCACAATATTAGTCATATATATAATTCTCAGTCACATTTGTAATTTACCTTTATAGTTTCAAACACTTAATTATATTTCTTAGTCACAATGATAGTCACATATATAAATCACAAATGACCCTTACATTTATAAGTTGTCGATCAGTTTCAAACATTCATATTTCCTTTGTTCGAACTATAAATCACAATCTGTAAAATATTACATACAATTAACATTTATACTTGTGCAACCATTGTAAAAAAATATTGATGGTGTTTTTCGGGCACTATGTTATTTAAACAACACGACAAGGGTAAAATGGGTAACTCCATTGGTCGAAATCATTAATACCGACCCGACCACTAAGAGCACTTTATGATCGGTAACCGAGCACTTGAGTTCAGATGACCGGGCAATTAAAAGATCGACAGCGGCATTCTCAGTTCAAAGGATCATTATGACCGACCTCATGAAGACCGAGCATATGGCAAGGCGTGCTCCGGAAGATGACACCCTATTCTTGCGGATAAGATGACAAGTTATCCTACTTTCATGGGGAAAACTGGTGAGTCAGAGTCCTAGTAGGATAAAGAAAGTAAAGGTAGTTTTGATTAGGAATCCTTATGGGAAAAGGGAATAGTTTTGACTAGGAATCTTTATGGGAAAAGGAAAGTATTTCAACTAGGAAATTCTTGTAGGAGAAGGAATCTGATTTCTTCACTATTATAAATAGAAGGGCAGAATATGTGTAGAGGGCATCAGAATCATCAAGCTCTGACTTGTAAAAACAAAAAAGAGATCAGAAAAGCCTGTTTGAGTAATAAAAGTATCATCCTGCTTGTGTCCGTGGACGTAGGTCGGATCCAAATCCACCGAACCACGTTAAATCTCCTTGTTGATTGGTGTGTTTATATGTTTTTTGCTAAATTTGCTTTTGGTCCCCCATAACCAAACAAATTCACTATTGAAGGAGGATTACCTCGGAGGTGATATTCCCATATTACCCTGAGACCAAAATCAACCGTCAACAGTTGGCGCCGTCTGTGGGGAACTCAACAAAAATCAGCTCGCGTAGTAAGACGATGGCAGAAGATGGAAATCACCAGTCGTCAGGGAGTTCAACAGCAGAATGGATGGAGAAGATGGAAGAAAATATGAGGAAAGATAGGGAGGAAAATCAAAACCTTATGAAATCCATGATGGACAGAGTGGAGAGGATGAAAGAGACGAATGATGAGACACTAGAAGCCGGAACCAGTCGGATGAGAGGCAAAATAGCAGAAGGAAAAAAGGTCGCAGATGTGAGTGATGACGATGAACCAATGAGGAAGGGTCCCTACGGGATAAGGTCCGTAGTGGTAGGAAAAGATTTACAAACGGAGGATACGTGGGAGGAAGAAGAGAGACATTCGACAGATTCCTCTTATGATAGTCTCCGCTACACTAAAAGAGGAGACACCTCTACGACGAAACTGTGCGGGAGATTCCAAGGCATGCGGAACACCGCACCCGGGGCAACAGACATGAAGAAGAGCACAGAAGGCGACATGGCGGCCCAAATATCAAGGTAAAATCTTGGTTAAAGAAAGAGATGGCCAAGTGGAGGGCAAGCCTCAAAACAGATACAGGAGACACCCGAGACAACAAAGAGGAATCCCCCCTCACAGAAGAAATAAAATCAACAAAATTCCCGAAAAAGTTTAACATACCGACCATGACGCCCATTATAAAGGACAGTTGGCGCCGAGGCCACTTCGACAATCGGCTCGGGGCTGGAGTTCGTTCCGCCGAGGCCACTTCAACAATCGGCTCGGGGTTGGATCTCATTCCGTCGAGGCTACTATACTATTCGACTCAGGGGTCGGGTTACGTCCCACCGAGTCGTGCTTATTGGCCTGGGGACGGAACATTCCCCCAGAACCAAATGTCTCTTTAGCTCGGGGTCCTCAGAATATTCAGGGACATACTCGATGCATAGGATCCGTGAGAAGCATAGCACGGGGAGGGATGATACCCCCGTGGCGATTGCTTGCTCCAGTGTTACCGAACATAAGGAGGAATATGCCCTTAATGTTTCGAAACACTCTCTGATCCTCATTTACCCGATGTAATGAATCCGTGAGAAGCATAGCACGGGGATGGATGATGCCCCCGTGATGATTGCTAGCTCCAGTGATACCGGACCTAAGGAGGAATGTGCCCTTAGTATCCTGGACACTCTTTGATCCATTTATCATTTGGATCCAAGAGAGGCGCAGCACGGGGAGGCGTTGTGCCTCTGTAGCGTGTGCCTGCTCCAGCGTGGTAAGGAGGAGCCCTCACACAATACACAGGCTCCACAGTGACCCGACGTATAGAGGATGTGCCCTTACCATTTTAAACGCTTTCTGATCCAAATCCTGGTTCGCCGGGACACTGAATTGAAAGATTCAGAATTGTGTTTTGGAGGCCTCGGGCAGGATGCTATTTTAAGGCATCCGTGCTGTTGTTTACATTTGTAAAAAGTTTTTTTTTGGGACAAGTGCTGAGTCACCCCCACCCTTTTGATCTTATTTTCCAAAATTTTGTTTTTATTTTTGCGTCGGTCTGACAAGGGGACGCCCAAGTCAGTTTCGATAGGGCTTCAAAGGTGGATACACTTCCCATCTGAATAAGTCCCAATGATTAACCAATGCTCGGGGCTGGATTCGTTCCGCCGAGGCCACTTGGTTAATCGGCTCAGGGCTGGATTCGTTCCGCCGATGCCACTTGATTATTCGGCTCGGGGATGGATTCGTTCCGCCGAGGCCACTTGATTATTCGGCTCGGGGCTGGATTTCATTCCGCCAAGGCCACTTGATTATTCGGCTCAAGGCTGGATTCGTTCCGCCGAGGCCACTTAGTTATTCGACTCGGGGTCGGGTTACGTCCCACCGAGTCTACCTCTTTGGACTGGGGACGTAACATTCCCCCAGGTCCAAGTGCCTTTCTCAGCTCGGGGTCGGGGTACGTCTCACCGAGTCAGCCCTTCGGACTGGGGACGTAACATTCCCTCAAGTCCAAGTGCCTCTCTTCATTCGGGGTTGGGTTACGTCCCACCGAATCAGCCCTTCGGACTGGAGACGTAACATTCCCCCAGGTCCAAGTGTCTTTCTCAGCTTGGGGTCGGGGTACGTCCCACCGAGTCAGCCCTTCGGACTGGGGACGTAACATTCCCCCAAGTCCAAGTGCCGCTCTTCATTCGGGGTCAGGTTACGTCCTACCGAATCAGCCCTTCGGACTGGAGACGTAACATTCCCCCAGGTCCAAGTGCCTTTCTCAGCTCGGGGTCGGGGTACGTCCCACCGAGTCAGCCCTTCAGACTGGGGACATAACATTCCCTCAAGTCCAAGTGCCTCTCTTAATTCAGGGTCGGGTTACGTCCCACCGAATCAGCCCTTCGGACTGGAGACGTAACATTCCCCCAGGTCCAAGTGCCTCTCTTCATTCGGGGTCGAGTTGCGTCCCACCGAGTCAGTCCTTCGGACTGGGGACGTAACATTTCCCCAGGTCCGAGCATCTCTCACAGCTCGAGACAGGATCACATGCCACCGAGCACATCATCGTTAGCTCAGAGGTAAAATTTTCTCCTCACAATCGAGATTGGATCAGTCAGGGGTCAGGACCTCCAAATCTCTGGTACATATATTACAGAGGAGGAGTCATTTTTAGTTTGGACAACAAGATGAACTTCATCTCCTGATGGAACGACCCAAGTAAGCAATTTGCTTTGAGGTGGAGAATCGTTCTGAATATGGTCAGCATCTCCAATAACCGAGGATGTGAAGATAGAAACATAAGACTTAGTTGATGGCGAATGCAATTTCTCTGTGATTTCTGGAGCGACCACCAGCAAGGCGATCAACACACCATCTTTTTATAGTTCCCGACACCAACTTGTATACTCGTTGGAACCGAGAACTAGGGGACATATGTTGATGGTGTTTTTCGGGCACTATGTTATTTAAACAACACGACATGGGTAAAAGGGGTAACTCCATTGGTCGAAATCATTAATACCGACCCGACCACTAAGAGCACTTTATGATCGGTAACCGAGCACTTGAGTTCAGATGACCGGGCAATTAAAAGATCGACATCGGCATTCTCAGTTCAAATGATCATTATGACCGACCTCATGAAGACCGAGCATATGGCGAGGCGTGCTCCGGAAGATGACACCCTATTCTTGCGGATAAGATGACAAGTTATCCTACTTTCATTGGGAAAACTGGTGAGTCAGAGTCCTAGTAGGATAAAGAAAGTAAAGGTAGTTTTGATTAGGAATCCTTATGGGAAAATAGAATAGTTTTGACTAGGAATCTTTATGGGAAAAGGAAAGTATTTCAACTAGGAAATTCTTGTAGGAGAAGGAATCTGATTTATTCACTATTATAAATAGAAGGGCAGAATATGTGTAGAGGGCATCATAATCATCAAGCTTTGACTTTTAAAAACAAAAAAGAGATCAAAAAAGCCTGTTTGAGTAATAAAAGTATCATCCTGCTTGTGTCCGTGGACGTAGGTCGGATCCAAATCCACCGAACCACGTTAAATCTCCTTGTTGATTGGTGTGTTTATCTGTTTTTTGCTAAATTTGCTTTTGGTCCCCCATAACCAAACAAATTCACTATTGAAGGAGGATTACCTCGGAGGTGATATTCTCATATTACCCTGAGACCAAAATCAACCGTCAACAAAAAATATTGTGAATAATGAATTTTTCACTGTTCTTGCATGAATAGTAAATTAATATTGTAATACATATTACTAAAATAGGGATATAATTAATTAGGAAAAATTTAAAAATATTATGACGAATTAAAGTACAAATTAAGTGTTTATCGTAAATTAAAATAGCTTATGTGAAAAGGACTTTTTAATAATTTTCTATAAATTAATTTGTATAAGATTAATTAAAATATACCTCTTCAGGTGTACTGCTCAGGGATCAAGCGAGAGAGAATTATATTTATTTATTGCTATAATTGACTTAATTAGTTAAATTTTTAGGAGTTATTTATTAGAAGTTGAATTCAATGTTGTGTTGAATTGTTAAATTTATCATAATATTGTGACACATATACATTAATAGTAATGAAGAAAAAGAATTTAATTACATATAAATTTTTATGTAATAATTACCGATCATAATTTGTGCTCAAAGTTGAATCCAAAACATCTTTATTATTAGTATGATTGTTATTAATTATTCTTATTATTACTTAATCATCAAAGAATAATGCGCCTTTAAACCGAGACCAAGTGATTTTTCTTAGCAGTTTAAAGCTTATTAGCCACAAGGGTTAGGTCGTCTTCCTTTTTGCCCTTATTTATGTACGATACATAAGATCTTTTACAGTTTTCTTTGTAAGGTAGCTGGATATTTCTTTCTCATAATAATTAATAAACTTGGTTTTGGAGATGGATAAGAGAGCTCTTGAGGATTGGAGATAAAGAGCCAAGAGATGCGTTGCTTTCATTTACTTGTTAAGTTTCTTATTTAAGAATGTTAGCAAAATAAGCTTCAAACAAAAATATGGTTGGCTATTTTAAAGCTCATTTTAAATGGGACCTACTTATGGAAATGATGAGGTCTTGAATATTTTGGATTCTCCTCCGTTAATATTTTGTAATGATATATTAATATATTAAAATGATGTTCGAGTGAATGATAATTTATCTCATAAAGTGCACCCGTTGAGAAGAGAAAATAAATGAAATTCAAGTAATCTCACATCAATTATATAACAAAGTCAAGTAGTGTTTATATATAGATGCTATTTTATAGGGCAATAAGAACTTATGGATAAAGATTCTTTTTACATGCGCAAATCATTACTCAATTCAGACCCAATTCAGCTGGCTTGGATCCAATATACACCCGCACGTCTTGCATACACAAATGTGTCCCAAATCGAGTTACGCTCGCATGAGCCTCATTTTTACTAAAATTCCCTTTAAATTTTTATGACCTTTCATTCTCTACAGTTATGGAATGACAAATATTTCTTGTTTATTTCAACAATACAAAACCTTTAGTTTGCTAAGTCCAAAAACCTAAAGGAAAAAATGTACGAAAATCCAGGGAGTCCATAAACGCCGCTGTTTGCTCAGCCAGTCATGGTTCTTTTGTTCGTTCCAATCACGATTTCAAGCGTTCCAATTTCAATTTCAGTAGTTATTCCAGTGTTTATTTTGTTGTTGTTTCTGGTTACTGTGTTGGCTGTTCTTTACTATGATTTTCTTTGCTATGATTTTCCTATTTCATATTCAGTATAATTAAGGTTTTATCCTGCTAATGGTCATGATGGTTGGCCTGAGGCAGAAGCTGAAAATATATTAGATTGTATTTATGAAAGTGTCGCAAAGGATGTTGCTAAATTAAAAAAAAGGGTTAGTGATTTGAGTAATCTGGCCTGTAAGCACAACACATAGCTAAAGGCTTTTTAGACCAAATCGTTAGATTAGAGTCAAGTGCCATAATGTTGTCTGTCAAGACAATCATGACGGCGTACAATGCCCATATCTTAAAAGTTTGTAAGAGATGTATATGGTATACAAGGCCCATTTTAGACGTCAAAATGATAATACCAATGATGGTCAATAACATGATTTGGGCATTGTAGAATATTTCAAATGCCAATGACATTATTACATGCAAGAATTTCTTGTTAGAGAGACCCTTCAAAGATGGCTTGCTGTAGAACTGAGAGGATATATCAAACAAGAAAACACCAATGAATTTGGGTATTGAGAAAGCTGAATTTTTGTCAAAGTGATGCTAAAATTAAATTTTTATTTTAGCTTAATATCAATAAAATTATTTACTTTTATTGAGTTAGAAATAAGTTAATTATATCTATGTATGAATTAACTAAATGTACTTTGACAAAATTATGATATGGAAGTTTCATGGCATTGAGATTTTATTTACTTGATGAGTGTATAAGAATCATAATAATGAATGAGACATAAGACATTAAAATGTGTGTTACCAAAAACAGAAACGGGCTCAAGATGCCTGTTTTTGTCAGAAAAATATTTTTTTTCTGACAGACGTAGATATAGAAACCTTAAATTCAAAAGAATGATGCGTTGATACTAAAACTACTAAATTGTGTGTTATCACAAGAGGTAGTTTACTTCTTGTAAACCCACAAGAAATTGAGAAAAAATTATTATAGACATGGTATAGAGGTGGGCGACGCTGTCCGGGCTCACGGCCCGGTTAGGAGTACGGAATAGCCCGCGGGGGACTAAACCGGAGAATAAAGAAGTCGCCACCCAGTGTGAACTAGGAAATGACTTAAGGCCGCACTCACCCCTCGCAAGGGAAGACCTTAACCGTTGGGTTCGGAATGGTCCCTTACTTATGTCAATTGTAATGAAAGGATTTATGCAATAGTATAACCAAACCTTATGGAACACATGCAAGATAATTTAATCAACACCCAAGTTTGCACACCCATAAACGTAAATAAATAAAAAAGAAAAATAAATGCATAATTCCATAAACATATTAAACAAAGAAGTGTGAAAACGTAAATAAATAATAAAACTAGAAGCGTTAATGTAAAGAGAGATAATTAAGTATGTAATGCAAAAGAAATAACCAAATAAGCAAACATGCATGAAATATAAGGAAGAAAATATGACCAAAGAAGCAAACATGCATGAAATATGAGGAAGAGAAGTCGATTCACTGCATGCACATTCGTGTAGCGTTCGGAAATGCGTTCGAACGGTAAACATAATGCATGCATTCGAGTAGCGTTTGGAAACGTGTTCGAACGGGATAAGGCCGAATACACGCGTTCGAGTAGCGTTTGAGAAAAAGTTCGAAAGATATTACCAAAGTGGTATCTAAAATGTCACAAACACAGGCGTGAATGTTTCTCAAGCGGTACGTGGAGTTGTATCCCAAGTACAGACCGCATTACCGTCCATTCAGATTCGACTGCGGAATTTATGTCTGGGTTGTTATCCGATATACCACGAGAGGCAACACTCAAGCATAAACACAACATGAATGCAAAAATGAAAAGTGAAAAATAACAACAACAAAAAGATGAATAGCGAAATCAATAGAAGAAAGGCGCGGCAAACTATGGTAAAGGTAGCCTTTAGGCATTTCCCCCAAATAGAGGACTTTTAACCCTACATGATTAGCCCATGCGCGCGAGATAACAATACATGGATAAAAAAATAATAACATACGAAAAGTAGATAACGGAATAATAAAAGAGATTCGACCAAGGTCGACATCTATATAGGACCTCATGCTCCCGATTGAACGTATTTCACATTCAATCAAGCATACTTCGTCCGGTGCGATAAAACATCACGTTAAAGGTAGCCTTTAGGTATTTCCCTCGAATGGAGGACCTTTAACCCAACATGATTAGCCCATGCGCACGAGATAGCAATGCGTAAATAAATAAAGCAATAACACGCGGAAAGTAAATAACATAATAATAAAAGAGATGCGACCAACGCCAACATCTATATAGGACCTCGTATGCCCGATTGAACATATTTCACATTCAACCAAGCATACTTCATCCAGTACGGCAAAACATCGTGGTAAAGGTAGCCTTTAGGCATTTTCCTCTAATAGAGGAACTTTAATCCATCATGATTAGCCCATGCGCACTAAATTAACAATACATAAATAAATAAAGCAATAACATGTGGAAAGTAAATAACGGAATAATAAAAGAGATGTGATGAATGAACACAAAATTAAATAACAAAATGAAACATGTGCTTGAAAGTTTCTCAAGCGGTACGTGGAGTTGTATCCCAAGTACAGACCACACTACAGTCCATTCGGATTCGGCTACGGAATTTACGTATGGGTTTCCATCCGATATACCTCAAGAGATAGCACGCAATCATTAACTCAACATAAATGAAACTATACGTAAAACATAAATGCATGTGAGTGATCAATGAGGAATAACTGAAAAGATAAATAGTAAAGGGTGCCCTCAGGTCTTACCTTTTAAGTTACTTCTCGAAAGTGCGTTGCGTCGTCACTGGAGAGGTTAATGCTTGTTCGTAGTTCCCGCTCGCTGTTTCATTGTTTTTATTCACTGGTTTTGTGGTGTTTTTTTGGACTGGTTTGGTCTCTATTTAGGGGTTGTTTTAGGAACTATTTTGGGGATGATTTTGCACTATTTTGTTGTTCGGGGAGGGGTATTTGTTCACGGTAATTGGCATGTTTGTTTTAGGTCTGTTTGTTCATGTTTTTGTTGGTTTGTGTCGGTGGAGGGGCTGTGATTTGTTTGGCCATGATTACGTGAGTGTTGGACGTGCGTCTGTGAGTGTGTGTGAGTGGCGTGTCTTATGGTCGTATGGGTTTGTGTTTTGGCAGTGTGTATGTCTGCCGAGTGGGTTTTGAAGGGTTTATGTTTTATTTTTGTTTCCATGTCTTAGGTGGGTAGTGAAGTGGCGTGAGTGTGTGCTGGAAAGTGTGTATTTGACGTGAGTGAGTGGTATGCGAAGAAAGAGGATGTGTGTTGTGAGAGTCGGTTGAGAGAATGGCCTAGTGAATGTTAGGGTTTGTTGATGTCTTTAGGGTGAGAGAGAGAGAATGTTGTTTTTATCTGAAACATGTGTGCGTTGGAGAAAAGGTATCCGAGTGTAGTGAGAGGAGATCGATGATAGAGATTAGAGAGAGAGGAGGCTAGGATTCTTAGTGCATTAGGGTTTATTTTTGTGATGAGGCCGTGAGGTGGAGTGAGAGAAGAAAAAGAGGGGACGTGTGAGGCTATTAGGGTTTTCTATTTTTAGTGAGGCCGTGAGTGTGAGAACTGGATGTGAATAGGGTTTGGATTATTTCTCTTTTTATAATGGTGAGCTAGGGTTTCATGTGCATGGGATTTCAAAACAAGGAAATCAAATCAAACAATTAAGGGGATATATTTAATTAAATTATTTAGGGAAAGCAATTTGTGTAATTTTGGTGGCGGAATATTTTTAATTTGGAAGGTGATTTTATTAGATTTTAACATATTTTAAATGTGATTTGAATACTTAGATTGGGCTTAGTGGGCATGGGCGTGTGGCTTGGATCTTTGTGGGCTTGGGCATGTGGCTTCTATTTGTTTGAGACATGTGGGCTTTTATGGGTTGCAGGGGTTTTGGGCCGAAGCTAACAGTTAAAACAGAGATTAATCGAGCGAACCCGAGGCTAGACAAGCGAATTAAATCTGAGGATGTACTTATTTCTGAATTTTCCCTTCCGAAGTTCGTTTCCCGCAACTTCCATAACTTATTGGGTAGTGCCTTCATACGAGGCTCAGCATCGGGTTTTTTATTCAAAAATGCAGTGTCTACAGTCGCCCCCACTTTGATGGGCTTATGCAGTGTGTGACAATGACAATCCTATCAAAGTCATGTATGCATTTTTACTTACCTGGCTCGCCAGCTGTTACCTGACTTACCTATTGTTCTGAGATGCTTCAAACTGAGTTGATCCAGTGGTGAGGTGTTTTGACCCCTAGTCTATTCCCCAACCGTTACTTGAGAGGTGGTCCATTCTCGAACCGTGCTCCATTCCCGGAGCGCCATTCCTGGCTAGAAAATCCTCATTCCCGAGGTATTGCTGATGTATGGTCCATTCTCGAACCGTGCTCCATTCCCAGAGCGCCATTCTCGGCTTGCTAATCTTCATTTCTGAGGTGTCACTGATGTGATGGTTCATTCCCGAATCGTGCTCCTTTCTTGGAGCGCCATTGCCGGCTTGCTAATCCTCATTCCTGAGGTGTTACTGATGTGAGGTGGTCCATTCCCGAACCGTGCTCCATTCTCGTATTGTCTTTCCCGAGGTGTTGCTGATATGATAGTCCATTCCTGAACCGTGCTCCATTCCCGGAGTGTCATTCTCGGCTTGCTAATCCTCATTTTTGAGGTGTCGCTGATGTGATGGTTCATTCCCAAACCGTGCTCCATTCCCGGAGTGCCATTCCCAGCCTACTAATCCTCATTCCCGAGGTGTTGCTGATGTGAGGTGGTCCATTCCCGAACTGTTACTGTATGAGGTGGTCCATTCCTGAACCGTTACTGTATGAGATGTTCCATTCCCGAACCATTATTGTATGAGAAGGGGCAGACTAGTCGCCCTCAGACTTGGTTTATCTTTCTGTTCTTCGCTGCTTGCACTAGGTCAAAGTAGATAATGTGATGTGACGTTCCATACCAACATATTGTACTGCCTTTTACGAAATAGTCCTAATAGTTATACATATTATTGCCCTCAAAGAATGCCCAGTGTTGAAACCAGAGAACCTTCAAAGTACTCGATGCAACTTAAATCCGACCGTTTGAATAAATGATCTGAACCAGACTCAAAGTGTGTATGTGTGTTAAGGTTCTTTTATAACTTGATCCTTAAGTAAGCTAACTCAATGATTTTGTTTCAAAGGATAGGATCGATGGGTCAAACCAACCTAGATGTCTTGATCATGTTCTGCAATTACTTCTCCGTAATCAATATGATATGATTTTCTTTTTATTTTCTTTCGTCTCTTTTTTTTAACACACTTATCCTTTAAGGTAATATTTTTCCTCATGGTGGTCCTAATATTCACCCATGGGTAGCTTCACGCTTATCGGTTATATGTGGTTTATATTTTCTTCTTTAGAGACATTTCTTTTGTTTCCAACCATACCACATATCGTAACACAAGTAAGTCAGGATGGACATCTAAGCGAACGGTCATTCATCGATCCGCACTCTCTTCAACTAGTCACCTTGCCGACTACTCAGACATTCACTACTAAGATCCTATAATTAAGTGCTCGCAAATCTAGTAGAGATCAACTACTCAAAATATCGGATGAGAGCACATCTCGCACTTATCATTTCTAAGGTTTCACCCTAAAGCAAAAAATTTCTTCATCGGACTTATGCCTATCCGGTAAGGACTTTTTTTTTTTTTTTAACTCCACTGGAATTCTTCCTTTCAATTCCTGATAGCGTGGGCCTCGACCCTGAGATTCATTCCCGAAAACTGCTGGTAATGTGGGCCTTGACCCTGGGATTCATTCCTAAAACTGATGATAGTGTGGACCTCAACCCTGGGATTCATTCCCGAAACTGCTGATACTGTGTTGCTGCTCCCGGCTTGCTTGTATTTTCCGCTTTTTCCTTCTTTTCTTCGAGACCTGCGAATACAAAACAAAAAAATTGCAAGTATTTTAAGTGTATGCATGCATGCATGGATTTGTTTTCTATTCCGCTGGGTTAGGTTTTTCGCCAGTTCTCCCAGTGATCGCTTGGTTTTCTCTTCCTCAGGAAAAATATTGCTTCAACATGTCCACGTTGATAGGCTCGGTGAACTCGTTCCCTTCTAAATCTGACGGTCTCAATGCCCCATTCCCCATCACTTTCTTGACTTTGTAGGGTCCTTCCCAGTTGGGTCTGAACTTTCCTCTTGGGTCCATCGTCGACAGCTTTGACTGCTTGAGTACTAGATCACCTTCTCTAATCTTGATAAGGCGTACCTTCTTGTTGAATGCTCGGGCCAACCTCTTCTGATACAATTGCATATGGTGTAGATACTTCATTCTATTCTCATTTAGTAATGCTAACTGTTTGAATCTCTGCGAGGCCCATTCTTGTTCAGGTAACTCTTCCTCCGCTAGTACCCGCATTGACTATATCTCTATTTCCACTGGTAATACTGCTTCCATTCCGTAGACCAAAGAATAAGGCGTGGCTCCCAATGCCGTTCTCACAGAAGTTCTGTACCCCCACAGGGCGTACAACAGTTTGTCCGCCCAATCTTTGTAACTTTCCGTCATCTTGGCTAGTATCTTATTTATCATCTTATTGGCTGCTTTGACTGCCCCATTTTCCTGTGGTCTGTAGGGTGATGACTTGTGATGTCCTATCCCGTATCTCTGTAGCATCGCTTTCGTTTCTTCTTGAAACTGGACACCATTGTCTGTTACCACGTGATGTGGCATTCCGTATCGACATATGATGTTCCAAGCTATGAACTTCGCCATCTGCTGTGCTGTAATGTTACGAAACGACTCGGCTTCCACCCATTTCAAAAAAAAGTCTACCGCTACTACTATGAAACAACGCCTATTTGATGCATGTGGTCAAATTTCTCCGATCATGTCAATTCCTCATGCTGAGAAAGGCTACGGCTCCGACAGCCCGTGCAACTCCGTGTGAGGCAAATGGTTCAAGTTACCGTGCGCTTGACAATCATGACAATGCTTCACAAGCTTCGTGCAGTCAGCTTCCATGGTCGACTAAGAGAAGCCTTGTCTTACTATCTTACGAGACAAATTCAATCCATTCATGTGCGGTCCGCATACTCCGGCGTGCACTTCTTCAATCGGTTTCGGAGCCTCTTCCTTCCTTAAACACTTCAGTTGGATGCCATTCGCTTGTCTCTTGTATAGTTCTCCCTTCAAACTCATGTATTGGGAAGCCAACTTCTGAATGGCTATCCTGTCCTTCGTACCTGCTTCTTCTGGGAAATCCATGCATTCTAGGTATCACTGAATATTGTAGTACCAAGGTTTCCCATCGTCGACTTCTACTTCTAAGACTCTTTCCATCTCGTAACTGGGCCTGCTTGCTGTCGTCAACACTAGAGGTCTCATCACCAACTTCTCTGGGTTTTTCTAAGTTGCTGCTAGTGTGGCTAACGCGTCTGCCATTTGGTTCTCTTCTCGCGGCAAGCGCTGGAATTTACAATCAGGGATAACTTGTGCCAGCTTCCTGAGGTGGAATAGGTAGGGTCTTAACCGTTCTTCCTTCAATTCCCATTCTCCTTGCATTTGTCGGACAACCAACATCGAGTCTCCACAGACTTCTACATCCTTAGCTCATAAGGTTATTAGTGTTGTCAACCCAAAGGCGCATGCTTCATACTCGGTCATGTTATTGGTCACTCCGAACGTCAGCCTCTTGGCCATAGGTAGGGTTTCTCCTTCGGGGGTTACCATCACGATTCCTATTCCGGCTCATTTGTAGTTCACCACTCCGTCGAAATATATCTTCCATCCTTAGACCGTTATAGCCCGAATTTCCTCGTCTGGGAATTCAAACTTGTATTGATCTCCTTCTATGGGTTGTAATGCCAAGAACTCCGCTACGGCTCGCCCTTTGATTACTTTAGAAGTGAGATGTTCAATATCAAACTCTGTCAGTAATACCAACCATATGCCTAACTTTCCTACTAGCGAAGGTACTGAGTGCAGATACTTTAAGGGATTCTCCTTTGCTACCACTTGGATATTGTAGGATTGGAAGAAATGACGCAACTTTCTGGAAGCCCATACTACTGCCAAACTGATCTTTTCTACTTCTTGATATTGGGCTTTATACGGAAGCATTTTCTTATTGATGTAGTAGACTGCATGCTCCATCCCTGTCTCATCTGCTTGTACTATCATCGCCCCCAGCGCTTCGGGTTCTATGGCTAAATACAACACTAAGGGTTTGCCCGATCTTGGAGGTTTTATGACGGAAGGCTTCACTAGGTATTCTTTGATTTTGTCAAAGGCTTCTTGGCATTGTCCGTTCCACTTCATCGGTTGGTTTTTCCTCAACAGCTTGAAAATGGGCTCGCATACTAACGTCAGCTTGGCGATGAATCGACTAATGTATTGTATCTTCCCGAGGAAGGCTCTAACTTCTTTCTCTATCTTCGGTGCTGGCATTTCGGTAATCGCTTTGATCTTCTCAGGGTCTACTTCTATTCCTCCCATTCCTACCGTATATCCTAGCAGCTTTCCCGACGTTACCCCGAACACACACTTCTTGGGATTTAGTCGTAGGTTGTATTTGTCGACTCTTTGAAGGAACTTCTTTAGCATTTCTATGTGTCTGCTTCTCATCTCTGACTTCACCATCATTTCGTCCACGTATACTTTGATCTTCTTATGCATCAAGTCATGGAATAATGTAGTGGCCATTTGTTGATAAGTGGCTCCCGCATTCTTGAGCCCGAACGACATCACCTTGTAAGAATACGTGCCCCACTCAGTGACAAAGGCAGTCTTATGCTTGTCTTTTTCAGCCATAAAGACCTGATTATATCCTAAGAACCCATCTGCGAATGAGTACATGGCAGATAAAGCCGCACTATCAACCAATATGTCTATATGGGGTAATAGAAAATCATCATTTGGGCAAGTTTTGTTAAGGTCTCTATAATCTACGCACATTCTGAACTTCCCATCTTTCTTCGGCACTGACATAATATTTGCTAACCACTCGAGGTATTTCACTACTTCTAGAAATCCCACGTCTATCTGCTTCTTGATTCTTCTCTAACCTTTTCGGCCCACTCAGGTCTCATCCTTCGGAGCTTCTGCTTTACCGGTCTCATATTCGGATAAGTCGGTATTACGTGTTGGGCGATACTTCTATCTACTTCTGGCATGTCCTCGTAGGACCAAGCGAATACATTAGTATATTTGATTAACATTCCTTCTAATTATTTCCCCTCCTCAGAGGTAACCTCACTCGCAATTAGAATTTCCTTGGGGCTTTCAGGCGTACCAAGGTTAAATGCATTTGTTTTGGTGGAGTTAATGTCAAATATGCTCATGTCATACGTGTTATGATGCAAATTAGAAGGAAGAGACTCAGGCAAGTAAGCAAAATGAATGTCTTTATTACTAGCGAAAGTGGGATTACAATTAAACAGATCAGGAAAATAAATGTCTTCGTCATTCGTTGCCTCGTCTTCTTTGGTCTCCTTGCTCTCCTCGAGTGTCAGACTCTCTAGCTGCATCAGCTCCTCTTCTCACTTGTCTTTCCCTATTTTACAACTTCTTCTGCCCGCGGTTCCTTGCTCATCACGTCCTGGAAGATCTAAAGTTTGTCGCCACTTGGAACCTTGTGAAAGGTTGTATCTCCAAAGCGGCCACAACATTGTCTACCTCAGCTCTGATGGTAATGATCTCTCCCCCGTACGGAAACTTAATGACCTGATGCAAAGTGGAGGGCACGCCCCCAAGCTTGTGAAACAATGGCCTCCCCAATAGTAAAGTGAAAGTGGCCGGGATATCAAGCACCGTGAACTCAATCTCATCTTTAATTGGGCCCACTTTGACTACCGCTGCAAAAGTGCCCTCTAGGGTGGCAAGTAAAGCCCAAGCCCGGCCCGGCCCGGGGTGGGCTAAATACCAAGTCGGGCTTTAAGGACAGGGCCCGGCTCGGGCTCGGGCCCGAGCCGGGCTCGAAGATTTAAGCCCGGGCCCGGCCCGGCCCGGGCTTAAATTAAAAAAAAAAAAAAACGATGATCTGATGATATTGAATTGATGAGTGATGATTTCACTTTCAAATTCAATTGCTTCTGACTGCTGTTCCTTTACTCTTTAGCCCTTAGCCCAATAGCCCTTTACCTCTCCTCTGCCGATCCTTTCTCATTTTTGCCCTAACCCTAATTCACAATTTCATTGTTCAGTGTTCACAATTCACATAACATCCAATTTCATTGTCTCTCGGCTCGTCTCACTGCTCTTATTCTCAGAATCTCAATTGCTCTCTCCACTCTCCTCTCTTCTCGCCAGTCGCCACACTCTCGGCAGTCTCGGGTCTCGACAGTTGGCTAAGGTATTTTTTTTGTTATATGAAAGTTGCTTTTGTTGTCAATAGCTATTGTAAGTTGTAACTTGGGGGTTTTCTGTTCGGGTTGGTTTTCTTGCATTTGCTTCTGGTTGTCAAAGTTACAGCCTTACAGGTTGCATTTACTCTCCTTGTAACAGGTTGCAGACTTTGGTGTTTCTGCACAATTGACAAGGACAATATCAAGGAGAAAGGTATTTTTTTTACATGTGATTTGCAAAAAGCTATACAAAATTCACTTGGAAACTGATTTGCAAAAAGCTATACAAAATTCAATTGACAAGGACAGTAATTACTAATGTTTCATTTTCTGAAATCTTTATTTTTGGTATTGTGATTTGCTTGTTACTTTGTAATTTAAAGGGGTTTGAATTGGAAAAATAGATAAAGGGGTTTGAATTTAAAGGGGTTTGCTTGTTACTTGGAAACTGAATTTTATTTTGTTACAAACATAAATGACAAATGGGAATGTTTCAATGTGGGGCTCCAATGCTAGTGATACAGAATGAGAAACTGGAAAAGTTAGATAGGACTGATTTTATTAGACAGCAATTAACAACAGAAAATGTTGGCCTGAACTTGGCAAAGTTCTCAAATCAAATGATTAGTTATTGGAATGCTCTGTTTCTTTATCTTGTCATATTGTTGATTCAATTTTTTTTTTCCCAGATTTTGTTATGTCTAACTTGGAAGAATCTACGCCTATTCGGCCAAATTCCCCTGTTTTTCTTAATGGCCTTGAAGATGTACGCGAGCATAGTGATGATGAAAATGATATCCTTGATATTGAAGATGGAAAAATAGATGAAGATGGTAACAAAAGAAAGGGGGTAGCATTAGAAAATATGGATAATAAGAGACGAACGACAGCAAAATGTTGGGATCATTTTACCAAGATTACTGTTGGTGGGCAAATAAAGGCAAGATGTAATCATTGTGCCAAGTTATTGAGTGGTATGGCTGGAAAAGGTACCAGTCACTTAAATAGACACATGAAGAATTGTTATACTAAAAAACAGCCTAAGTTTGAAGATACAGTTCAAAAAACTCTTAATGTTATAAAGCAAGAAGATGGAACGACTTCTATGGAGCTTAGATCATTTGATGTAAATATTGTCCGTCAAAAAATTACGTCATTGGTTATAAAGCATGAGCTGCCACTGAAGTTTGTTGAGTTTGATGCTTTTAATGACTTGATGAATTATTGCAACCCTTTGGTGAAGAAGATGTCCAGAAACACTTTAAAGGCTGAGATTTTCAAATTATATAAATCAGAAAAGATGAAAATAATGAATTTGTTGAATATTAATGACGGCAGGGTTGCTATTACTACTGACATGTGGACTGCTGGTCACCAAAAGAGAGGGTATATGGTTGTTACAGGACATTTCATTGACAACTCATGGCATTTACAAAGTCGAGTCTTAAGGTAATTTAATTTTGTGTACTTATAATATTATGTCTAACTTATTTATTGAATATGCTAACATTTAATTACATACATTATGTATATGTAGGTTCATATATGTACCAGCCCCACATACTGCTGAGTGTCTATCTCAAGTTCTAATTAAATGTATGATGGACTGCAATGTGGATCGAAAGCTGTCAACAGTTACTTTGGATAATTGTTCAACTAACGATGCAATGGTAGAAAGATTGAAGGGAATGCTTTCAACTGAATCTTTGTTAGTGGGTGGTAGATTTTTTCATATGAGGTGTGCAGCTCATATTTTGAACCTAATTGTGAAGGATGGTTTTTGAGCGTGATTGAAGTGGGTATTGTAAAGATTAGGGAGAGTGTTGCTTATTGGAGTAGCACACCGAAAAGGAATGAAACCTTTTTGATGTCCGCACGTCAATCATTGATGAAGACTGAAAGAAAGTTGGTGCTTGATTGTCCGACTAGATGGAATTCTACATTTGTCATGCTTGATATTGCAGTTAAGTACAAAAAAGTTTTTCATAGAGTGCAACAAATTGAGCCCCATTATAAATGTTTGCCTTCTGATGCAGAATGGGAGATGGCTGAAAAATGGGTAGTAGAATATTTACGTCCATTTTATTTGTTGACGGAGATGTTTTCAGGTACGAAGTACCCTACAGCCAATATGTTTTTTCCACTAGCTTGTAAAATGAAGATGTCTTTGTTGGAATGGCAAATGTCCCTTATTCCTCAAGTTAAACAAATGGCCTCTATTATGATTGCCAAGTTTGAGAAATATTGGCAAGAGATTCATGGGGTGTTGGTTATGGCTGTCATTCTTGACCCAAGATTTAAGATGTTATTAATTGATTATTATTTTCCAAAGATTTATGGTGTGGGTGTTCAAGAGCAAATTATGAGAGCACGTCAACTTTCTGAAGAGATAGTTAAATATTATGAAGCTAAGTCTGATGTTGGTGGTGAATCTTCTACTTCAGTTGTTCATTCCCATAATATTGTGACCACTGATTCGTCTTCTTTTTTAGATTTGTCTGACTTTGATTCTTTTGCCACTCAAAGCAATCATATGACAAGATCAAAGTCCGATCTTGAAAGGTACTTAGAGGAGCCGATAGTTACTAGAACTCCAGACTTCGATATTTTGATTTGGTGGAAGACAAATAAGGGAAAATATCCTATTTTGGCTGAGATAGCTAAAGATATACTAGCTATTCCTATTACGACTGTGGCATCAGAGTCTGCTTTTAGCACTGGGGGGAGGCATTTGAGTCCACATCGTGCCAAATTACATCCTGACACATTGGAAGCAATAATGTGCACTCAAAATTGGTTATGGGCTTCTGAGCGAGGTATAAGACTATAATGATTATTTCTTAATTAATTATTTTCTTTGATTTACACGTTTTAACATTTTTTCTTATTAGGTCTTATTCCTGAACAACTTATAATTTCTGGAGAGGAACTGATGGATGAAGTTGAAGGAGACTTTGAGCCACAAGAGTTAGATTAGTTTGATGCATTACTTTGTGACATTTGGATAATTAGATTGTTAATTTATGGATGAAACATTGAAACTTTTAATGTACTTGTTTCGTTGTTTGTGGTATTTGGATTGTTAGTTTATAGATGAAACTTTGAAACTTTTGATGTATTTGTTTGTGACATTTGGATGGAATATGGATGGCCAGTTACTTAGTTTATGGATGAAATATTGAAACTTTTGACTTTTAAGGTATTTAGTTGTAAATTTTGGATTGTTAGTTCATGAATGATACTTTGAAAATTTTTATGTATTTGTAAATTGTTTAGCAATTTTTGTAATATTTAATGTGAATGTATTATGTATGATATATTTATATTTAAGATATTTATATTTTATTTTAAAGATTTTTTCAAAAAAAAAAAAAAAAAAAAAGGGCCGGATTTAGGCCCGGGCCCGAGCCCGGCCCGGCAACGCCGGGCCGGGCTTTTTTCGGGCCCGGGCCCAATTTTTTTTGGACGGGCTCGGGCCGGACTTCGAAAAGCCCGGCCCGGCCCAGCCCATTGCCACCCCTAGTGCCCTCTACTCCCCGCTTACTGTCATCATACGCCGTGATTATCATATTGGAGGGACTCAAATCTGTTGCCTTCATACCCAACCTCGACAGAATCTTCAAATGGCACACATTGATAGATGAGCCATCATCCACCATCACACAAGATGTCCTTTTTCCCTTCACTTCCGCTCTTATGAACAATGGCCTATTGTGATCTCTTACCCTCCAATGGGAGTTCCTCCTCAGAGAATGTTATCACCTGTAAAGCTTACTTCTATACCGACCCTACAAACATTATGGGGTTGGCATCCTCCGGTACCACTATCTTACTCAAAGCCTCCACCATGTTGCGCCCGTGCTCATGAGATGCACACAATAACTCTTAAATGCTCACATGTGCTCGTGTCTTCTTCAACTGACGTAACACTGTATCTCCTTCAGCATTATCCATGTTCTATGCCACTTCTCTGCCTTCTGCCAACACTTCTTTGCCTTTCTCCGCTACATCACTGTAAAAACACCCACTACGTGTCATCCCCTACACCTCCTCTTCATCACTGCTCGAGAAGTTCTCCCAGAAATTCTTCCCTACTCCATCTCATCTTCACTACTGCTATCCCAAATCCTCAGGCAAAAGGCTTGGCGATCAAAGGTTTGGAGGACAAGGCTTTCGTGTAGGCCGGAGCTAATCATGTAGGTGGGTGGTGGAACAGAGTGATAGTTAGGGAGGGGGTTTCTGTGTGTGTTAGGTTATTCTTTTTTTGGGTCGGGTATTTTTTGGGAGTCGATGAGGTCTTAGATTTCATGTCTGAGGCAAGCGCAGTTATCAGTGTCATGGCCTTTTTATTGGTGGTAGTGATAATAAAGGTTCAGGTTGAGGTGTGGTGTGGTGGTGGAGGGTTTGGAAGTGGTTTAGCCTCTAACGGTTTTAGAAGTCCCTGTCGCTTCAACTTCTCAAACACCTTAGACAAAGGCTTACCAAGGTTAGAAAATCGCTGGTTCCTGATGGCGGCAACTTCAGCAGAATCAGGCTTGGTTCCTGAAGGCCCTCCAATGGTCCTCCTATCCAGGCCATACAACTTCCTATTCTCAGCTTCTTCCTCCTCAATATCCATAACAGTCTCCCTCAATTGTCAAAAATCGCTAATCATAGTGGTCATCCTCTTCAGCTTGCCATAAATAGAGGGCTTGGTGCCCCTGATGATCATCTTAATCCAGTTCTTCTCCGAGGGTCGAGTCTGCATCTTCAAAAGCTGGCTCCTCCAACGATCTACATAATCCTTGAAGCTTCCCTTCGACTTCTGTTTGGTATTCTCCAAGTCACGAAGCGACAAGTCGATCTCCAAATCCGTGACATACTGATTCAGAAAGGCCTCCACCAATGCCCTCCAATCATCATTGACCTTTCTCTCCAGGCCGTGATACCACACCACGGGTGCCCCCTCAAGTGACATCCTGAACATCTTATGAACTTGACGCTTCAACAGACCCACCGAACTCATCACAGAAACATACTGTCGAAGATGGACCCTCGGATACCCATTCCCGTTGAACTTGGCTATGTCGGGCATCTTGAACTGGGAAGGCAGCTGCTCCTCGAAAGTCATCGCCTTGTAGTCTAGTAAATCCTCATGCTTACCCTCATCTTACGGGTAACTGACTCTACCTGATCCCTGAGTTTTTTCAATTCTGCCTGAGACCCGACTACCCTTCCCGTGGCATACTCAGCCATGTCATTATCAAAAACAAAGATCTCATCACTCATCCTGTTCGGAGGCTCTTCACGCCTGAAATTCTCAGAGCTTCCTGCCCCTCTTTCCCGAGGCACTGCCATATTGGCCACAGCGGTGGTCAAAGCTTACAACTGCTCGGTAGACTTAGTGAGATTAGTCTCTAGCTGATCCATGCGAGAACCCTCGTTATCTGACTCATTCATGTTCGCTAACTACTTTTTGACGAGTCTTCCTTCTTCTCTAACCCAACGGGTATCTATGGCGGCTTTAAAACTATGAGTTAGCATGGTACAAGTATAAGTGCGATGCATGAGATATATAAGATGCATGAGATGATCAAACAGAATATATCCTTCCGACCTTATTTCTCCCACACTCAGGGTAAGCCTATTTTTGGTTCTAAAAAAGGCTTATTCTATACACCGATGCAAGGTACACAAAATCGCTCTCTCCTATGCTACAGGGTGAACCTTGGCCGCTTCTGTCCCTTTCCATCGGTAAAAGGCAAAGACCGCCTATTTACAACATGGACTAAGCTGATTATGGGATCATGCCATTGTCTAGAAACGACGAATTGGGCTTTTGGCAACTGTGGTCATGGGGATGAACTTAGAAGCGTCTAAAAGTATACAAATATGTCGTAACAAGGCGTATCCTTTCTGTATGACATCCAGTGCGAATATCGAACTCATGTTTGGATTTTCTAAACCCATCAAGGTTTTTATACAAGTTGGCCCATTATCATTTCAAAGCATTCAATCATATTACTGCGAAGTGTAAACTTGTCCTAGTTGAAAAAGGCCCAACAGGTTTACAATTTTGCAATAACGTGGCTAAACAACTTCAAATGATAGGAGGCCCAAACACAAAATCGCCCATCGATATTTTAGAAACTATTGGCCCAATCATCATAAGACACAAACTCGTCCCAGTTTAAATAGCCCAACAAGTTCATATCTCATGACAAGAAGTCCAAATGAATCCAAATGATGATGGTCCCAAACACAAGCATAAAGGGTGGCTTCTATAGGTCATATAACTATAGTTCCCATGCAGTTTTCTGGGAGTATTGATAAAGGCTCCCGCCGGTGAAGGGTTGCCCACAACTAGGTTTCCCCACTCAAGGGTTCGAACGACCAAGTGAGCGCACCTTTTCTTATACCCTCAGGTATATGCCAACGAGTGATGACACCATATAACGATCCGCCACTTCGAGCGAAAGCGACTTCACGATGCCATCAAGGTAAAAAGGGGTATGCAAAATATATGAGACAATGTCAACTAGAGCAAAAATCACAAACATTACAAGACATTATTTCGGAGCCGATTCTCTATCCCCAGTAGAGTCGCCAGACTATAGACATGGTACAGAGGTGGGCGAAACTGTCCGGGCTCGCGCCCGGTCGGGAGTAGGGAATAGCCCGCGGGGGACTAAACCGAAGAATAAAGGAGTCGCCACCTAGTGTGAACTTATCTGAAATCTCTTTAATAAAACTTAATCTCTCTGAAATCTGCTTTCTAAAAACTATTTCTGAAAATCTGATATCTGAAAACCCTTTTTCTGAAAATCTGATTTCTGAAAACTGGTATGTATCTGAAAAACTTTACAAATGCGGTGTTACATATCACCGGCCCCCATATATATAACTAGAGCCCGGAATGTAAAATCATGACTTTGGGACGTTAAGTATCGCCGTCCCTCAAACCATGCCACTCATGTCCTTGAAACTAGGGGTCTTGGGGCGTTACCTATCGTCATTCCCCAAGCCACCGAACTAGAACTTGGGGTGCGGATCTATGCTACCCTCCAAGCTCTGAAAATAAGATCTAGGGCCATTTGTCATCCCTAGTCTTGAACTAGGATCTGGGGGTGTTATGTATCGCCGTCCCCCCAGTCCTCTACATGTGCACATATTATCTGTCTATCAATTCCATGTCTGTACAAGTTATATGCTGAGTTGGGTTTTTGGCTCATGCCTCAAAAAACATAAAATTCATGCTTTGAAAACCTTCATTTTAAATCATTTCTTACAATATGCTAAATAAAATATATCTGATAAAGAAATTGGCTAACGCTCTAAAAACGAGGAAAGTAAGGCTGATATCAAAATTGTTAAATAAAATCAGTTTGAGAAAAATGGTCCACTCACCTATTTGGAATCTGACTGGCACTGTTTCGCTTAATCGATGAACTTGGGATTCTTGCCGATAAACTATAATCGGTGAACTTGGTTAGATTATAAGCCATGGAAATGTTTCGAGATTATGTTAAGTCTTTACATTCAAACCCCTACTATCATTCCAAAGTGTACTATACTTATATCACGAGTATTATTGAGTATAAATCATTACGAAGCCTTTAGAGTGGCCTCTAACATATTCAGGTGGAATTGGAATTATTCAGAACTGTTTTGGTCATGAGTTGTGCCACGTGTCGCGATGCAACTCCTTGCGCGTCACGACGCGCAACGTCCAGAAACGTGCATTCATTTTACTCTTGTGCGTCGCGACGCTCAGCACTTTAGCGTCACGACGTGAAACAAAATTCCAGGATTCTATTTTGCTTCTACATGTTTATTCACTACCTAAAATTACCACAATCACTTCCATAAAATCTTATTCCACAACCTAACTTATTGAACTTTAAATTCACCAATATATATCAAATTATCAACCTCAAACAATGATTTAACCACTTCCCAAGTCAAAATTCCACAATCCTCATATCAGTATTTTACCATATTCTTATAGGTACTTTTTAAACTTCTTTTATATCAAAACACTAAAATCATAATCCATCAAAAACATTCCATAAAACCTCAACAAACATCCACACATAATCCATACCTCACTCAATACCAACTTATATTTATTCATGAACTTTACTTAGTGTAGGCATTGCATTTTTACATGTGAAACCCGATGATGAGTCTCAGTTGGAGGCACTACCTTTTAAGTCACGGAAGTCGCGAGAAACGGATATCGGAAGGGGAAATTCAGGATGAGTATGTTATCAGAGTCGTTTCACATGTTCACTGTTTTCGTTCGTGCTGCGTTCGTATATGCGTTCGAACGCCAGACAGATTGCGTGCGTTCGTGTTGCGTTCGAATTGGCGTTCGAACGGTGTCGGTATTCCTGGTTTTGCTGTTAGCCCACCTGCACCCTAGCCTAGCCCAAGCCCACTTAAAACACACCCAAATTAAATAAAATATTAAGTTAAATATTAATTAGATAAGGTAATTAAATAAAATATTAATTAAGTCATATACCAAATTAAATAAAACAAATAAAATCTAAATAATCACCTACCAAAATAATAAAAAATACTTACAAATTAAAGAAATTGCATGCCTAATAAAGATAAATCAAATATATTAACTTCCAAACTTAAACAATATCATGCCTAATTAAAATCAATCATAAACAATTAAATATTTTGTATTCCTAATCTAGCCAAGATTTGTCCCCCCTCAATCTAATCTTTTCCTTGTTGGATACCAAATCAAATCCTTGCTCTTAATGCCAAATCCAATTCCTTGTGAGACAATGAGTAACCCTAACCCTTCTCTATATAAACAACCCCTCACCAAGCTCTCCCCCTCTCTCTCATTTTCACGCATACACAAGAAAATAAACCCTAGACATCCTCTCCAACATTCACGTATAACACGCACAAAATTTCCTCCACTGCCCTCATAATTCATTGCCTCGCTCTTCACGCAATAATATAGCCTGATTTGCCACTCCCCGCCTGCCAGACTCCACTCACGTAACCCTCAGTCACCTTCACGCCACCTGCCTCCTCCTCTCATCTCACACATAGCACTTCACGCGAAAATCAAAACAAAAAGCCACACCTGTCCACGCCTCATCACACGTCCTTGACTAGCCCACCAAGCTTCACAACACATACGGCTTGGCCATTGTCCTCACGCTCGAGCCTCACGCTAAAATATAAAGCACCTACATTCAGCCACACATAGCTTCATTCACGCACACAAATTGATCACATAACTCCCCCTGACCTTCGCTCCATACCACAAGCGTATACTCAAAGCCTGCCTCACGCCATAAAATAAACCAAATCAACGCCACAAAACCCCCTCACGTGAAGCAATAAATCAACACTAAACAGCCGCATATCATCACCAAAACTGCACTATTTCACAGCCCAAAACAGTCACATTATTACCGAAAATCACACTCAAAAAAACAGCAGCCCATTATCCCTTAATTAACCACCACAAACAGTCCCCGAAACGCCCAAAACAGTAGCTTTGAAGACCTGAAACAGTGAGCAGAAAACACATCCGAAATAGCAGCGAAACAAAGCCAAAACAGCAAGGAAAATAGTGTAACAGTGAGCGAAGACGCTAAACCAGTGAACCGGAAAAGTTGCGGAGTGATAGCCCTTCCGACGGTTGTAAACGCGAGTCCGGAAGACGACTTAAAAGGTTAGACCTGAGGGTACCTTTCACACCTGTTTTTTTATTTGATTTTTATTGATTCTTTTGATTGTGTTTTAATTATTTATTGAATATTGTTTGCATATGATGTGTGTTGTGGCCATTGATTAAAACGGAAAATACGTCGTCTCTCGTGGTATATAGGATGGAAACTCAGATGTAAATTCCGTAGCCGATTCCGAATGGACGGTAGTGCGGTCTGTACTTGGGATACAACTCCACGTACCACTTGAGTAAACGGCGTATATTTCGCTTTATGTTATTTTGATTATTCTCACTTTATTATTCCGTCTTTTAATTTCCGCATGTTATTTATTTAGTTATGATGCGATCGAGCGCATGGGCTTAGTAAATGGAATGAAAGATCCCCTATGGGGAAGGGTTAAAGCCTTTTACCACGATGCTTTGCCGTGCCGGTTGATGTGTATTCGGTTGGATGTAAGATATATTCAATCGGGCATACTAAGTTTGATGTGATTGTCTTTATTTTTGTATGTATGATGCGATCGAGCGCATGAGCTTAGTGAGTTAGTCCAAAGGTCCTCTATTTGAGAGATGAAGAGCCTAAAAGGCCACCTTTGTGACACTACTTCGCCGCGCCGGACGAAGTGTGTTTGGGTTGAATGTACATTCAATCGGGCATACGAAGTCCTACACTTTTATTGTCTTTATTTCATGTATTGTGATGCGACGCGCATGGGCTTAGTATGTTGGTCTAAAGGTCCTCTCTTTGAGAGACAAAAAGCCCCAAAAGGCCACCTTTACGGCAGTACTTCGCCGCGCCCCTTTATTTTGTTGTTTAGTATGACGTCTTCTTACATGACCATGCATCATATCACATTGCGCATGGGCTTAGTATGTTGGTCTAAAGGTCATCTCTTTGAGAGACAAAGAGCCTAAAAGGCCACCTTTACGGCAGTACTTTGCCACACCTCTTGTATTTAGTTATTCGTTTCATAACGTCTTTTTGAAAATTCATGCATCATATTGCATTGCGCATGGGCTTATCAAGTGAGATTAAGGGTCCTCCACTTTGTGGGGTGAAAATGCTTGAAAGCTATCTTTGCTACAATGATTTGCCGCGCCCCTTAATCTGTTGTTATATACGAGAACTCATATATTCATCTGTTCATGTATGTGTCATGTCGTTTACTGCATTTTGGAGGTCACTACTATAACCCCGTTCGAACGCGTTCGAAACGCCGCACGAACGCATGTTTTCTGTCTGGTCCCGTTCGAACGCGTTATCAAACGCTATACGGACGTGAACCTTCTGTCTACCGTTCGAACGCGTTTACGAACGCTACACGAACGCGAATACATTGAATTGAGTCATTTTCATCACATGTGCGTCTGTGTCTATATCTATCTTCTTTTGCACCACGTCATAGCATGCTCACTTAATGCCTAATTGCATCCCTAAGCGTCTTTTTGCATTACGTACTTAGTTGACTCCTTTATTTGTGCATGGACATGTAATGGCTATTTGTTGAAATCAAATGTTCGCCATTATTTGATTCGCTTTATGTGTGCTTGTGTGGTTAGTGTGTGCTTGTGTTTCCATGAATACAATATGCCAATGAAGATTGTATGTTCGTTGCTACTTTGATGTACTTTCAAGCATGTAATCTTAGATGTGAAATATATGCAAATTAGGTGAAATATATGCAAATTATTACACAAATCCTTTCATTACAAGTGACATAAGTAAGGGACCATTCCGAACCCAACGGTTTGAGGTCTTCCATTGCGAGGGGTGAGTGCGGCCTTAAATCTCATTTCCCAGTTCATACCGGGTGGCGACTCCATTATTCTCCGGCTTAGTCCCCCGTGGCTACTCCGTACTCCCGACCGGGCCGCGAGCCGGGACAGCATGCGTCGCCCAGTTCCTGTGTCCCACAGTCTGGCGAATCCACTGGGGATAGAGAATCGGCCCCGAAATATTGTCTTGTAATGTTTGGATTTGTGTTCTAATTGACCGTGTCTATAGTGGATGAAATATGGGTTTAATCAAAGGCATTTTGAGGCTAGGTAATGGTTCGGTGTCTTCCTTCACTCACTACCTTTCTAGAAGGAAAAGCTGTGAAGGCACCTAGATAGCCATCTACTCGTAGCCTATTGTGATGGACTAATTTGGAGGACTCGTTGTTTATTCCTGACACCAAACGATAAGAGCCTAAGAGGCTTGGGTATTTAAGTGAGCCTCGCTCCACCTTCCCTCTGGGGAATCTACAATGGGAAATCCATTTGACAGTCAGTCACACACCATAGCTCATTGGCACGTACCTTAGTGTATAAAAAAGGGTGCGCTCACTTGGTTGCTCGAACCCTTGATTGGGGAGACCTAGTTGTGGGCCATCCTTCGCCGGTGAGAGCCTTTGTCTACACTCTTGCGAACCCACCCATAGACCGGGTTTGTATGGTTAAAGTAACAATTATTTCTTTGAATATGTGCTTGTGGACCATCCTCATTTGGATGCAGTTGGACTATTGTCAGAAATGCGAACTTGCTGGGCCATTTAAACTGGGGCGAGTTCGTACCTTATGACCATTAGGCCCAAAGCTTCTGAAATGTTGATGGGCCATTCTGTAGAAATCATTGTTTTATGTTTGCATTATCTTTCTTTTATACTTGTGTTTGGGAACATCGTCGTTTGGATCTATTTGGACCATTTGTCATGGGATATGGGCTTGTTGGGCCATTTAAAGGGACAAGAACGTATTTTATGACGATTGGGCCAAAGGCTTCTAAGTGATTGATGGGCCACTTTGTGCTTGTGTTCAGAACATTACCATTTGGATTTAGTTGGGCTCCTTGCCATGAGATGTGAACTCGTTGGGCCATTTAAACTGGGACGAGTTCACTCCTATGACAGTTAGCCCAAAAGCTTCTAAAATGATAATGGGCCGATTTGTTTGAAGATTTTAGTTGATTCAATATGTTATATATGTTACATGCATCTCATGCACCTCATACATACATATGTCATGTTAACACCTTCTATGTCTCAAAAAGACATCATAGATACCGTTTGGGTTAGAGAATGAACAAGGCTCATTAAAAGAACAGTAACAGTCATGAGTGAATCTGGTAATGAGATATCCCGTATGGATCAGTTAGAGAATGGTCTCGCCAAGGTCACTGAACAGTTTCAAGCTTTGACTACTGCTGGGGCTGGTATAGCTGGGTCTCGTGTCGGGGTTAGTTCTGGGGATTTGAGGCGCGATGAGCCTCCGAATGGGTTGGGGGATGATATCCCCACTTTTGATGATGACATGGCAGAGTATGCAACATGCAGAGTGATTGGGTCTCGGGAAGAATTTCAGAAGCTTCGGGATCAGGTTGAAACAGTTACCCGCAAAATGAGGGGTAAACATGAAGAGTTGTAAGATTATGAGGCAATGACCTTCGGAGAACAGCTGCCAGCTCAGTTTAAAATGCCCGACATGACCAAATTTAATGGGAATGGAGACCCGAGGGTCCATCTGCAGCAATATGTCTCAGTCATGAGTTCAATGGGCCTATCACAGCGCCAAGTCCAAAAGATGTTTAGGATGTCACTCGAGGGGGCACCTGTGGTTTGGTATCATAGCCTTAAGAAGAAGGTTAAGGAAGATTGGAAGGAACTAGCTGATGCTTTTCTGAAACAGTATGTTACAGACTTAGAGATTGATTTGTCACTTCGTGATTTGGAGAACACTAAGCAGAAGCCAGAAGAAAGCTTCAAGGAGTTGTAGACCGCTGGAGAAGCCAGCTTCTGAAAATGCAAACTCGGCCCTCTGAGAAAAACCAAATCAAAATGATCATCAAAGGTACTAAGCCCTTTATTTATAGTAAGCTGAGAAGGATGACTTCAATGATTGCTGATTTCCGACAGTTGAGGGAGACAGTTATGGATATTGAAGAAGATGAGGCCGAGAACAAGAAGTTTTATGGCCAGAATAGATAGAATTTTCGGGGACATCCTGAAGCCAAGTCTTCCAGTGCTGAGGTCACTGCCATCAAGAATAGATATTTCTCCAACTTGGGTAGACCTCTATCAAAGGTGTTTGAGAAATTGAAGATGCAAGGACTCCTGAAACCCTTGGAACCTAAACCACTCCCCAGCCCTGTGCCGCACTACCTTGACTTGAACTTATTCTGTTATTTTCACCAGCAAAAGGGTCACGAAACCGACAACTGCCCCCGCCTTAGGCATGAGATCCAAGACCTGATTGACACCCATAAAATACCTGACCCAGAAAGAGAGTAACCCAGCACACACAGGAATCCTCTACCAAATTACCACTCCGTCCCACCACCATGATCAACTTTGGCTTGCCTGAAACCTTTGTCCTCCAAACCCTCAACCACCAAGCTTCTCACATGGGGATAAATGATAATAACAATGAAGAACCAGAGGCTGAGGAAGAAGGCACTGTTGTTTCTCCAAGTTTATCTTGCATTTTTAATAAAGACATTGATTTTGTTTGCTTGTTCGAACCTTTTCTCAACAATAATGAAGAAGTTCACTTCGCTTACTTGCCTGAATCTCCACTTCTCAACTTGCAACATGAGTGCATGTGACAAAAGCATTCAATCTTGGTACTATGATACTCAGAACGTAGGGAATCCTCAGAAGAAGCAAGCAGAAAAGATAAGTTGGCCATTCAGAAATTGGGAAATGAAGACAGTGAGACTGTTAGACTTGGAAAGGAAATGAGTTCACAGAACCAATTAGTGTAGACAGATTGAAGCAGTACTTTGCCTAAGGAAGAGAATACCGAGCTGTCACTAAGGGAATTGACCGAAGGCCTAACCCAACGGGATAGGAAAATCATGCATACATGCATACACGTAACACATTTTGCATCCTGTTTGTGTTTATATTAACAGGTTCCGAAGAAAGAAATAGAGAAAGCAGCAAAGGCAAGCTAGTCAGAAACAGCAACAGTACAGTTTCATGAACGAATCCAGAGAATGAATCTCTCAAGAATTTGGAATGAATCCAGGGAATGAATCTCTCAAGAATTTGGAATGAATCTCTTAGAATTTGGAATGAATCCAGGGAATGAATCTCTCAGAATTTGGAATGAATCCGGGGAATGAATCTCTCAGAATTTGGAATGAATCTCTCAAGAATTTGGAATGAATCCAAGGAAGGAATCTCTTAGAATTTGGAAGGAATCCAGGGAATGAATCTCTCAGAATTTGGAATGAATCCGGCGAATGAATCTCTCAGAATTTGGAACGAATCTCTCAAGAATTTGGAATGAATCCAAGGAATGAATCTCTTAGAATTTGGAAGGAATCCAGGGAATGAATCTCTCAGAATTTGGAATGAATCCGGGGAATGAATCTCTCAGAATTTGGAACGAATCTCTCAGAATTCTGGAATGAATCCAGGAATGAATCCTAGGGTCGGGGCCCACACCATCAGAGTTTAGGAATGAATCCAGGAAGGAATCTAGGAATGAATCCTAAAGCCGAGGCCCCACATCATCAGTGTTTTTTTGGAATGAATCCTAGCCCGCACCGTCAGAATTTTGGAATGAATCCAGGAATGAATCTTAGGGCGAGGCCCATGCCAGCTTGGGGGGCGAGGCCCCACATCATTTCAGCTTGGGGGCGAAGCCCATATCGGCTTGGGAGTGAGGCTCCACACTATATCACGAGTATTATTGAGTATAAATCATTACGAAGCCTTTAGAGTGGCCTCTAACATATTCGGGTGGAATTGGAATTATTCAGAACTGTTTTGGTCATGAGTTGTGCCACGCGTCGTGATACAACTCCTTGCGCGTCACGACGCGGAACGTCCAGAAACATGCATTCATTTTACTCTTGTGCGTCGCGACGCTCAGCACTTTAGCGTCACGACGTGAAACAAAATTCCAGGATTCTATTTTGCTTCTACATGTTTATTCACTACCTAAAATTACCACAATCACTTCCATAAAAATCTTATTGCACAACCTAACTTATTGAACTTTAAATTCACCAATTCTATATCAAATTATCAACCTCAAACAATGATTTAACCACTTCCCAAAGTCAAAATTCCACAATCCTCATATAAGTATTTTACCATATTCTTATAGGTACTTTTCTAAACTTCTTTTATATCAATACACTAAAATCATAATCCATCAAAAACATTCCATAAAACCTCAACAAACATCCACAACACAATCCATACCTCACTCAATACCAACTTATATTTATTCATGAACTTTACTTAGTGTAGGCATTGCATTTTTACATGTGAAACCCGATGATGAGTCTCAGTTTGAGGCACTACCTTTTAAGTCACGGAAGTCGCGAGAAACGGATATCGGAAGGGGAAATTCAGGATGAGTATGTTATCAGAGTCGTTTCACATGTTCACTGTTTTCGTTCGTGCTGCGTTCGTATATGCGTTCGAACGCCAGGCAGATTGTGGGCGTTCGTGTTGCGTTCGAATTGGCGTTCGAACGGTGTCGGTATTCCTGGTTTACTGTTAGCCCACCTGCACCCTAGCCTAGCCCAAGCCCACTTAAAACACACCCAAATTAAATCAAATATTATGTTAAATATTAATTAGATAAGGTAATTAAATAAACTATTAATTAAGTCATATACCAAATTAAATAAAACAAATAAAATCTAAATAATCACCTACCAAAATAATAAAATTACTTACACGAATTAAAGAAATTGCATGCCTAATAAAGATAAATCAAATATATTAACTTCCAAACTTAACAAATATCATGCCTAATTAAAATCAATCATAACCAATTAAATATTTTGTATTCCTAATCTAGCCAAGATTTGTCCCCCCTCAATCTAATCTTTTCCTTGTTGGATACCAAATCAAATCCTTGCTCTTAATGCCAAATCATATTCCTTGTGAGACAATGAGTAACCCTAACCCTTCTATATATAAACAACCCCTCACCAAGCTCTCCCCCTCTCTCTCATTTTCTCGCATACACAAGAAAATAAACCCTAGACATCCTCTCCAATATTCACGTATAACACGCACAAAATTCCCTTCACTGCTCTCATAATTCATTGCCTCGCTCTTCACGCAATAATATAGCCTGATTTGCCACTCCCCGCCTTCCAGACTCCACTCACGTAACCCTCAGTCACCTTCACGCCACCTGCCTCCTCCTCTCATCTCACACATAGCACTTCACGCGAAAATCAAAACCAAAAGCCACACTTGTCCACGCCTCATCACACGTCCTTGACTAGCCCACCAAGCTTCACAACACATACGGCTTGGCCATTGTCCTCACGCTCGAGCCTCACGCTAAAATATAAAGCACCTACATTCAGCCACGCATAGCTTCATTCACGCACACAAATTGATCACATAACTCCCCCTGACCTTCGTTCCATACCACAAGCGTATACTCAAAGCCTGCCTCACGCTATAAAATAAACCAAATCAACGCCACAAAACCCCCTCACGTGAAGCAATAAATCAACACTAAACAGCCGCATATCAACACCAAAACTGCATTATTTCACAGCCCAAAACAGTCACATTATTACCGAAAATAACACTCAAAAAAACAGCAGCCCATTATCCCTTAATTAACCACCACAAACAGTCCCCGAAACACCCAAAATAGTAGCTTTGAAGACCTGAAACAGTGAGCAGAAAACACATCCGAAACAGCAGCGAAACGAAGCCAAAACAGCAAGGAAAACAGTGTAACAGTGAGCGAAGACGCTAAACCAGTGAACCGGAAAAGTTACGGAGTGATAGCCCTTCCGACGGTTGTAAACGCGAGTCCGGAAGACGACTTAAAAGGTTAGACCTGAGGGTACCTTTCACACCTATTTTTTTATTTGATTTTTATTGATTCTTTTGATTGTGTTTTAATTATTTATTGAATATTGTTTGCATGTGATGTGTGTTGTGGCCATTGATTAAAACGGAAAATACGTCGTCTCTCTTGGTATATAGGATAGAAACCCAGACGTAAATTCCGTAGCCGATTCCGAATGGACGGTAGTGCGGTCTGTACTTGGGATACAACTCCACGTACCACTTGAGTAAACGGCGTATATTTCGCTTTATGTTATTTTGATTATTCTCACTTTATTATTCCGTCTTTTAATTTCCGCATGTTATTTATTTATGTTATGATGCGATCGAGCGCATGGGCTTAGTAAGTGGAATGAAAGATCCCCTATGGGGAAGGGTTAAAGCCCTTTACCACGATGCTTTGCCGCGCCGGTTGATGTGTGTTCGGTTGGATGTAAGATATGTTCAATCGGGCATACTAAGTTTGATGTGATTGTCTTTATTTTTGTATGTATGATGCGATCGAGCGCATGGGCTTAGTGAGTTAGTCCAAAGGTCCTCTATTTGAGAGACGAATAGCCTAAAAGGCCACCTTTGTGACACTACTTCGCCACGCCGGACGAAGTGTGTTTGGGTTGAATGTACATTCAATCGGGCATACGAAGTCCTACACTTTTATTGTCTTTATTTCATGTATTGTGATGCGACGCGCATGGGCTTAGTATGTTGGTCTAAAGGTCCTCTCTTTGAGAGACAAAGAGCCCCAAAAGGCCACCTTTACGACAGTACTTCGCCGCCCGCCCCTTTATTTTGTTGTTTAGTATGACGTCTTCTTACATGACCATGCATCATATCAAATTGCGTATGGGCTTAGTATGTTGGTCTAAATGTCCTCTCTTTGAGAGACAAAGAGCCTAAAAGGCCACCTTTATGGCAGTACTTTGCCGCGCCTCTTGTATTTAGTTATTCGCTTCATAACGTCTTTTTGAAAATTCATGCATCATATTGCATTGCGCATGGGCTTATCAAGTGAGATTAAGGGTCCTCCACTTTAAGGGGTGAAAATGCTTGAAAGCTACCTTTGCTACAATGATTTGCCGCGCCCCTTAATCTGTTGTTATATACGAGAACTCATATATTCATCTGTTCATGTATATGTCATGTCGTTTACTGCATTTTGGAGGTCACTACTATAACCCCGTTCGAACGCGTTCCGAAACGCCGCACGAACGCATGTTTTCTGTCTGGTCCCGTTCGAACGCGTTATCAAACGCTATACGGACGTGAACCTTCTGTCTACCGTTCGAACGCGTTTACGAACGCTACACGAACGCGAATACATTGAATTGAGTCATTTTCATCACATGTGCGTCTGTGTCTATATCTATCTTCTTTTGCACCACGTCATAGCATGCTCACTTTAATGCCTAATTGCATCCCTAAGCGTCTTTTTGCATTACGTACTTAGTTGACTCCTTTATTTGTGCATGGACATGTAATGGCTATTTGTTGAAATCAAATGTTCGCCATTATTTGATTCGCCTTTATGTGTGCTTGTGTGGTTAGTGTGTGCTTGTGTTTCCATGAATACAATATGCCAATGAAGATTGTATGTTCGTTGCTACTTTGATGTACTTTCAAGCATGTAATCTTAGATGTGAAATATATGAAAATTTAGGTGTAAGTTTTATTTTTGCGCATGTGGATTTAGAAGCATGATACTCTTGGAAATAAGTGTTACTTAAGCTTGATTAAATTATTACACAAATCCTTTCATTACAAGTGATATAAGTAAGGGACCATTCCGAACCCAACGGTTTGAGGTCTTCCATTGCGAGGGGTGAGTGCGGCCTTAAATCTCATTTTCCCGGTTCATACCGGGTGGCGACTCCATTATTCTCCGGCTTAGTCCCCCGTGGCTACTCCGTACTCCCGACCGGGCCGCGAGCCCGGGACAGCATTCGTCGCCCAGTTCCTGTGTCCCACACTTAGTTTACACCCAAACATTTTACAAATTGGAGGGTTTCCCCAGTCATCATTTTCTTAATATAAAAACCATACAATCATCATCACATCCAAGTTCACAACATACTACAAGTTTCAAATCAACAAAACTCAATATATTACAATTTGGGTCATGAATTCTTACCTCTTTTCCTTTGATTTCCAACACTTCTCCATGCTTTAATGGTTGCCAAGCTCGTTTATGATTTGTTTCTCCTTTTCCCTCTTCTCTCTCTATTCTTCTTCTTTTTCTTTTCTTTTCTTTCTCTTTTCTTCTCATGCTCACATTTTTCCCCTCTTTTGCTCTACACAATTTTCCCACTTTTGGAATGAAGGAATAATGTCCTATATAAAGGGGGCTGATTTTTTTTTTTTTGTGATGGATTTGAGTGGTTAAGATTAAGCCACCTCATTTTTTCTAGACAAATCCGGAATTTACTGTAGCAGTCACTGAATTTTTTATTGTGGACTTATTTTAGGTTCGAATTTGGAAACATGCTCAATGTGAAAGTTGTAGCTCTTAGTCTTAACATTCCGTTAATATAGAATTCATAAAAATTGGAGTTCGTACGAAAGAGTTATGGCCGATATATTAGGATATTTTGGAGTGAAATATCGTACCATGTCATATTAGAATCTCGAAAATATATCGATTATCCCCAAAATTATTTCATGAGAGTATATGTGTGTCCCACATGACTATATTATGTAACATTCATCTCAAAATGAACCCGTAGTCGAGATCACTAGTCGACAAGATTACCGGTCGTTACAAATTCTCCCCCTTTAAATATGATTCGTCCTCGAATCCTTGCTGATGATAAACTGTTTAGGGTTAATTTGGTTGAAAGTATCTGACCTATGTCGCTCTTATTTCCCTTTATTTTCCTTTACTATTCTGCTCAAGAACTTGATACTGATACTTTTGGGAATCTCTAACCTCGATATACTCCATTTAATTCTTGGAAATAATGCTCAACTATGAGGTCTGTACCATATTTTAGGATGTAAATGAAATACTCAATTCCTCTTATTCTGAACTTAAGTTTCCTTCGAATTTGTACTTGTACTTAACTTGTAAAGTACTTCATACCTTCAATATGTTGATGCTAATATGAGCATATCCACGACTATTCAAACTGAATCATTTCTTTAGCCTTTATATTCTTTACTACGATATTACTAATTTAAAATCTCACTTAGGGTTCCTGTTACTTTTCCTTCTTAATGTATCACTAGTGTTCTTGATACCTCAACCGATAACTTTATTTCTTTGAACTTCAAGTATAACTTAAATTCTTCTCTCTCTTCTAATCTAGTGTCTACTCCTTATAAATGTGATAATACTTCATATCATTAAGTTTCATCACGTTCTACTAAAATCTACATGCTCGACCTGAACTTGGCTTTAATCTTCTTAACTTTACTGTTTAATGGTCTTATTTCTTTTCTAATCACTAATAGTTTTGTCCTTTACATTCTTTAATCTATACAAATCCTATGGACTAGTACGATCATCAAGTTCTCTACATACTCCAAGCTCATCATCGGAGTTTTCCAAACATTTTAACTCTCAAAATATTATTCTTTACCAGTAATGTCAACTCTTACTACTTGGTTATGGTCATTACTTATATACTTTTCGTTTCTTCTTTGATGAAATTAAGCCTTATCTCAATGTTAAGTAGTTCTCCACTTTGTAGTACTACTGGGCTTAACTGTGAAAATTTTTATTTTAGTACCCGTGTACCCTTGACATTATTTATTTAATATCTTCGCTAGTGTGGTCTTACTTGACAGTTTTATCTTCAATTATTCTACTAGTTGTCTTCTTTCCTACTCTATTCTATACCTGAACTTTTGTAGTCTATGCTTCTGTATTTCCATTCGCAGAGGTATTAACTCCTACAATTCCTTGGTTATGTCTATGACTGATTCTTTTGCATTCCTTAATTGCTTGACTACTACTTTCTCTCTTAATCATCTCTTATAGACTATCATTGTTCTAAGCCTTTTACTTAACCCCAATTTCTTCCTCTTAACCATGTTTTTGTGCTAAATTTGAAGACTTCTACATTTTCTGGGAATATTTTTGAGGTAATTCTTGAGGTCTATCTTTGCTATTGTTGTCTGTAGAGGGGTTGGGAGGGTGGGGATTGGTTTTGATATCTTTCTGGTGGTGACAGTCTTACTACTGACTCATATAATGGTTGTACCTGTTGCTTATCTATAAGCCTAGAACTCCTATATTTACCCGTCTGGCATCAACTCTCATACTAAAATTCTTCTATTAGATACTACTCGAGTTTCTGCTTCACTTCACTCTTGATCTTTATTCTGACTATTGGTAATACTACTACTACTTATGGACCTTCTCTAGAGTCATTCTCACTAAGATACTTTATCATGTTGTCTTTATTACTTAAATAATTTAAGTCGTTACTTCTTCTCAAGGACCTATTATATCCCCTCTTGTTATTCTTCCTTAAGAAACTTACCTTGCTACACAGATTTCTCTCTTATTTTGTTTCTTGAACTCCTCTCATCTTTACTCTCCTGGTTATTCTATCAACTTCATTTTCTTAAGACATTTCTACTAAATTTTTGGTTTAGGTATTGGCCTTCATCTATTTCTTTCGATCCAGTGCGATAAAACTCTTTAAGAGTTATCTACTATATTTTTGGGATTCATTCTCCCTGGTCTACTTGTGCTCTCGAGCCTTAACTCCCTTAAGAGTCTTCATTATAATGATAATTTCTATATTTTGTTCGGCTCATCATGACTTCAGACTATCCTATCTTATGTTTCTTGTTTATGCTTCGTTGAACTCATCAACTCGACTATCTAACCATCTCGTGATTTGTTTAATATCTAGACTATAAGTTGAGGGGTGAGCATATATATATTCTATAGGGATCCTGTGGTATGCATTCTGTTTGACACTTAAACTTTGGTGATGATCTGGTTAGATGTTTATATGCTTACTAGAATCGAGATTTCTTGAATGAAGTTGGTCATTCATTCTGCAGGAACTTGACTAACTACTTTATGTCTTGGGGTCCCTCAACTATATATGTTCTTAAATATATTGAATTTCATTATTTCTTCTTACATCTCTCATACCTTTTGCATATCCTATTTCTTTGTTCTACGTCATGCTGCTGCAGAGGCTAGTGGTGTTTTTTCCTCTTAACTACTTCCTATATCTCCGCCCTCTATCCCAGTTATAAGTTTTGACTTTAGAACTCTATACTACTATTCATATTGCTACTCCTGTCACTCTTAAATATCTCCAACCTCTCGAGTCTATTCTTGTATACTTTCACATATTTCAACTGACTTGGGCTGATTTGTAGGTATTACTGCATTTGGTCTATCTTGTGGACTTATGCTAATCTTGCAAGCTTCGCACTAATTTACCTTGATCTTTAAGCTATACCGGGTTCTCTTCTTATATCCTTGAAAACTTCCTTAATCTTTTCTTTATGTCTCGATGGTTTCTATATCCTTGTTCTGGTACTCTATATCCTGGTAGAGTCTATTGGTCCCGTAAGGTAGTATGAGATAGGCTCTGTAAGGACAGTTTCCTTAACTGGTATCACAGAGGAGTGGGGATCTGGGTAGGTCGAGGCTTTATTGGATTCTTTGATTATGCCAGCTAATCGTTCTTCTGACGTCATTGACCTTATTTTTCTGCGGGCCTGAGTTTGGAGAATCTAAAATGTCTGTGTTTTTCTAGCATCTCACATCTATTAGAAGCCTTATAGACTATTCCTGATTTCTTGCTTCTTCTGCCTTATGATTGTCCTTGATTATTGGGGAAACTCGCTATCTATATGAGATGCTGAAGAACTATTCAATATGCTTGGAACAATTTTTCTGAGGGGGAAAAAAACTCGCTTGAGAGAAAGAAACTTTGCTTAGATTCACTTGGAATTTTACTTTTGTATAGGCTTGCTAAACTCGTTTTTACTACAAATTCCGGTATTATGTTTTATTATCTAACTTGTGTCTCTGATTCTTACTACTATAAGTTTGGGCATTTTCTTATCTATCTGCTTCCGTACCTCTATCTCTATTTGCTTCTGACTGCTTAGATATCTACATTCTATCTTTTATTTCTCTTTCTAACTTTTTATTTCTCTTTCTATTTTATCTTGGATTTTAAAGTATAACTTTCTCGTAAGGAATACTATTCAAATTATCTAGGAAAACTTACTAACATGTCTATGGAACTTTGAGGACGTACTCGAGGATCGGATACTGGAGAGGTAGTGTCTTGCATACAAGTATCTCGGAAATACTGCGTATACCAGACCCCAACACTCTACCCACTGCAGTCACTGACTCCCTAGACCATGCTCTGATACCATCTTTGTAACATCCCCGATCTAGGAGAGGTTACTGGCAGGGAATAGGCCATACTATTACCTTAAACCTCTGACTTCTGACTTTTGCTATTCTTATCTCACATAATACTTATTCATAGGGACCTCTGCCCTAACTCAACGACATGAAATGCATCTTAATTACTCATATAGTGTACTACACGTCACAACTTTGATAATTAATACATTAGCTCATTTTTTATAACTTATTCAATACAGTGCATGGCATATAACTTTCACTTTGACACAGACAATGTTGAAACTCTATACACACTCTGGTGGACTCAGACCCTCTAGTGACTGCATCAGTATCTGTCCTCCCAAGCTCATTCTCCGAGAATACCTACAAAATAAGAAAACTAGGAGTATGGGGTTAGATCATCGTACGATTTAAGTGAGTGGACGATAAAAACTGAAATACTATAATGAAAACTTCTAATTCAAAAAACAAGGGTCTTTCAGAAAATCAAATTATCTTAAAATCATTTTCTAATCTGAAAACTCTGAGCTATTTTAGAGAAAACTTATCTGAAATTTCTTTAATAAAACTTAATCTTTCTGAAATCTGATTCTAAAAAACTGTTTCTGAAAATCTGATATCTGAAAACTCTTTTTCTGAAAATCTGATGTCTGAAAACTGGTATGTATCTGAAAAATATGACGTATAGGGGCGTTACATATCGCCCCCATATGCCTAAGTAGAGCTAGGAATGCAAAACAATGACTTTGGCACGTTACATATCGTCGTCCCCCAAAGTATGCCACTCTTATCACTGAAACTATTGTTCTTGGGGCGTTACGTATCGATGTCCCCCAAGCCACTGAACTAGAACTGGGGATGCAGATCTATCCTACCCTCCAAGCTCTGAATCTAGGATTTAGGGGCATATGTCATCCCTAGTCCTGAACTAGGATCTGGGGGCGTTACGTATCGCCGTCCCCCCAGTCCTCTACATGTGCATATTTTCTCTTTCCGTCAATTCCATGTCTGTACAAGTTACATACTGAGATGGGTTTTTGCCCCATGCCTCGAAAAATATAAAACTCATGCTTTGAAAACCTTCATTTTAAATCATTTCTTAAAATATGCTAAATAAAATGTATCTAATAAAGAAATTGGCTAACGCCCTAAAATGAATAAAGTAAGTCTGATATCAAAACTGTTAAAGAAAATCAGTTTGAGAAAAGAGGTCCACTCACTTGCTTAGAATCTGGCTGGCACTGTTTCGCTTAATCGATGAATTTGGGATTCCTGTCGATAAACTATAATCGGTAAACTTGGTTAGATTATAAGCCATGGAAATGCTTCGAGATCATGCTAAGTCTTTGCATTCAAACCCCTACTATCATTCCAAAGTATACTATACTTATATCATGAAGTACTATTGAGTATAAATCGCTACGGGGCCTTTAGGGTGGCCTCTAACATATTCGGGTGGAACTGGAATTGTTCATAACTGTTTTTTGGACATGCGTTATGCCATGCGTCTCGACGCACAACGTCTAGAAACATGCATTCATTTTACACTTGCATGTCGCGACGCTCAGCTCTTTAGCGTCGCGACGCGAAACAAAATTCCAGGATTCTATTTTGCTTCTACATGTTCATCCATTACCCAAAATTACCATAATCACTTCCATAACAATCTTATTGCACGACCTAACTTATTGAACTTTAAATTCACCAATTCTATATCAAATTATCAACCTCAAATAATGATTTAACCACTTCCCAAATTCAAAATTCCACAATCCTCATATCATGATTTTACCATATTCTTATAGGTACTTTTCTAAACTTCTTTTATATCAATACACCAAAATCATAATCCATCAACAACATTCCATAAAACCTTAACAAACATCCACAACACAATTCATACCTCACTCAATACCAACTTATATCTATTCATGAACTTTATTTAGTTTACTCCCAAATATTTTACAAGTTGGAGGGTTTCCTCAATTATCATTTTCTTAATACAAAAACCATATAATAATCATCACATCCAAGTTCACAACATACTACAAGTTTCAAATCAACAAAACTCAATATATTATAATTTGGGTCATGAATTTCTTACCTCTTTTCCTTTGATTTCCAACACTTCTCAATTCATTTAATGGTTGCCAAGCTCTTTTATTATTTGTTTCTCGTTTTCCCTTTTATCTCTTCTCTCTTCTCTCTTTCTTCTTCTTCTTCTTTTTCTTTTCTTCTTATCCTATTCTCATGCTCACGTTTTTCCCCTCTCTTTCTCTACACAATTTTCCCACTTTTGGAATGAAGGAATAATGTCCTATATATAGAGTGGGGCTGGTTTTGTTTTTGTGATGGATTTGAGTGGTTAAGATTAAGCCACTAGATTTTTCTATTCCTGTCTTCTTTTCATACCTTTGCCCTTTATTTTACTACTGGAATCTAGGAGGTGGATTGTTCCTTTCATGTGGTACATGCCCAGAAGTATTGCTCCATGTAAAGTTGGGATGATTCCGCAATCCTAGGTTATAGGTATTGGAGTAAGGATTGTTTCCTTGTCTGTTGAAGTTACTGACATAGTTCACCGACTCATCATGTGGGTTGTGAGATTCTACCTCTGGTCCTCCTCCATATGGTGCATTTGTAGATCCACTATTTTTCACAACTTGCATGCTAAGAATTTCCAAGCATTTGCAAATTTGATCTAGTTTGGCATTTATAGTTGTGTTGGCCCATACTTTGTGGATTTCTGCTACTCAATGAATTATATTCCTTTTTGTTGGCCACAGGGAGTTATTTTTGGCCATTTCCTCTATTAAGTCCCAAGCTTGATCTTCTCATTTTGCCATTAATGCTCCTCCAACAGCAGCATCTACTATAGTTTTCTTTAATCCAGTAAGCCCATTGTAGAAAGTTTGGACTTGCAGCCACTTTACAATCTCATGGTGGGGACATTTTCGGAGAAATTCTTTATATCTTTCCCATGCTTCACAGAGGGACTTTGAGTCGTGCTGCACAGAGGATGTGATGTCGTTTCTCAACTTTGTTGTTCTGGCTGGGGGAAATTATTTTGCAAGGAACTTGGTGGCAAGATTGTTCCAAGTGGTTATGGAACCTGCTGGTAGTGAATGGATCCAAGCCTTAGCTCTGTCTTTCAAGGAGTATGGGAATACACGCAGGTGCATTACTTTCTTTTCCCCTCGATTGTAGTTGAATATGCCACAAACTTTCAGGAAGTTGCTGATGTGGGCATTAGGATCTTCAATTGTACTTCCCCCAAACTGGACTGATTGTTGTATCATTTGAATGCATGTTTTGATATCCCAAGCATTTTCAGGTAGGGATGGAAGTACAATGCATGAGATGAAGACATCAACCACCAGAATTGTTCTATCTCGAATGAGAATTGGTGGTGCTACTTCCAAAGGTTCAGGTTCATGATTGTTCATGGTGATCAGTGCTTGTTGGTATTCTTGCCTTTCCCGCATTAACTGTCTGAGAGTTCTATCAATTTCTGGGTCAAGCGGATGAAATTCAAAACTTTTACTTCTTCTCATGTAGTGTCTGAGAACCTGAAACACAAGATACAATAAAAACAAATAAGTAAAATTTTAGACACAAGTAAAATATCTAACTTCAAAACTAATAATAAAAGATAAATAAGTCCCCGACAACGGTGCTAAAAACTTGATTGGTGGTAAATGCATAGTACACAAGCGCACATATCGCTCAAATAGTATAGATGTATCGATCAATCGAGGAATTATTACCTATGCTATTAATTAATGAAACTAAATTTCTACAAGTATCTAATTGAAATTGATTGTTGGTTGGATAGTGATTTTATCTAAAACAAACAAATAAAACTAAGGTAGTTTACAAAAGTGAAAATACAACAAAATCTACACATTTGATTGATAGATAAAATATTTCTATCGGGTGTATCAATATACAATACTTCGTACAATACAAGTATAGCCCAAGGGCTAAACAAGTCTTACATTCCCCGATTGTGTAGCAACTAGACTTGCTACATTAAACATCTTCTTAAGTTATACAACCATCCTTGAGTAACAAAAACTATGAAGGTTCTGTAACAACATATTAATATGTGAAGCGTCTTCTGAATCTACAATTGAGGAATTAGAATATGAAATAACTTTTAATTCAGTTATAAAACATAACATGAAATCGTACATTACAGTTTCTTTGATCTCAAGCTGTCAAGGCATAAAGGACAGTTCCTCATCATTTGATCGAGCTTCCTGTAAAAATGACATTCATCTCTGCATAATATTCGTCACATTGTTATGAATTTGGTCCTATGCCTTTCCGAATCTTCTAAGAGATACCCCATTAAAGTAAAAATCAGAAAGATTTCTTGCCTTTGTTCTCTTACTAGAAGACGATGTAGCAAGAACTATCTTACATCTTTTCCTTGTAAGTTCCATTGCAATATGATACTATATCTTTTAACAATACAGGACAAATTCGTTCATATTATTAAAGCAAGTAACACATAAAATAACAATTTGTCAACAACAAAATCAAACAACTCTCAAAATTAACTATTCAACATAAATTAACGTATAAAATTTTAAAATCCATAAAAATAGATATGGCTTTGATACCACTTGAAGGACCAGAAACAGTTTCCCCATCCCCGCGGCTACAGTCAAATTATGCGGAAAAGCCAGCAGAGGGTCGTATCCAATTTCTATGATTTTTAAAATTTTCCCTTTTTAACAATTAAAAGTAACATCCATATATGTAAATAAGGAAGAATACAACATGTATATATTCCAGAAGCTTTACCCGGACAATGAACCATCTCTGGTTGCCTCCAGGTGTATCCACACACCGAATCGTTGATGAACTATCCAGTTATAATTTTTGGGAGATGATTCAAAGCATTGTGATAATAATTCTCAAAATATTCATTTTTGAAACTATTTTAAAACAAGCAAATCAAACCAAAAATACAAGGCCATGTTGTTTCCTTCATTGCAGAGAGAGAAATCAAGTTGTAAGTCAAAAAGAAATTTTTTTCCCTTCATTGCCGAGAGAGAAAGCAAAATTTTTGTTGTTGTTTTTGTAATCAAAACCTTTTTTTTTCCTTTTTTGGTTAAAATCTTTTTCCTTCTCATTCTTTCTTATTTTCGTGAAAGGCAAAATAAGTGTGACGGGAATTAATTTTTTTTTCTCTTTGACTGTATTTACTTGGCTAAAAATTAGCCAACAAAAATAAATATAAATGATCAAAATCTTGCCACTTCACATGCTTATCCAATAAGTATTAACAAACAAAATAATAATAATAATAATAATTAATAATAAATTTATTATTAATTATTATCACAAGTGAAAATACAAAATAGCTTCATCAGTCTCTCAACTGTACGTAAATCATATTTTCGATATTTATAAAAAAAATCACCGGAATATTTAACCAATTCAAGGATACTAGCGCGCCAATACCGAGAAATATTTTTCACTTTACCGATAAAGTAATTGAATTGTCTTTCGATTTTTATCGAAATAATTTAATTATGTCACATCTCGATATTTTAGAGCATGTGATGGGCAGGAGACGGCTTAGCCATCACCCTAACCCCTGATAAACACTGCTAGTTGTACTGAAATGATTGACTCACAACACGCAATCATATATACACACACACACACATCATAATCCTATAAACTCATTTATTTCATATCACAAAAATGTAATATTCTATACATAAACATGTCCTTATAGTCTATATTGACATCATCTAACATTGACGACATGGTCCGACTCTGAACTGAAGCCCGAGGTGTGTAATGACTGCCACTGGGTCCCGTCTCCTCCAAGTAAATCCTGAACCTGTAGCCTGCAAAACAACTGGAAAGCGGGATGGGTCAGGTCTTTTGAAAGACTTGGTGAGTGAATACTGGAGGGCCTATAAAATAGTATGAAGTGAAATATATGATTAAATTGAAACATAGTATAAGATAGTGTTAAAGTACTAAATTACGACAACATAAATAATAAGCTGAGAATCCAATGTGGTGATTCAAATCTGGATACATGACATAAAGATTTGGAACTTAATCTAACTGATAACTAGATACATGATTGAACCTGACTTTACTATTCTAAACTGTTGCCCTGAACCTGACCTGGATTTGTCATAGACTAAATAATATGCTTTATATCATGGCTTAAATATTGTATGGTGACTCGAATCTGCATGAACTATATTGAGTTGTTTGAACTGAGAACTAACTATTAACATCCTAATATGCTAACGTGAGCTGAATCGATGTGCTCTGACTTGAAACTATGTGAACTAAACCTGATTCTGAAATCTACATGACCTATACTGGATCTACATGCAATAAAAGCTGCCTACTGAACATGACTTAATCCTAACTAAGGGTGCATGAGTTAACTTGAATATCTAATCTGAACATACATATGTCTTGAATGTCTAAGCTGGATAGGTTGGATCTGCTCTTAGCTACATGAACTAGAATAATGGTCTAACTACCTGAACTGTGAATGGATAGACCTAAAAACTAAACTAGACATACATAGACTGATCTGATTATTTGGCCTGGAATGTATGATCTGATTATCTGGCTTAGAATGCATGGTCTAATCTGAATATCTAATTGAATGCATAAGTTACATTGAACTATCTGAACTATAGATGTATGAGCTAATTTGCTGGCTGCGTGAACTAAAAACTACATGTGGACCATGATCATGAAACTAATGCATGCTATAACCCAAACCACCCATACCTGTGGCAAAAGCCATCCCAAACCCGTGGTGGCTTGGTTCTAATCTAACATGTGAATTAATCATGAAATCCGGGATTGACTACATGAACCGTAACCTACGAAACTAAAACTATCATGAGCTAAAATGCTATATGATGACCAGAGTCTGAATGATATAAATCAACATTCTACAGGAGCTAGACATGACTATCGGAAAGCATGACATGCATATTTGAAGTTGTAATGTAACATTGACATGGATGCATTACTTTTAAGAATGTAATTAATTATGAAAGCATGAAATTCATATATGAAAATCGATATTAAAATCAACAGTGCTGTAAAAATAACTGCTTCTGAACTCATAAAATATAAACTTGGTTCCTTCTCAAAAATCTATGTGGAAATCTTGATGTGAAAATCTGAAATCTCAAGTAACTAGAAAATCTGTAGAAAGCCTGAACTAATAAAAACATAAACTGGGTTCATTCTAAAAAATCTCTGCAATTCTTATAAAATAATTCCTTATGAAAACTCTTTCTTAAAACATCTTTTCTGTAAGTCTGTCTCAGAAAAATTTGAGTGTCTATCAAAAACTTGACGTATGGGGGCGTTATATATTGTCGTCCCCTCATACGCCTAACTAGAGCCAGAAGTGAAAATCCATGAAATTGAGGCATTACGTATCACCGTCCCCCAAAGCATGCCACTACATGTCCCTGAAACTAGGGTCTAGGGGCATTACTTATCGACGTCCCCTAGCCCTGAAATATAGTGGTCTTGGGGCGATACGTATCGCCATCCCCCAAGCCACAATCTAGAGCCGAGGTGCGGATCTATGCTACCCTATAAACTCTGAATCTAGGATATAGGGGCATCTGTTATCCCTAGTCCTGAACTGCATGTACACACGATATCTGTATCCGTCAATTCCATATTTGAGTCAAGTTACATACTGAAGTGGGTTTTTCCCCCATGCCTCAAAATCCAAAAAAAAAAATCATAAAGAACATATTTTAAAATATCGAAAGCATAATAACATGTCATAATCTTGAAAACTAAAAGAAAAAAAGAGTTTTGAAAATGGACATGTATGATTCATGACTAGTTTAAGACTGATAGGTCTAATTTGAAAGCACGACTGGCGAAGATGCCGAATTCTTGAACTGCAAGTCTATGAATGCACTGTGAATTATGAAGAACTAAAACTGTTGCATGTTGCGATATGGGACATATATGTGAAAGACATGACATAACTGAACTTAAAAACTAAGAACTGAATATCTAAGCTATGATACATAGACTGACATATGAACTAAAAACTAGTATGGCTACATAACCTGAATACATAAAGCAAATACCAAAACTGAAGTTATAAATTAAAGGCATAAACGATATCAAATGACTTAAGCTGAATTAACATATGTGAAGGCAAAAGAGAAATAATAAGGCCAACATCCACTCACAGACTGAGGCTCCATCGCCAGTGTGCTGGAATGCTGCTGAAGGATTGTTAGACAATTATGACCCATAGCGTCACTATTTGTAAAAGACATTATGTTTTTGTACAAATTAACTATGTGACTATGAAATTGCTATTTTATCATTTCGTAATTGGATTACTTAAACATAAAGTGATAAAAGTCCTCATGATTAGTTCCGGATTATAAGATATGAGACAGTATCAATCCACTAAGGTTTAATCATTAAATATCCCTAGTCGTAGTATTATCGAGACTGGACATCGATAATACGGAATAGATTAGTATTACACTTGTGCGCGTTGTGGGAGCATAACGGCATAGTTCTCATATATTTAAGTATTGGATACTTATGCAAGTGTAATGGGAGGTTGTGTTTACCGATGGTACGGAAATAGCTTCGCTTCGGATAGACCCCACGGAATCCCATTGGTTGTATGACAATGTGTCTATAGGAATCCGAATCAGGATAGGTGTATTTAGTCTTAACCTGAGACTTGCATCGCTAATACTTGCGACAATCATTACGCTTTATTTTTGGTCGTCCGGGACTTTAACAGGTTCTGTGTACGCCTCTTCTGGGCTTATTGAGAATCGTAGAGTATTGGATGTGATGTCAAGATGGAAATATCACTTCAGTCATATGAAGATGATGATCACGCAGGGATACACAACTGGTACTTTAATGTGTTGCAACCATCAGGATAATATGACAACGTCATGATTATCCGATTAAAGAGACTAGTTGATTGTGATCCGATATATGCTTCATACGGGGCAGACACTATTCCAGCCCCAAGCCTTGCATGTGACATCTGATACTGGATCGCTATACGCAATACTACGTATTCTATGCCTGACATAGATTGTATATTCCAGTAAGACTATTTCTGGAGAATTGGGTAGGCACGGTGCTTTGCTAGAAGCCAACCATGTCTTGTAAATCGGTTAGCACGTAGTACGAGGTACGCACTTAATCAGATAGTCCGATAATCAGATTTACTGCCAACATATCCAGAGGTCTCTTGGGTCGCTTCCCAAAGATTTACCGATGGCAGTTGATTTAAATTAGAATTAATTTGGGATTAATTAAGAGAGAGAAAATTAATCTGGGATTATTTGAGGTATTATTTAATCTGGGATTAGATGTGTTCGAAAGAGAGAGAGCACGATTAATTTGGAATTAATCGGTAAATAAATTTAATAGTTAAATTTGATTTTTCTATTTAATTTATTGATATTGGCTAAAATTAATATATCAGATATATTAATTGGAATTAGATTTCAACACGAAATTAAAGTCGGACTTTAACACATGCGAACAGATTAATTTAGAATTAATTCGTAAATGGCATTCGTAATATATTTGCGAGCCGTCGTTATTTAATTAAATTAGATTTAAATATTTAGCAACGAAAATTTATTTAATCGGATTGAACGGATCCGAGCCGCGACAAACATTCGTAGAAATCGTTTGAATTTTGAATTCAAAATGTGGGGCCCACTTCACATGTGGTAGTTGGGAGAGTAGTTGGCATTTATGCCATACCACCAACTTTCCCAACCACCTTGGAATGGTTTTGGTGAAACCATTTACCCAACCACCTTGTTTAGGTGAAAAAGGGTAAATTGGATTTCACCAAAAGCCTTCTCTCTCTCATTTGGTAACACATCTCACAAAATCTAAAAACCCTAATATCCATTTGGGCGTGAGCTTCACTTCATCTTCTCTTTGATTTTGTGGCAAAATCATTAAAAGCTAGCACTTCAAAGATCAACAAAGGTGATAGGGAAACAACTCAAAGCTTGGAATCAACATTGAAAGGTTGGATCTTGGAGATCACTTCTCAAAAATTTTAAATTCCAATCCGTTCATTGTAAGTATATTCCGCAACTTATAATGATCTTTATCACATACTTTCATGCTTATTAGATCCTTGGCATGTTCTAGAAATACTAACAATGGTATCATGAGCCAATTTTAAGCATGAAAAATTCCTTGAGACTAAAATTTGGGGCTTTTGTGTTTTGAACATGATTTTTTCAAATTGATGGTTTGAGCATGCTTAGAATATGATAACTTAGAGTTATGCATGAATAGATTTGAGATAAATTGATTGAATCAAAAAATCACAAATCCCTTAGTATGGCCGAATGCTCACAGCAGTCCACTGCACTTTGAAATTTTAATTTTTACAACATTGGATGTGTTTAATGCATGATATAAATGTTGATTGTTGGTTTGATTAGATTGGAATCAAAGTCAATAATATTTATGTTAAATTCAAAGAGCATGTTGAGCATGAAAATGATATGTTTTGCTTCAATTTGTGTTGAGCATAAATTGATTAACTTAAGCATGATTAATTAGTTAATTGATGTTTTGGAAATATTAAGGTTAATTAATTAATCATGGCTAATACACTTTAATTATAATAATTAAAATATTTGGAATATTAAATTATAATAATTGGCCTTTTAAAGTTTATTGGGCTAAAAGTGTGTATTTGGGCTTAATGGGCTTGGTTTGACCAAGTTTGGTTTTGGACTTTTGGATTGGATCCAATTGGGCCCAAAACCAATTCCATAAAGTCCAAATACATCACTTGGCCCTTTAAAGAATTTAATTGAGCCCAATGGGCCTAAATTGATTTGTTGGCAATAGGGTGATTCCTATTGGGCCTTGGCATTTTGGTTTTGATCCATTATGGACAAAGCTCATGCCTTAAGAATCAATTAAAAGCCCATTGGACTTTAATTAAAATGGCATTGGATGTTATTAGTCCTTTGAGACCCATCAAGATTAGATTTGGAATTCAAGTCTTTAAGGCATATAAATAAGTGTAAGTGTTTAATTTGGAATTAAATTTGAATTAGTATTGATTACAAATAAATTAGATTTAAAGTTGTAGTTCGATATAATTCAAGAATACGTACTTAAAAGTATTTATTCTTAAACGAGTTGGACTCGCGCAAATCAAATCGTTGTTTGAACATTGGATGGTCATTAATTCAAAGATTAATTAATTGGATTAGATTGATTGAATACCATGTTTTGTATGAATACATGAATGTGTTGTATGAATAATGTATATTGGATGGATATTAGAAGAGTGAGGGCAATTTTGGAAATTGTAATAATTTTAGAATTTATTAATTGGACCTGCTTGTCCAGCCTTCTCTCTCTTTACTCTTTGTAATTCTCTTCTCACCTATTCCTCTCAATGTTAATGAGGTTTCTTTATTGTATTATGTAATTTGGTAGAAGTTAGAATAGTTCTAGCCGGGGAGAGGAAAATGTGTGATTTGTTCTAGGAATAATTTGTGAGATATCCATCCGCATATCATTATTAATTTATTTACCGCGCCTTATTATGCTTTTAGAATGCATGCTTAAGGGTGTATGATGAGACCTAATCAAAGATAATTAATTGGTTGTCAATTACGCGAAAAACCCTCAACAAATATTAAGCGTTTTCCTTCCATTGAATGATTCATTCTCAAGATCCAAGATTGACATTGGTTTGTTGGCCAAAGTCAAGACCTTTGTCCATCGAGGATGTGTTTGAATCATGAAGGCTTTTTTCCATATCGCATGCCTTGGGCAAGTTGTGATTTGTTGGCCAAAGTCAAGATCACTTCTTGTTCATCGACATGGATTACGAAGCTTTCCAAGTCAATGGGTCCCGCTTGACTGGAATCATTAAGCTTGTTGTGCCAAAGTCAAGGCTTAGTTGATTCAGAGGAAAAGGTTAGGAAAATATATTGGATATATTGGCATATATATTGTATATATATTTCGGACTTGGAGGTCCACCTACCGGATCTAGGAATTGGATGAGATCCAATTGATCTTAGAGATCTACCTAGTTAAATATCATACAGTTTGTTGGCCAAAGTCAAGGTTGTGTGTTATTTAACGGGATCCTAGCCCACTAGGAAACTGGGTTTCCCGAGTACTCGACAGAGGGTTAGAGGCTCGCTGAAAAATAGTGGGAGGCTAGTATTGAATTTGCAATTTCGTTCAAATACTTGCCAAATACGCGCTTTCAAATAATTTCGTCAATTATAAATGTTTATTAGTTGGACTAATATTTTATTATTTTTCTTGTAACAGTTAGACTTTACCCATACATCGTTAATTGAGTAGTTTGACTATTGCAATTAAGATAACAGGAAAGAACAGTGTCCGGGACATCATCATGGGTGATAATGTCTTCAACGGCACAAACATTTCTGACTGGGAAATGAATCTCATGATTGTCCTGGGATCCGAGAAGTTACTCTATACTATAGAGAGACCTCTTGGGCCTAAGCCCGGACCTGATCAGTTGCTTGAGCTAGATCTTTGGAAGACTCATAGCGATGATAACTCCACTGCTCAGTCCATTATGCTTGCTGCTATGACTCAGCAATTCTGTCGACAGAACAAGGGATTGGATCCCTATAACATGTTGGCGAAGTTGCACGATCTTCATCGATCTAATCTTAGATCGCAGAGATATGAGTTATAGAAGAAGCTCTTTCATGCTCGCATGTCAGAGAGTGCGTCTGTTGAGCACCATATGTCACAGATGATTGCTGACATCGATCAGCTGACACAGATGGGCATTGTCTTCAAGGCTGAGACTTCGATAGATTTGATCTTACAGTCTCTCCCCGACACTTGGAGTGGGTTCATCATGAACTACAATATGATGAACCAAGATGAAACTCTTGGAGAGTTAATGTCCATACTGAGAGAAGCTGAAAAGGAACTTCTAAAGGGTAAGAAGTGTGAGGCGCACTTCGCTTCAACATCTCAGCCTCCAAGGGCTTGGCCCAAGGCGACTGGAGGTATTAAGAAGAAGAAGAAGGGCAAGGCCAAATCATCAAAGACTTATGGGAAGTCAAGGGAAAAATCCCAAGATGTCTGCCTGCAGTGTGGCAAACGGGGTCACTGAAAGCGTGACTGTCGTGAGTATAAGGCACAGATGAAGGATAAGAAAGCGGGCAAGGCACCGGCTTCAGGTATGTTTGTTATTGAGATAAATATGTCTACTACTAGTTCTAAAAATTGGATTTTTGATTCTGGTTGTGGTATTCATATATGTACTGATGTGCAGGATCTGCAGATTAGCAGGAGACTGGCCTCAGGGGAGATTGATCTACGCGTTGGAAATGGGACACGGGTCGCCGTTTTGGCCGTTGGCACTTTTGTTTTAGAAATGCCCTCGGGGCATGTACTTAAACTTTCAGACTGTTATTATGTACCTAGTTTAACTAGGAATATTATCTCTGTATCTTGTTTGACCCAATGCAGGTACACTTTTGTATTCCGAAACACTGGGTGTTTTATTTATAAAGATGATTTTGAGATATGTTCTGCTGATGCTAGTAATGGTCTTTATATTTTGAATATAAATCAATCTCAAACATATAATGTAACAAACAAAAGGCTTAAAGTAAGTAACAAGGATGAAACTTATATGTGGCATTATCTTCTGGGACATATTAACAAGACTCGTATATCCACACTTTCGAAGAGTGGGTACTTGGACAGATTTGATCCAAATTCATATGACGTCTACGAATCTTGCTTATTAGGTTAAATGCCTAAAACACCTTTTAGCGGAAAGGGTGTACGTGCCACCGAACTGTTAGCCCTCGTTCCTAGTGACGTATGTGGGCCCATGTCTAGCCAGGCTAGAGGTGGATATGAATACTTTGTAACCTTTACGGATGATGCATCGCGTTATAGTTATGTGTATCTTATGAGACACAAGTCGGAAACCTTTGAGAAATTCAAAGAGTTTCGACATGAAGTAGAAAAACAGACCGGTAAAAGTATTAAGACATTACGGTCAGACCGTGGTGGAGAATACTTGAGCAATGAGTTTCTTGATTACTTGAAAGAGTATGGTATTCTTGTTGGATAATATGACCCATAGCGTCACTATTTGTACAGATCATGGTGTTGTTGTACAAATTAACTATGTAACAAAAGAGATTGCACTCTTATCATTTGTGATTAGATCACCTTAGATACATAAATGATGAGAGGTCCCTATGATTTGTTCCTGGACGGAGAATGATATGAGACAGTATCAGTCCACGTAGGATAAATCATTAAATATCCCTAGTCGTAGTATTATCGAGACAGGACATCGATAATGCGGAATAGGCTAGTTTACACTTGTGCGCGTTGTGAGAGCACAACGGCATAGTTCTCATATATTTAAGTATTGGATACTTATGCAAGTGCGATAGGAGGTTGTGTTTCACCGATGGTACGGAAACAGCTTCGCTCTGGATAGACCCCTCGGAATCCCATTGGTATTATGACTATGTGTCTATGGGAGTCCGACATCAGGGTAGGTGTATTTGGTCTTAACCTGAGACTTGCACCGCTAATACTTACGATAATCGGTAGACTTTGGTCTTGGTGGTACATGGCTTTAACCGGTTCTGCGTACACCACTTCTGGGTTTATCAGAGAGTCGTAGTGTATTGGGTGTGATGTGAAGACGGAAGTATCACTTCAGTCATAGTGGAGATGATGTCACGCAGGATACGGTACTAGTGCTCTTGAGTGATGCGCATCCAATCATGATATTATGACCAGGTCATGAATATCTGATTATAGAGACTAGTTACCAGACATCCGACATGTGCTTCGGACGGGGCAGACACTTATCCAGCCCCAGCCCTAGCACGTGACTATCCGATACTGGGCCGATATACACAATACTACGGTATACTACGCTTGATACAGATCTATATATTCCTGTAAGAATATTTCTGGAGAATTGGGTAGGCATGGCGCTTTGCTAGAAGCCAACCTTGTCTTGTAAATCGGTACAAACGTAGTACGAGGTACTTACGTGTTCGGATAGTCCGATAACCGTATTTACTGCCAACATATCCGGAGATCTCATGGGTCGCTTCCCAAAGATTCACCGATGATGTATGACTCGCACTTTATTAATCTGGGATTAATTAGTAGAGAGAGAAGATTAATTTCTAGAGAGAGAAAATTAATCTGGGATTAATTGCGGAGATATTTTATCTGGGATAAAATATTAATTAAAGAGAGAGAACGATTAATTTGGAATTAATCGATAAAATAATATATTCGATATATTATAAGAAATTGGATTTCGACGCGGAATTGAAATTGGATTTTAATTCGGGCGAACGAATTAATTTTGAATTAATTCGTTAGCGACGTGAATAGTGATTTCGCTAGGCGTAATCATTTAATTACGACGCGACGGAAAAATTCGTTAATTTGGAATTAGCGAACCCGAGCCCGAGAGTGATTGCGAGCGCATTCGTATTTCGAATTCGAGCGCGGCACGCAAGTCACATCAAGCGTCAAATCGCTAGTCGCATCAATTGTCAAATCACTTGTCACTTTGAGTGATGTGACATGACGTGTTGTCACTTTAATAAAGTGACTTGATGTGATAGGTAAAAGTGATGGGTAAAAGTGAAAACATTGATTGATGTTTTACTTTTGACTTTTTGCTTTTTGAAAAGTTTGGTATATATTTATTTTATTTTCTTTTAGAAAATAAAAAAATGATATATATTTAACTTTTCTCTCTCTCCCAAATACATAATTCGGTTCTCTCTCTCCAAGCATTAGGGTTTTACGTTTTTGAAAATGAAACCTTCTCTCATCTCTCTCTTGCTCACGGTTTTGAGCATTTTCTTCACAAAATCTTTGGTTTGACCGAATTTAAGGAAGAAATGAGAGTTCTAGCACACACATGGGTTATATTATGGTGATAGGGAAACGAATTTGTGAGCATGGAAAAGCTTGAAGCTTGGAGCTTCAATGGTGATGACCATGGCCAAATCTTGGAGGTGCTTCAACCATCAAAACCGCACAGCTCACTGCACTTGGAAGCCATTGCCGAGCCTAGGAGAAACGAAAAAGACTTGTGTTCTTTGATGCATCAAATCCAATCATTGTGAGTATATGTTTCCGCCATTATTCCTTGATGTGTTCATGCGATTTTATGCTTGTTTTGGATGATTCTTGGGACCTAATTAGGAATTCAACAATTCTTTCACAGTGGACTCCTCCCGGAACACCCCAGTTAAATGGTGTGTCCGAACGGAGAAACCGAACTTTATTGGATATGGTAAGGTCTATGATGAGTCACATAGAGCTACATATTTCCTTCTGGGGATATGCATTGAACAGTACAATACTTATTTTGAATAAGGTTCCGTCAAAGTCTGTTCAACAGACTCCGAATGAGATATGGACATGAAAGAAATTGGGTTTCTCATTCCTGAAGATTTGGGGATGCTGGGCATACGTTAAACGTTTGGAAGGTACCAAACTAGGACCCAAATCTGATAAATGCATATTTGTAGGTTATCCTAGGGAAACCAAAGGATATTACTTTTACAACCCACAAGAGAACAAAGTATTTGTTGCTCTAAATGCAGTTTTCCTTGAGAGGGAATTCCTTAATAAAGTGGTTCGTGTGAGGAAAGTAGAACTCGATGAAAATTGGAGTGATACTGTTCCTGGCACAGAATCCTTAACGGAACAAAAACAGTTCACCAGGGATGAAACTGTACCACAACCTTCGAATACACAAGAACCGCGTAGGTCATAGAGAGTCAGAAACCAACCTGAGAGGTATGGGTTTCTGATCTCACCTCATGTGGATGTCAATCTTATTGAGGAAGACGAACCAGCTACGTATAAGGAAACGATGCAAGATATCGACTCCGCTTTATGGAAAGAAATCATGAAGTCCGAAATGGATTCCATGTACACCAACCAAGTTTGGACACTGGTTGATGCACCAGAAGGCGTAAAGCCTATTGGTTGCAAGTGGATCTTCAAGAAGAAGACCGACATGGATGGCAACATACAAACGTACAAAGCTAGGCTTGTAGCGAAAGGGTATCGTCAACGACATGGTGTCGATTTCGATGAAACGTTTTCACCAGTTGCCATGATTAAATCCATTCAGATTATGCTTGCTATTGCTGCATATTTCGATTACGGGATATAGAAGATGGACGTCAAAACCGCTTTTCTTAACGGAAACCTTTTGGAGGATGTTTATATGCAACAGCCTGACGGTTTTGTCGCACCAAAACTTGCAAACAAGGTTTGTAAGTTAAATCAATCCATTTATGGATTGAAGCAAGCATTGCGTTCTTGGAACCAGCGTTTTGATGAGATCATCAAAGAATATGATTTCATTCAAAATGAGGATGACCCTTGTGTATATAAGAAGGTTAGTGGGAGCGCATTGACATTCATTGTCCATTATGTTGATGATGTATTACTTGTGGGCAATGACATTCCCATGTTAACATCGGTGAAAGCTTGGCTTTCATTAAAATTCTCCATGAAAGATCTAGGAGAAGCAGCCTATATTCTAGGAATAAAAATCTACAGGGATAGATCTAGAAAGCTGTTTGGACTCTCCCAGAGCACGTACATTGACAAAGTGTTGAAGCGATTCAACATGGATCAGTCCAAGAGGGGACTGTTGCCAGTGTCACATGGCGTCACTCTATCTAAGAACATGTGTCATAAAACTAAAGATGAGAGAGACAACATGAGTCGAATCCCGTTCGCTTCGGCAGTTGGATCAATCATGTATGCCATGATATGTACGCGACCTGATGTCTCGTATGCTTTTAGCATGTGTAGTCATCATCAGGCCGATCCAGGTGATGGTCACTGGATGGCGGTTAAGAATATCCTTAAGTATCTTAGACGAACTAAGGATCCCTTTTTAATCTATGGAGATGGAGAACTTGAGGTAACTGGGTATACCGACGCAAGTTTCCAAATAGATAAAGACGACTCTAAGTCGCAATCTAGGTACGTGTTTTGTTTGAACAACGTAGCAGTAAGATGGAAATCTTCCAAGCAAGAGACTGTTGCCGATTCAACAACAGAAGCAGAGTACATTGCTGCGGCTGAAGCAGCAAAAGAGGCAGTTTGGATCCGTAAATTCCTAATTGGATTAGGAGTAGTTTTGTTAGCAGCTGAACCGATTCCATTGAATTGTGACAATAACGGGGCTATAGCGTAGGCTAAGGAACCGCGGTCTCATCAACGATCCAAGCATGTTCTTCGACGTTTCCATCTGATTCGTGAGATCATACATCGTGGTGATGTGAAGATCGAGAAGGTCGCATCAGATGACAACATTGTAAATCCGCTGACGAAAGCTATTTCACAGCAAAAGTTTGAGCGACATGTACATAGTTCAGGTGTTAGATGCTTGAGTGACTGGCTATAGGCCAAGTGGGAGATTGTTAGACAATTATAACTTATAGCGTCACTATTTGTAAAAGACATTATGTTTTTGTACAAATTAACTATGTGACTATGAAATTGCTATTTTATCATTTCGTAATTGGATTACTTAAACATAAAGTGATAAAAGTCCTCATGATTAGTTCCGGATTATAAGATATGAGACAGTATCAATCCACTAAGGTTTAATCATTAAATATCCCTAGTCGTAGTATTATCGAGACTGAACATCGATAATACGGAATAGACTAGTATTACACTTGTGCGCGTTGTGGGAGAATAACGACATAGTTCTCATATATTTAAGTATTGGATACTTATGCAAGTGTAATGGGAGGTTGTGTTTACCGATGGTACGGAAACAGCTTCGCTTTGGATAGACCCCACGAAATCCAATTGGTTGTATGACAATGTGTCTATGGGAATCCAAATCAGGGTAGGTGTATTTGGTCTTAACCTGAGACTTGCATCGCTAATAATTGCGACAATGATTACGCTTTAGTTTTGGTCGTCCGGGACTTTAACAGGTTCTGTGTACGCCTCATCTGGGCTTATTGAGAATCGTAGAGTACTGGATGTGATGTCAAGATAGAAGTATCACTTCAGTCATATGAAGATGATGATCACGCAGGGATACACAACTGGTACTCTAATGTGTTGCAAACATCGGGATAATATGACAACGTCATGATTATCCGATTAAAGAGACTAGTTGATTGTGATCCGATATATGCTTCGTACGGGGTAGACATTATTCCAGCCCCAGGCCTTGCATGTGACATCTGATACTGGATCGCTATACGCAATACTATGTATTCTACGCCTGACATAGATTGTATATTCCAGTAATAATATTTCTGGAGAATTGGGTAGCCACGGTTCTTTGCTAGAAGCCAACCATGTCTTGTAAATCGGTTAGCACGTAGTACGAGGTACGCACTTAATTGGATAGTCTGATAACCAGATTTACTGCCAACATATCCAGAGGTCTCTTGGGTTGCTTCCCAAAGATTCACCGATGACAGTTGATTTAAATTAGAATTAATCTGGGATTAATTAAGAGAGAGAAAATTAATCTGGGATTAATTAAGAGAGAGAAAATTAATCTGAGATTAATTGAGGCATTATTTAATCTCGGATTAGATGTGTTCGAAAGAGAGAGAGCGCGATTAATTTGGAATTAATCGGTAAAATAAATTTAATAGTTAAATTTGATTTTTCTTTTTAATTTATTGATATGGGCTAAAATTAATATATCGATATATTAATTGGAATTAGATTTCAACAGGAAATTAAAGTCGGACTTTAATACATGCGAACAGATTAATTTAGAATTAATTCGTAAACGACATTCATAATATATTTGCGAGGCGTCGTTATTTAATTAAATTAGATTTAATTATTTAGCGACTAAAATTCGTTTAATCGGATTGAACGGATCCGAGCCGCGGCAAACATTCGTAGAAACCATTTGAATTTTGAATTCAAAATATGGGGCCCACTTCACATGTGGTAGTTGGGAGAGTAGTTGGCATTAATGCCATACCACCAACTTTCCCAACCACCTTGTTTAGGTGAAAATGGTAAATTGGATTTCACCAAAAGCCTTCTCTCTCTCATTTTGTAAAACATCTCACAAAATCTAAAACCCTAATATCCATTTGGGCGTGAGCTTCACTTCATCCTCTCTTTGATTTTGTGGCAAAATCATTAAAAGTTAACACTTCAAAGATCAACAAAGGTGATAGGGAAACAACTCAAAGCTTGGAATCAACATTGAAAGGTTGGATCTTGGAGATCACTTCTCAAAAATTTAAATTCCAATCCGTTCATTGTAAGTATATTCTGTAACTTATAATAATCTTTATCACATATTTTCATACTTATTAGATCCTTGTTATGTTCTAGGAACACTAACAAGGATTTCATGCAAGTTGCTAACTGAACATGTGTCTAAGTATGGTTAGCATACTTGAACTAAAGAAACTAAATTTTGTTTTTGGATGCATGAACATGTTGTTTAACTTAGCTAAGATGCTAATGCTTCTAGACATGTTGATAGGACTTTTCGGCATAGCCGATGTAGTCACTTAAAATGCCCAAGCCGTCTGTCTATTAAATGCCCAATTTAGCCTGACATGCCCATTATCTCATCACTCTTACCCAAGACTCTAACTTGGCCCAAACTATAACTTTCACACTCAAATATATTTACATCATCAATACTCATCATAATATATCAATCTTAGCCTCATTTTGTTGAAATGAGACTCATACTATTTATCATATTACACACATCACAGTTTAAAAATATATTCTTATCAACAAGCCATTTGACCAAGCCTTACTAATAGGCTTCATGCATCACTAACTTCACAACAAGCTTTATAAACATAATGTTCATCAAAACATACATACAGAAACATGATTTCCATAATTAAAAAAGAAATTAAATTTTTCTATAAGCACTGGTTTACAAGCTTTGAAAATTCTCAACACACATTAGGTATGAATTCAACAAACTATAACATATAAACATCAATATCCACACTACATTGTAAATAAACTAAACATCAAGTTTAACCAAATTTTAATATTCTGTTGGCATTGAATTTTTGCATGAAGCCCAATGATGAGCCTCGTATCGAGGCACTACCTGAAAAGTTACGGAAGTCGCGGGAAACGAATGATAGAAGGAAAGGAAACCTTTAAAATTAACACCTTCGAACTCACTAGCTAGCCTCAGATACGCTTCGTCAGTTTATGTTTTAAACCTTAGCATTGGCCCAAAACCCCTGCAATCTATGCCATACACGCCCACACCACACAAAATCCCATACAACCCATCCACAAAGCCCACACGCCCAAGCCTTCCCAAATAAAAAATCCCATGCAAAACACATGTGCAAAATCCCTCAAATAACCTTCCAATTTAAGAAGATATTAAATCCCATCCTTACCAAAATTATGAGATTATGTTCCCTAAATAAATCAAGAAAATATATCTCATATTTGCATGATTTATTTCATTGCTTATGAGACCCCTGGTCATTAGAAAAAGGAAGTTTGACCAAACCCTAGGGATGACTCTTGACACACCTTGCTCGGCAAAACACTAAACAAAAAAGAAAACCAAAGCTTATCTTCATCTTTTTTTCCTCTTGGACGTAAACTCCAGCAACAAAAACCAAAGCCAACCAAGCATAAAACAACAAAATACAAACCAACAAAAAAGAAAACTCACGGCAAACAGCCCTTCACCAAAACACTAAAACATGAACCAAGCTAACACACGGCAAAGATCAAAAACAACAAAAATCACCCCCACCAAACTACCAAAACAATAACAACAAGCAGCCCATTACCGAAACCAATAACTAGCAAATAGCAGCCCTAAAATGCCTAAAATAGTACAAAAAAACCACCAAACAGCAGCCCTAAACCAGTGAAAACAGTAGCCCTAAAATGACTAAAACATTCCTAAAATAATCACTAAAAAACAACTAAAACAGAAACCCAAAACCAAAAAATCAGCAAGCTTTAATCCTTCCGGCGACGGCTGAACGTACCTCCAAAAAATGCAACTTAAAAGGTAAGACCTGAGGGGACCCTTTACTATATTTATTTTGTTGTTCTGGACGCGGCATGCTTGGTTGGACGTGAAATACGTCCAGTCGGGCATGCGAGGTCCTACATTAAAGACGATCAAATTTTTTGGTCACATTTTCTTTCTTTTATTTTTGTTATTTATCTTTCTTGTCCATTTACTGTTATTTATTATTCAGTACTTAGTTTCGTTATTTATCTTTATTTTTATTATTTCCCATTTACTTTATTGTTCATCTTTATTTATTATTTTGTATTTACTTCATTGTTTATCTTTATTTATTATTTCATATTTATTTTATTGTTTATCCTTATTTATTATTCCGCATTTAGTTTCGTTATTTACCTTTCTATCTATTTATCTTTATTTTATTTTTTTCGCTTTTAATTTTGTTTATGTTTTGCTATATTGTTTCATATTTACTTTAATGTCCGTTTATATTGTGTTAATGATTGTGTGTGTTATCTCTTGCGGTATATCGGATGGAAACCCCGACATAAATTCCATAGCCGAATTCAAATGGACTTTAGTGTGGTATGTACTTGGGATACAACTCCACGTACCGCTCGAGAAATATTCATATATACGTGTTTATGTCATTATTGATGCTATATTTGTAAGAATGTTCGAATGTATTTTCGAACACAACTCGAACGTAAGCATTCTGCCTCACTTCATTCGAACGCGTTTTCGAATGCTACACGAATGTGAAATCTCTGGAACACTTCGTTCGAACACATTTATGAACACTACACGAACGCACACACATTGGACAACCTCTTTCTTTATATTTTATGCATTTTCGTCTCTTTAGTTATTTATTTTACATTATGCGCTTAATTATTTGCATTTACTATTAATGTTTTTTACTGTTCTTATAATATACATTATCGTGCTTTTTTATTTAATATGCTTTTGGAACTATGTATTTGCTTTTATTTATATTAATGTTTATAGTCGTGCAAATTTGTGAGTTTATTTGAAGTATCTTGCATGTGCTGCATAAGACTTGGTTATACCATTGTGTGAACCCGTCCATTATACTAGCATAAGTAAGGGACCTTTCCGAACCCAACAATTTGAGGTTTTCCCTTGCGAGGGGTGAGTGCGGCCTTAAATCATTTCCCAATTTACATTTGGTGGCGACTCATTTATTCTTCGGTTTAATCCCACGTGGGCTACTTCATACTCTCTACGGGCTGCGATCCCAATAGTGTCATGTCGTCGAGCATCATAGGTATAGCGGTAAACCCCGCTTCGCAACTATAGATGGCAACTCCACTGGGGATAGAGAACGGTCTCGAAACAATGCCTTGTAGTGTTTGTGGCTTTGTCTTTGGTTACCCAAGTCTCATATATTTTGCATACCCTTCTTACCTAGATGGTGTTATATATCGTGACTCAAGGTGGTAGATCGTTATATGGCGTCATCACTCATTGGCACATACCTTAGGGTATAAAAAAGGCGTGCTCACTTGGTCGTATGAACCCTTGAATGAGGAGACCTAGTTGTAGGTAACCCTTCACCGGTAGGAGCTTTTATTTTTACCCTCATAAGCCCACATATGAACCATAGTTATATGTCCTATAGAAGCTACCCTTGTGCTTGTGTTTGGGACCATTATCATTTGGATCCATTTGGACCTCTCGTAATAGGATACGAACTTGTTGGGTCATTTAAACTGGGACAAGTTTGTATCTTATGATGATTGGGCCAAAATTTTTCTAAATAACGATGGGCCACCTTGTGTTTGGGTCCCCTATCATTTGAAGTTATTTAGCCACCTTATCGCAAAAGTGTAAACTTATTGGGCCTTTTCAACTGGGACAAGTTTACACCTTGCAATAACCTGATTGAATACTTTAAAATGATAGCGGGCCAACTTGTATGAAAACCTTGATGGGCTTAGAAAGCCAAACATGATCCGAATATGTCAAATACATGGGTCCGATATCTGTACTGGCTTTCATCCAGGAAGGGTACTCCTTGTTATGGCATATTTGTATACTTTTGGATATCTCCAAGTCCAATCCTACAACCGTGATTACCGATGGCCCAATTCGTCGTTTCTAGACAATGGTACGATCCCCATAATAGGCTTAGTCAATATTGTAAATGGGCGATCTTTGTCTTTTACCGATGAAAATGGACTGAGGTAGCCAAGTTTCACCCTCGTAGCGTAGGAGAGAACGATTTTGTGTACCCCATATTGGTACATAAAATAAGCCATACCTAGGACATAAATGGACTTACCACGAGTGTGGGAGGAACAAGGTCGGAAGGATATATGTTGTTTTGATAACCATATGCATCTCATGCATCGCATGCATACACACATTATCCTAACTTCTTGTCTTAAAAACCATCATAGATATTCATTGGGTTAGAGAAGAATGAAGACTTGTCAAGAAAGAGTTAACAAGCATGAGTGCGTCAGACAGTGAAGGTTCTTGCATGGATCAATTAGAGACCAACATAACCAAAATTACAGAGTAGCTACAAACTTTGACCAACGCTATGGCCAGTGACCATACCCCGCACAGTGGGAACAAAAAATAATGGGAATGGAAGGCGTGAGGATCCCCCAAATAGGGTGAGTGAAGAAATCCTTGTTTTTTATGATGACATGGCTGAGTATGCCGCAGGAAGAATAACCGGGCCTCAGGAAAAGTTACAGAAACTCAGAGAGCAAGTAGAGTCAGTTATCTGTAAGATGAAAGGAAAACATGAGGATATGTTAGACTATGATGCAATGACTTTCGAGGAACAGCTGCCTCCCCAATTTAAGATGCATGACATGGCCAAGTTCAACGGGAATGGAGATCCTAGGGTCCATCTCCGATAGTACGTTTCAGTGATGAGTTCAGTGGGTTTGTAAAAGTGCCAGGTACAGAAGATGTTTGGGGTGTCACTGGAAGGGGCGCCTGTAGTATGGTATCATGGCCTAGAGAGAAAAGTCAGGGATGATTGGAGGGCATTAACAGAGGCCTTTCTGAATCAATATATCACGAATTTGGAGATAGACTTGTTGCTTCGTGACCTAGAAAACACCAAACAGAAGCTGGAGGAGAGCTTCAAAGATTATGTGGATTGCTGGAGAAGCCAGCTCTTGAAGATGTAGACTCGGCCCTCGGAGAAAAACCAGATTAAGATGATTATTAAGGGTACTAAACCCTCCAGTCAGAATAAAAAGAAGAAGCCGAGAACAGAAAGTCCTACAGTCAGAATAAAAAGATCTTTGGAGGACCTTTAGGGACCAAGCCCGATCTTGCTGAGATCGCCGCCATTAGAAATAGGCAATTCTCCAATTTTGGTAGACCCTTGTCAAAAGTGTTGGAAAAGCTGAAAAAATAATGACTCATAAAGCCCTTAGAATCTATGTCACTCCCAAATCCTGTGCTACACCACCTAAACCTAAACCTATACTGTCACTACCATCAGTAAAAATTCCACGACACTGACAACTGTACCCGCCTCAGGCATGAGATCCAAGACCTCATCGATAGCCATAAAATACCCGACCCAGAAAAAGAACTACAACACACATAGAAACCCTCTACCCAACTACCACTCTATTCCACCACCCACCTACATGATCAACTCCGGCCTGCCCGAAATCTTCATCCTCCAAACTCTCAACCACCAAGCTTTCTGCATGGGGATATGGGATAACAGTAATTAAGATGAAACAGAGCATGAGAGAGACTTCTGGGGAAACTTCTCGAGCAGTGACGAAGAGAAGGTAAAGGGAATGACTTACAGTGAATGTTTTTATAGTGATGTAGCAGAGAAAGGAAAAGAAGTATCGACAGAAGGCCGAGAGGTGATAGAAAATATGGATAACAGCGAGAGAGATATTGTGTTACGTCAACTGAAGAAGACACGGGCATAAATGAGCATATGTGAGTTATTATGCGCCTCTCAAGAGCACATTCGTGCCATGGTGGAAGCTCTAAGTAAGATAATGGTACCTGAAAATGCAAACCCAATGATGTTCGTACGATCAGTACAGAAAGAGAGTAGACAAATGATAACCTTCTCCTAAGAAGAGCTCCCGATGGAAGTGAGTGATCACAATAAGTCGTTGTTCATAAAGGCGGAAGTAAGAGGCAAAAAGACATCTTGTGTGATGGTAGATGATGGCTTATCTATCAATATGTGCCCTTTAAAGATTCTATCAAGGTTGGGTATGCGGACAATAGATTTAAGCCCCTCCAGTATGACTATCAAAGCATATGACGATAGCAAATGAGGAGTCGATGGTACTTTTGTCACAGTAATCAAAGTGGGCTCGATAGAGGACGAGATGGAGTTCACAGTGCTTGATATCATAGCTACATTTGCTCTATTTTTAGGAAGGCGATGGTTTCACAAACTTGGGGGCGTGCCATCCATTTTGCACCAGGTTATTAAGTTACCACATGAAGGAAAAGTCGTCACCATCAGGGCTGAAGTAGACAATGTTGTGGCGGCTTTAGACATACAACCTTTCCCATGGTTCTAAGTGGCGGCAAAGTTTGAAGAATGGGTGGACCCTAAAGTGGCTAGAAACATGGATAAAATGAAATACGAGCTGGGTACAGGTTCGAGTGCTAGATGAGCACTGCCAAATTTCAAGGGACATACTAGTAAGAGAGGATTGGGGTATGAATCTGATGAGAATAAGCTGAAAACCAAGAACAAATGGATGCAGTTGACGGAATATTTTGTGAATGACAAGCATTCCCAAACCAATACAAGCCTATAGGGAGACATCCCAAGAAGGGACTTGTAGGCAGTACAATATGCCCAAAGTGCATCTAGAAGTCATAAAGACCAATCCTTACGGTTGGGGTTTATCGTTTTCTCTAATATTTGTTGATCTCTCTATTTCCCAACTCAGCCTGCCCATTTGTGTGGGTGATGAAGTAGTAGAAATCTTATGGACCACACCATACATATTGCGACATCAAGGCTTCAAAAGATCGATTGCAAAAATGTGTCCCCTGATCTCTGATGATGACATGTGTGGGGTACCGAAGCGTGACAATACATGTTCCTTTAAGAATTTAACCACAACAGTATTGTCATTTTCTCGGCATGCTACTACCTCAACCAATTTAGACACATAATCAACTACGAGAAGAATGTAGAGGTATCCAAACGAGGGTGGAAAAGGTCCCATAAAATCAATACCCCAATAATCAAATACTTCAATGACAAGAATAGGTTAAGAGGCATCATATGACGATGAGACAAATCACCTATTTTCTGACATCTTTCACAAGAGCGGCAGAATCCATTTATATCCTTAAATAGAGTTGGCCAATAAAAACCACAATGCAGAATTTTTGCAGCAGTCTTCTTTACTAAAAAATGTCCTCCGCATGCGTTGGAATGAGAAAAGGTTAACACACTAATAACTTCATCTTCAGGAATGCAACGTCTCAATATTTGGTCAGGGCAGTATTTGAATAAGTATAGATCATCCCAATAAAAATTACGTACCTCGACCACGCTTGCGAACTCTAAGTGGCAGGACATTCGGCAGAAACTAAAAAGTTGACAATGTGTGCATACCATGGTGCTCATTTGACCAAAAAAATATTTTCGTCAGGGAAGTTATCGCGAATTGGTGGGCCATCAGCAGAGTCATTAAACTCCAAGCGAGATAAGTGATATGCCACCACATTGTCAACACCATTTTTATCCTTGATTGTTAGGTCGAATTCCTGTAACAACAGGATCCACCTATTCAATCTTGCCTTAGCATCTTTCTTCAAAAAAGGTACTTAAGAGCTGCATGGTCAGTGAAAATTATGATGGGGGAGCCAATTAGGTATGCATGAAATTTGTCCAAGGTAAAGACCACTGCTAGCAGTTCTTTTTCACTTGTGGAATAGTTCATTTGAGCACTGTTTAGAGTTCTTCTAGCATAATATAAGACAAAAGGTTTCCCTTCTCTTCTTTTTCCTATGACTGCCCCAACTGCGTAGTCACTAGCATCACACATAATCTCGAATGGTAAATTCCAATCAAGTGGTTGCATGATTGGGGCAAAGGTGAGTTTAGTGATTAACGTCCTGAAGGCACTTTCACACTCATGTGTCCATTCAAATGAAGAGTCTTTAGCGAAAAGGTTACACAGTGGTCTAGAGACAGAAGAGAAATTTTGTATAAACCTCCTATAGAAACTAGTATGCCCAAGAAAGGATCGCACATCTTTAATAGTTTTGGGTGTTGGCAACTTGGATATCAACTTGATCTTTGATTTGTCGACTTTAATGCCTTTGGATGAGACAATATGACCTAGGAATATTCCTGAAGAGACCATAAAGTGACATTTTTCCCAGTTCAGAATGAGGCCTTTTTCCTGACATCGACTTAACATTGCTTTCAGGTTAAGCAAGCATGTATCAAAGGATTTGCCAAACACTGTTAAATCATCCATGAACACCTCCATACACTTTTCAATCATATCATTAAAAATGCTCAACATGCATCTCTGAAAAGTGCCGGGGGTATTGCATAAACCAAATGGCATGCGGCGAAAAGCATAAGTACCGAATGGGCAGGTGAATATGGTTTTCTTCTGATCTTCCAAGGAGATCTCAATTTGGTAATATCCAGAATACCCATCTAGGAAACAGTAAAATGGGTGACCAGCTACCCGCTCAAGAATCTGGTCGATAAAGGGAAGTGGAAAGTGATCTTTTCGGGTAGCAGCATTTAACTTTCGGTAATCGATGCACATACGCCAACCTTTGACTACCTTGGTATGAACCAGTTCTCCTACCTCATTCTTCACTACAGTAACTCCCGACATTTTAGGGACAACCTGCGTAGGACTAACCCATTTACTATTAGTAATTGGGTATATAATACCCACGTCTAGTAACTTTATCACTTCATTTCTCACCACTTCTTTCATAGTGGGGTTAAGTCTACGTTGAGGATCGCTACGAGGAATAGCTTCATCTTCTAGGTGAATTCTGTGGGAACAAATCAAGGGGCTAATACCTTTAATGTCTCATATGGTCCAGCCAAGTGCAGATTTGTGCTCACTCAACATCTAAAGTAATCTCTTACTTTGTGACGCACTAAGCTCCGAAGAAATTATAATAGGAAAAGTATCTCATGATCCAAGGAACGCATGTTGAAGCCCTTCTAGTAATGGTGTACGACACAGAAATCGGCGATGCTGTTTCAGGCTCGTGGCCTAGTCGGGAGTACGGAATAGCCCACATGAGACTAAACCGGAGAACAAAATGGAGTCACCACCCAGTGTAAACTGGGACAAAGATTTAAGGCCGCACTCACCCCTCACAAGAGAATACCTAAAACCGTTGGGTTCGGAATGGTCCCTTACTCATGCCACTTGTAATGAAATGATTTGTGCAATAACTTAACCGAATCTACGCAACATATATATTCAAGAATGACCTATATCTAGTTCGCATTCATAAAAATAAATCCTATGTCTAAGTTTGCATGCTTTGAAAGTAAGTCATCATAACGACAAGCACGCAAGTACGTAAACGCATCAAATCAATATACAATACAATATAAATAAATAACAACTTAAACATAAACGCAAATTAAATTCCTAATGTGAAAGAAAATAACTAAAACATGCGTAAAGAAATAACATACTAATGACTAAATCGTGCTTAAAAATAAATAACATACTAACGACTAAATCATGCTCGAATACAAGGTTGGATGAAACGAAATATGTGTATCTCTCAAGCAGTACGGGGTATTGTATCCGGAGTGCAGACAGCACTACCGTCCATTCGGATTTGGCTACGGAATTTATGTCCGGGTTTCCATCTGATATACCACAAGAGAGAACACATATTCCGTTCACCCGGAAATCACATCATGCACCAATCCACAATACTCATGCGAAATAAAGTAATAAAATAAATAAAAAATAAAGGATAATAAATAAAAGGGGTGCCCTCAGGTTTAACCTCTTAAGTCGTCTCTCGGAAGCGCGTTACACGGTTTTCGGAAGGGTTGATGCTCCGCAACTCCTCCGGTTCACTGGTTCAACATTTTCCTTCGCTGTTTTGCTATTTGGGCTGCTGTTTTTACTCCGTTTTACGGTGTTTTTGGTCACGGTTTAGGCTTACTATTTTGTGGTAATTAGGCAGTGTTTCGGGGTAGAATTTTTGGTGATAAATGGGCAGATTTTCTGGACAGTTTTACGGGTTTAAGGCCGTGCAGTTTCGGTGGTTACATGGCAGATTTTATGGGTTTTAAGTGTAATTTTTGGGCAGTTTTATGGCTATTTTCTGGGCAGTTTGTGGACGCAGTTTAATGGTGGTTTAGAGGCAGTTTTAGGTGTGCAGTTTAGGGTGAAAAGGTGTAGTATGCGGCAGTTTTCTGGATGCAGTTTAGGGCAGTGAGTGGCGGTAATTTGGCTGTGAGAGTCCAGGCATGAAGGGCTATTTATGCAAGGGTGTGTTGCGTGAAGGCAGAGTTGGTCAAGGCAGTGTGTTGATGCGTTAAAGGGCTATTTGTTGCTTTTATTAGGTGTGAATTGGGTGGACTGTGAAGGAGATGCGTGAATTGAGTGGACTGTGAAGGTGTTGTTTGGCGTGAATTGAGTGGACTGTGAAGGTGTTGTTTGGCATGAATTGAGTGGATTGTGAAGGAGAGGCGTGAAGCTTTATGGGTATTGTGTGCGTGAATTGAGTGGACTGTGAAGGTGTGTCAATATGGGAAGGGTTTATGAGAGTTGTTATGTTGGATGACAATGGGCGTGAATCACTTAGGTTATTTTCTTTGTGTTTTTTTTTTTGTGAATGAGCTAGGGTGTGAAAGGTTGGGTTAAGGCTTCTTTTTATAGGCAAATGGGCGGGGTTTTCCTTGGGCGAATAGGGAAAGGATTTGTGTATTTATAGGGATATATTTTAATTAGGAATGTTTTTTAATTTTATTTGATTTCTTCTCTTTTGATTAGGGATATGATTTGATTTGATTTTGTTTAATTAGGGAATGTAATTTAATCAAATTAGGAAAGTGTTTGATGAGTTTGATTTGTATCTTTTAATTAGGGAAGGTGATTTTATTTATTTTAGCATGTGTTTAATGTGTGATTTTGTTATTTTGGGAAGGCTTTGGGCGTGGGGTTTGGTCTCTTGGGCGTGGGCTTTGGCTTATTTTGGTGGCTTGGTGTGTGGTTTGGTGATGTGTGGGCTTGGTGTGTGACTTGCGGCGGTTTAGGCAAAGGATGTGTTTTAAAACAGAGGTCCAACAAGTTAACCCGAAGCGAAACAAGCGAATTAAATCCAAAAAGAATGTCAATTATTGACTCTTCCCTTCCGACGTCCGTTTCCCGCGACTTCCACGACTAAAAAGGTAGTGCCTCCGTACGAGACGCATCATCGGGACTTATATGTAAAAATACAGTGCCTACGGTCGCCCCCACTTTGATGGGACTTGTGCAGTGTGTGACAATGATAATCCTATCAAAGTTTATGCAATGTATTTTTACTTATCTGGCTCGCCAGCTGTTTCTTAACTTACTTGTTATCCTGAACTGCTTTGACCTTTGGGCTTTGTTCCCAAACTGTATTGAATATGGGCTTTGTTCCCGAACTGTGTTGAGAGATGGCTTTGTTCCCCTGGGCTTTATTCCCGAACTGTGTCAAGATAGGGCTTTATTCCCCTGGCTGTTTTGAAAGTGGTCTTTATTCCCCTAGGCTTTGTTCCCGAACTGTGTCAAGATAGGGCTTTATTCCCCTAGGCTTTGTTCCTGAACTGTGTTAAGATAGGGCTTTAATCCATTGTTGTGTTGAAAGTTGGCTTTATTCCCCTAGGCTTTGTTCCCGAACTGTGTCAAGATAGGGCTTTATTCCCCTGGGCTTTGTTCCCGAACTGTGTTAAGATAGAGCTTTATTCCCCTGGGCTTTATTCCTGAGCAGTTTTGAAAGTGGGCTTTATTCCCTTGGGCTTTGTTCCCAAACTGTGTCAAGATAGGGCTTTATTCCCCTTGCTGTTTTGAAAGTGGGCTTTATTCCCCTAGGCTTTGTTCCCGAACTGTGTCAAGATAAGGCTTTATTCCTCTGGGTTTTGTTCCCGAACTGTGTTAAGATAGGGCTTTATTCCTTTGCTGTGTTGAAAGTGGGATTTATTCCCCTAGGCTTTGTGCCTGAACTGTCAAGATAGGGCTTTATTCCCCTGGGCTTTGTTCCCGAGCTGTTTAAGATATGGTTTTATTCCCCTGGGCTTTATTCCCGAGCTGTTTTGAAAGTGGGCTTTATTCCCTTGGGCTTTGTTCCCGAACTGTGTCAAGATAGGGCTTTATTCCCCTGGGCTTTATTCCCAAACTGTGTTAAGATAGGGCTTTATTCCCATGGGCTTTATTCCTGAGCTTATTTGAAAATGGGCTTTATTCCCTTGGCTTTGTTCCCGAGCTGTGTTGAATATGGGCTTTGTTCCCGAGCGGTACTGAATGTAGGCTTTATTCCCAAACTTAATTGATTGTGGGCTTATTCCCGAACTGAATTGATTGTGGGCTTTTTTCCCGAACTGATTTGATTGTGGGCTTTATTCTTGAACTGATTTGATTGTGGGCTTTGTTCCCGAACTTTGTGATGGTGGGATTTATTCCCTGGGCTTTGTTCCTGATCTGTATTGATTGTGGGCTTTCTTCCCGAATTATGTAGATTGTGGGCTTTGTTCCCGAATTTGCTGAATGTGGGCTTTATTCCCGAACTGTGCGTCTTTGCTGCCTTTTCCTTTTCTTTAAAACTTGCAAACAACAACAAGACAAAAATTGCGTGCATGTGACGTGTATGTATGTATGCATGGATGTGTTTCCTATTCCGATGGGTTAGGTCTTCCTTGTGCTCCTTGGTGTCCTTGGCCAATAACTGTCTTTGGTCATCCCCTAGGTCTGCTTACAGTTTCTTTCTGTCAATCCTCTTCTGGTGATTGCTCAGTTTTCCTTTGTCTCATAGCTCAAGTTCTCGGTATATCCCATATTCACGGGGTGGTAGAATGGTCGCCCCCTGACTTGTTTTATCTTTCTATCATTTGTTACTTGTACTAGGTCAAAGTAGATCATGTGATGTGACATTCCAAAACTGATGATGATCTGGGCCTCGACCCTGGGACTCATCCCCAAAACTGATGGTGATGCTGGTGTGGGCCTCAACCCTTGGACTCATCCCCAAAACTGATATCGATGCTGATGTGGGCCTCGACTCTAGGACTCATCCCCAAAACTGACACTGATGTGGGCCTCGCCCCCAAACTGATACCAATGTGGGCCTCGCCCCCAAACTGATACTGATGTGGGCCTCGTCCCCAAGCTGATACTGATATGGGCCTCACCCCCAACTGATACTTATTTGGGCCTCGCCCTCAAACTGATACTGATGCGGGCCTCGCCCCCAGACTGATACTTATGTGGGCCTTGTCCCCAAGCTGATACTGATGTGGGCCTCGCCCCCAAACTGATACTGATGTGGGCCTCACCCCCAAACTGATACTGATGTGGGCCTCGCCCCCAGATTGATACTTATGTGGGCCTCGCCCTCAAACTGATACTAATACGGGCCTCGCCCCCAGAGTGATACTTATGTGGGCTTCGCCCTCAAACTGATACTGATGTGGGCCTCGCCCACAAAATGATACTATTGTGGGCCTCGCCCCCAAACTGATACTATCGTGGGCCTCGCCCCAAACTGATACTGACGTGGGCCTCACCCTAAACTGATACTGGTGTGGGCCTCGCCCCCAGATTGATACTAGTGTGGGCCTCACCCTCAAACTGATACTGATGTGTTATTGCATATCAACATGATGTTTTGCCTCTCATGAGGTAGTCCTGATAGCTTAAACATATTTTCGTCCTCAACGGATGTTTCACGTCGAAACCAAAGAACCTTCAAAGTACTAAATATACTCAAATCTGATCGTCTACATGAGTGATCTGAACTAGACTCCTAGTGTGTGTGTGTCAAGGCTCTTTCGCAGTTTAATCCTTAAGTAGGCCAACTCGATGATTTTGTCTCAGAGAATTGGATCGGTGGGTCTAACCAACCTAGATGTCTTGATCATACTCTGTGATTACTTCCTTGTACTTAACATGATATAGTTTTTTTTTTTTCTTTTTGTCTCTCTCTTTTCTTTCTTTTCATTTTGAACTTTCTTTTTTCTTTTTTTTCTTTCTTTTTTCTTTTCTCTTTTTTTTTTCTTTCTTTTCATTTCGACACACATATCCTTTAAGGTAGCATTTCTCCTCATGGTGGTCCTAATACTCGCCCATGGGTAGCTTCACGCTTATTGGTTATATGTGGTATATTTTTCTTTTTCTTTTCAGAGACTTTTTCTTTTTTTCCAACCATATCATGTATCGTAACATAAGTAAACCAGGATGGACATTTAAGCAAACGGTCATTCACTGATCCGCCATCTCTTTCAACTAGTCATCATGTCGATCACTCAGGCCTCTACTACTAAGATCCCGTAATCAATTGCTCATGAGTCTAGCCGAGATCAACCACTCAGAGTACTGGATCAGAGTACATCTTGCACTTATCATTTCTAAGGTTTCATCCTAAAGCAAACATTTTCATCATCGGACTAATGCTTTAACTATTAAGGAAAAACTCGAATAAGTAGGCAAAATCAATGTCTTTATTATCAAAAATGCAGGATCACAATTGAATAAGATCGGGAAAACAAGCATCTCCATAATTTGCAACTTCGTCTTCCTCTGTCTTCTTACTTTCTTCGAACATCAGATTCTCCAACTGCAGTAGTTCTTTTTCTCATTTACTTCCCTTTTTTGCCACCTCATTCTCGTCACTGTCCGAGAAGTTTTCCCAGAAATCCCCCATATGCTCTATTTCATCTTCACTACTGTTGTTCCATATCCCCATGCGAGAAGTGTGGTGTTTATGAGTTTGGAGGACAAGACTGTCGGGTAGGTCGAAGTTGATCATGTGGGTAGGTGGTGGGTTTTCGTGTGTGTTGGGTTGCTCTTTTTCCGGGTCAGGTATTTTATGGGCATCAATGAGGTCTTGGATTTCATGCCTAAGGCGGGTGCAGTTGTTAGTTTCATGGCCTCTTTGCTGGTGGAGATAACAGTATAGGTTTAGGTCAAGGTAGCGTGGTACAGGGTTTGGAAGTGGTTTAGGCTCTAAGGGATTTAGGAGTCCTTGCCTTTTCAGCTCTTCAAACACCTCTGACAAAAATCTACCAAAATTAGAGAATCGTCTGTTTCTGATAGGGGCGACCTCAGAAAGAGTGGGCCTGGTCCTGAAGATCCTCTAATGGTCTTTCTATTCTGGTTGCCAAACCTCCTATTATCGGCCATACGGGGTACGGTCAAATTGGCCACATCATTGGTCAAACCTGCAACTACTCAGTAAACCTAGCGAGACTGGTTTTCCAGCTGATCTATATGGGATACCTCATTCTCTGATTCGCTCATGTTCGCTGACGGCCTTTTGACAAGTCTACCCTCTTCCCTAACCCAACGGGTATCTATGATGTCTTTTAAAACTACAAATTAGCATGTATGCGTATGGTGCATGGAATGTATAAGTCGGCCCATTATCATTTTAAAGCATTCAATCATACTTTGCGAGGTGCAAACTTGTCCCAGTTTAAAAGGCCCAACAAGTTCACACTTTGCGATGACATGGCTAAACAACTTCAAATGATAAAAGGCCTAAACATAGAATGGCCCATTGGCATTTTAGAAGCTTTTAGCCCAACTGCCATAAAGCACAGACTTGTCCCAGTTTAAATGGCCCAACAAGCCCATACGTCATGACAAAAGGTCCAACTGAATCCAAATGACAATGGTCATAAACGCAAGTATAAAAGAATAGTGTTTATGGATCCTATGACTACAGTTCATGTGTGGGTTTATAAGGGTACCGACAAAGGCTCTCGTTGACGAAGGATTGCCCACAACTAGGACTCCCCACTCAAGGGTTCAAGCAACCAAGTGAGCAACCTTTTTTATACGCTAAGGTACGTGCCAACGAGTTAAGATGCGTGACTGACTGTCAAATGGATTTCCCGTTGTAGATTCCCCAGAGGGAGGGTGGAGCGAACTCTCTTAAATACCCAAGCCACTTAGGCTCTTATCGCTTGGTGACAGGAATAAACAACGAGTGCTCCGAATTAGTCCATCACAGTAAGCTACGGGTACGTGATTATCTAGGTGCCTTCACGGTTTTTCCTTATAGAAAGATAGTGAATGAAGGAAGACACCCAACCATTATTGAGCTCTGATGATTCCTTTAATCAAACCCCTTTTAACCCGAGGTAGATACAGTTAACTAAAGCACAAATCACAATCATTACAAGACATTATTTCGGGGCCGATTCTCTATCCCCAGTGGAGTCGCCAGACTGTAGGACACAGAAATCGACGACGCTGTTCCAGGCTCGCGACCTAGTCGGGTGTACGGAATAGCCCATGGGAGACTAAACCGGAGAAAAAAATGGAGTCGCCACCCAGTGTAAACTGAGACAAAGATTTAAGGTTGCACTCACCCCTCGCAAGGGAATACCTCAAACCGTTGGGTTCGGAATGGTCCCTTACTCATGCCACTTGTAATGAAATGATTTGTGCAATAACTTAACCGAATCTACGCAACATATATATTCAAGAATGACCTATATCTAGTTCGCATTCATAAAAATAAATCATATGTCTAAGTTTGCATGCTTTGAAAGTAAGTCATCATAACGACAATCACGCAAGTACGTAAACGCATCAAATCAATAAACACGACAATATAAATAAATAACAACTTAAACATAAACGCAAATTAAATTCCTAATTCGAAAGAAAATAACTAAAACATGCGTAAAGAAATAACATACTAATGACTAAATCGTGTTTAAAAATAAATAACATACTAACGACTAAATGATACTCGAATACAAGGTTGGATAAAACGAAATATGTGTATCTCTCAAGCAGTACGGGGTATTGTATCCGGAGTGCAGACAGCACTACCGTCCATTCGGATTTGGCTACGGAATTTACGTCCGGGTTTCCATCCGATATACCACAATAGAGAACACATATTCCGTTCACCCGGAAATCACATCATGCACCAATCCACAATACTCATGCAAAATAAAGTAATAAAATAAATAAAAAATAAAGGATAATAAATAAAAGGGGTGCCCTCAGGTTTAACCTCTTAAGTCATCTCTCGGAAGCGCGTTACACGGTTGTCGGAAGGGTTGATGCTCCGCAACTCCTCCGATTCACTTGTTCAACGTTTTCCTTCGCTGTTTCGCTATTTGGGCTGCTGCTTTTACTCCATTTTACTGTGTTTCTGGTCACGGTTTAGGCTTACTATTTTGCGATAATTAGGCAGTGTTTCGGGGTAGAATTTTTGGGGATAAATGGGCAGATGTTCTGGACAGTTTTATGGGTTTAAGGCAGTGCAGTTTTGGTGGTTACAGGGTATATTTTGCGGGTTTTAAGTGCAGTTTTTGGGTAGTTTTTTAGGCTGTTTTAGGGCTGTTTTCTGGACAAATTTTGGGTGTGTTTTCTGGGCAGTTTTTGGACGCAGTTTAAGGGTGGTTTGGAGGCAGTTTTAGGTGTGCAGTTTGGGGTGAAAAGGTGCAGTATACGGCAGTTTTCTGGATGTAGTTCAGGGTAGTGAGTGGCGGTAATTTAGCTGTGAGAGTCCAGACGTGAAGGGCTGTTTATGCAAGGGTGTGTTGCGTGAAGGCAGGGTTGGTCAGGGCAGTGTGTTGGTTCGTTAAAGGGCTGTTTGTTGCGTTTATTAGGCGTGAATTGGGTGGACTGTGAAAGAGAGGCGTGAATTGATTGGACTATGAAGGTGTTGTTTGGCGTGAATTGAGTGGACTGTGAAGATGTTGTTTGGCGTGATTTGAGTTGACTATGAAGGAGAGGCGTGAAGCTTTATGGGTATTGTGTTCGTGAATTGAGTGGACTGTGAAGGTGTGGCAATATGGGAAGGGTTTAGGAGAGTTGTTGTGTTGGATGACAATGGGCGTGAATCACTTATGTTATTTTCTTTGTGTGTTTTCTTTTTATGTGAATGAGCTAGGGTGTGAAAGGTTGGGTTAAGGCTTCTTTTTATAGGCAAATGGGTGGGGTTTTCCTTGTGCGAATAGGGAAAGGATTTGTATTTATGGGGATATCTTTTAATTAGAAATGTCTTTTAATTTGATTTGATTTCTTCTCTTTTGATTAGGGATATGATTTGATTTGATTTTGTTTAATTCGGGAAGGTAATTTAATCGAATTTGGAAAGCGTTTGATGAGATTTGATTTGTATCTTTTAATTAGGGAAGGTGATTTTATTTATTTTAGAATGTGTTTAATGTGTGATTTTTTTTATTTTGGGAAAGCTTTGGGCGTGGGCTTTGGCTTATTTTGGTGGGCTTGGTGTGTGGTTTGGTGATGTGTGGGCTTAGTGTGTGACTTGCGGGGGTTTGGGCTAAGGATGTGTTTTAAAATAGAGGTCCAACAAGTTAACCCGAAGCGAAACAAGCGAATTAAATCCAACAAGAATGTCAATTCTTAACTCTTCCCTTCCGACTTCCGTTTCCCGCGACTTCCACGACTAAAAAGATAGTGCCTCCGTACGAGACTCATCATCGGGACTTATATGTAAATATGCAGTGCCTACAAATTGCTTTAGTTCAACTTTTGGTGTTTCGACCGAAGAAGGTTTTGGTTTCTCCTTTTCTTTTGGCAGAGCCTTAAACTGTGGCTGTCATACTTTTGTTCCATGTTTTTGCCAAATAGAGTAGCCTATAGCGATGTCCGGAGGGTTGGTTGATTCGAGAGTGTCTAAGATGTTCGAATTTGGAAGAAGATGATCAGGAGGGTCAGAATCATATAGAATAGGGGCCAGTTTTGGCACTATTGTGTCTATTAGGAATGTCTGATGGCATTTATCGTCATCTTGTGGCTGTTTCCCGACGCGAAAAATATTCACTTCCAGCGTCATGTTCCCGAATGAAAATTTCATGAGACCATTCCTACAGTTGATAAGAGCATTTGCTGTAGCGAGGAAAGGTCTACCCAGGATAAGAGGAATTTTGGAATCGATTTTAACTACAGACTGGGTGTCTAAGATCAAAAAGTCAACGGGATAATAGAATTTGTCGATTTGGAGTAAGACGTCCTCGACTACCCCCCGTGGAGTTCTGACAGAACGATCCGCTAACCGTAAGACTACTGATGTAGGCTTGATCTCCCCCAGACCTAACTGCGTATATATGGAGTATGGCATGAGATTCACACTCGCGCCTAAGTCTAGTAATGCCTGACCAAACTCACATGTGCCGATGTGGCAAGTGATAGTGGGACAGTCTGGATCTTTATATTTTGGTGGGGTCTTTTGTTCAATCACTGCACTAGCTTGTTCTGTCAAGAATGCAGTTTTCTTCACGTGATGTTTTCTCTTCATGGTGCATAAATCATTTAAAACCTTAGCGTATGTGGGAACCTGTTTGATTACATGTAACAAGGGGAGGTTGATCTTTACTTGCCTAAGGTGTTCTAAGATCTCACCATTTGGGTCTGCAGCTCTGGTGGTGGGCCTAAGGGCTTGAGGGAAGGGTACCCTAACTGGGAAATGTGGCTCTAGATCTTCCTGAGGAGTATCTACACTATTATCCTTGGTTGTATCTGCAGTGTTAGAGGTGTCATGTACTCCTACCTCTTTACCACTCCTAGTAATTATGGCATTAACGCCCATTACATTTGCTCCTCCATGATTAACTTGTGCCATGTGTTGCCCCTGAGGATTAGGTTGAGCTTAGGAAGGGAATTTTCCTTGTTCGTTGACACTCAGGACATTAGTAAACTTAGAGATTTGGCTTTTTATCTCCTTATTGTCTTCCTCTACCTGAGCTATCAATGACTCAACCCTTGGATTGGTTTTACTTTGGGTCTCCACAAATGCTTTCTGGGCCTCCATGGTCACTTTCTAAGCTTTCACGAATGCTTGCATAGTATCCTCTAAGGAGTTTCTAGAGACGACAAGTGTGGTATATTGGGGAGTACTATAACCTCTAGGTTGGGATGTCTGAATCGGCTGATGAGACTCTTGTTTCCAACTAAAGTTGGGATGGTCCCTCCAACCAGGGTTATAAGTGTCTGAGTAAGGTGTGTAAGGCTTCCTATACATCCATAATGCATTACATTGGCCCTCATATGTTTCTCCAGTTGTATGGCACTCTTATGTCAAATAGTCGGTCCTGCCACACACAACACATACCTCTTGAGATTCTAGGTGGGCTACTGTCTACATAGACTTGCTATCTTTGGCTAGTAAGGCTCTCATTTGTCTGGTTAATAGTTCAACTTTTGCCTTAAGGCTATCCTCTTCTCTCAATTGGTGTATGCTTCTAATGGGAGGGGTAGGGTGTGTCCTATCAGTGTTATCCATGGAATTGGGTCCAGTCTAGGTATGAGCCTTCTTAGTTAGGTCATCTAAATACTCGAACGCCTCATCAGGGTCCTTTCGGATAAACTCACCATTGCACATTGTCTCAACAAATTGGCGCTCCCTAAGTGTCAATCCATCATAGAAATAACTGACTAAACGCCAACTCTCAAATCCAAAAGTGAGGGCAACTAGATAACAATTCCTTATACATCTCCCACGTTTGATAAAGGGTCACACCGTCTCTCTGGGAAAAGGTGGAGATTTGTTTTTTAGGGCATCCGTCTTATGGTGTGGGAAGTATTTGTCGAAGAATGCCTGGGTCATCTCGCCCCATGATCTTATTGACCTAGGACTTAAAGAGTACAACCAACTCTTAGCTTTATCCTTAAGGGCAAATGGGAAGAACTTAAGTCTGATTGTGTCAGTGGTTGAAAACCGGTCATGGAAAATCGCTACTACCTCTTCAAATTCTCTAATGTGCACATAGGGGTTCTCGTTCTCTAAACCATGGAAGGTTGGGAGATACTGTATCATCCTAGGTTTAAAATCTACGGGCGGTGCATTTGGAGGAAACATGATGCATGAAGGTGTAGCTGTGCGAGTTGGGTGGAGGTACTCTTCAAGAGTCCTCCTAGGTGGTCTCTCGTATTCACTCATAGTGTGTGCACTAGATACGGAGGGTGTAGCAAAGAGATTGTCAAACAAACTCTCTGAATCAGAATTCTCTCCCTCAATTCTAATGAATCTACCAAATCTATCCCTACGTCTAGGTATGCGATTAAACATAAGTGATAATAGAAACAGAAATAAAAGAATAACTAAAAATTAAAATTTACTAAAATTAGAATTGAAATTAAATAAGCAGATTATAAATTCAAGAATAAAAACTAAGAAAATTAAAGTAAACTGAATAAGAAAATAAAATAAATGTAACGAGGTTACCGCTTCGTTGTTAACTAAACAAATATAGTCATTTTTCTTGTAAATCGTCTCCCTGGCAACGGCGCCAAATTTTGATTATGCCCAAAAATAACTCGCGGTTATCGCAGTATAGCTAGGGTGTCGATTCCTCAGAGAGATGGTTACAACGAAACTAATTCGCTTAAACAAAAACGTTTAGCAATAACTAAATTAAAGAAAAGATTAAATTGTAATTTAAATTAAAGATTTCGAAAACTTTAAAAGAATTTATTAATAGAGAGAAATAGCAAAGCATCAGGATCCCCTCTTATATCAATTACTTATATTCCGTTATTGATTCTTTTTATTACGCAATTGGGGGTTTCACGTCCCAAACCCCAATTGGAGGATATTCAATTCTACACCAGTTAAAGTTCTAAGGTAATTGTTATTTTATCTTCTCTATGTTCACAACTCATAAGGTTATCGTTACAACCTATCTAACGACGAAAATATACCCTCGGGCAATATTACAGCAGGAGATCAACTCGCAAAACAACCTTAACCGATCACAACTATTTTCACCAACAACACATAGAAAAAGTGTGACTGAATCTATATGTAATTAATAAAATATAGTTTCCAGATTAAAATAATCAAAATAATAAAGAGAAGAATAGAATAATAATTGTATTAAATAAATAAAATCATCCAAGATTCAAATAACAAAATAAAAGATTTGGGTATAAGAGTTCGCCCTTAGCTTTGCCTTAGGAGGTTAGTTCCTCATGCCGAAGGAAGAAATAACAGTGATGGGTTGGAGAAGCATTGTGTATTTTATTATCACTGCTCCCCGGATTGCTCTCGGCTTCTATATCTTGTTGTTCAACTATCGTCCTCTCTCTCTGGTTCTCTTTTTGTCTAGACCCCGCTGCCTCTCTCTACACGCTGTTTTTAAATGCGCACTACAAAACAAACTCTTGGCCTCTCTTATTTTCTTTTTTATATGCGCAGTCTGCCTTAGCGTTTATTAGATGGCACGTTCTCTCTCTTCATCCTGTTTTTGTTGGACAATTATGACCCATAGCGTCACTATTTGTGCAGATCATGGTATTGTTGTACAAATTAACTATGTGACAAAGGAGATTTCACTCTTATCATTTGTGATTAGATCACCTAGATGTATAAATGATGAGAGGTCCCTATGATTTGTTCCTGGATGGAGAATGATATGAGACAGTATCAGTCCACGAAGGATAAATCATTAAATATCCCTAGTGAGAGAATTATCGAGATTGGACATCGATAAATACGTAAAAGACTAGTATTACACTTGTGCGCGTTGTGAGGGCACAACGGCATAGTTCTCATATATTTGGGTATAGGATACTCATGCAAGTGTAATAGGAGGTTTTGTTTCACCGATGGTACAGGAAACAGCTTTGCTCTGGATAGACCCCCTCGGAATTCCATTGGTAGAATGACTATGTGTCTATGGAAGTCTGAAATCAGGGTAGGTGTATTTAGTCTTAACCTGAGACTTGCACCGCTAATACTTGAGACAATCAATATACTTTGGTTGCGGTCGTCCAGGGCTTTAACAGGTTCTGTGTACGCCAATACTGGGTATATTGAGAATCGTAGTGTGTTGGGTGTGATGTCAAGACGGAAGTATCACTCCAGTCATAGTGGAGATGATGGTCACATAGGATACGGTACTAGTACTATTAAATGTTGCAGCTATCGGGATAAAATGACAAGGTCAGTTATCCGATTATAGAGACTAGTCACCAGACATCCGACATGTGCTTCGTATGGGGCAGACACAATTCCAGCCCCAGGCCTAGCACGTGATCATCCGATACTGGACAGAAATACACAATACTACGTATACTACGCCTGATACAGATCATTTATTCCTGTAAGGATATTTCTGGAGAATTGGGTAGGCATGGCGCTTTGCTAGTGGCCAACCTTGTCTTGTAAATTGGTAAAACGTAGTACGAGGTACTTACGTGTTCGGATAGTCCGACGACCAAATTTACTGCCAATATATTCAGGGATCTCATGGGTCGCTTCCCAAAGATTCACCGATGACGTATGACTCGCACTTTAAATTAATCTGGGATTAATTAGAAGAGAGAGAAAATTAATCTGGGATTAATTTCGGAGATATTTTATCTAGGATAAAATATCAATTAAAGAGAGATAACGATTAATTTGGAATTAATCGGTAAATTAATATATTCGATATATTAAACGAAATTGGATTTAGACGCGGAATTAAAATTAGATTTTAATTCGGACGAACGAGTTAATTTAGAATTAATTCATTAGCGATGTGAATAGTAATTATGCTAGGCATGATTATTTAATTAAATTAGATTTAATTACGACGCAACGGAAAAGTCGTTAATTTGGAATTAACGGACCGAGCCCGAGATTATTTGCGAGCGCATTCGTATTTTGAATTCGAGTGCGGCACGCAAGTCAAATCAAGCGTCAAATCATTAATCGCATCAAGCGTCAAATCGCTAGTCGTTTCAAGCGTCAAATCACTTGTCACTTTGAGTGATATGACTTGACAACTTGATTGATTGAGTGATGTGACAAGTTTTCACTTGAGTGATTGATGGGACTTGATTGAAGTGGTTGATGGCTTTATTTGTTTGAGTTTATTAAAGCCAAATTCATTCTAAATTCATTTGAAATTCAAATGTGTGTATAAGATACACAAAATTTGGAAACACTTAACACATCTCTCTCTTTCCTCCCATCTCTCATTCTCTCTTTTTCTCTCTACCATTCACGCCAAGGGGCTGAAAATACTTCCTAAAATCGTGAGCAGCAAGGGGGTTAAGGAGTTGATTTTGTTGCAAAATCGGAGGTGCTAGCACACTTAGAAGACATACGAAGGTGATAGGGAAGCCCACCCATGAGCCGGGAATCGTTTGACGAAGCTTGGAGCTTGTTCGAGGAGCTCAAAAACAGAAAATAGAGATGAGCAAACTGCTCACTGCCGTGACAGTCCAAGATGAAGATAAGGAGTTTTTGTTCGTCGTATCGTCGCTCAACCGATCGATGTAAGTATTCCGCAACTTCTCGATTGTTATTCATACATGCTTTCATTCTTATTATTGATCTTGGGACATTAATAGAAACCAACAATCGCATCTAGAGCAAGGTTTGAGCATGAAATTAACTTAGGGTTAAAATTTGGGCAAAAATATGTTTGAGCATGATTAATGAAATTGGATGATTTAGAATGCTTAAAGTATGTTTAATTGATGATTGATTGGATCAATTTGTTGAAATTGTGATTGGATCATTTTTTCCCCAAATTGTTATGTTGGCCGAATGGTGCCCTAAGTGTGTTCTTGGTGAATTTTGATTTTTTGATTCATTGGATGAGTTAGAATCATTCGGGAATGTGATTTAATGTCGATTGTGGAATTAATTGGATTGAATTCGAATCAGAAACAAAAATCCCCTCCATTGCCGAGAATGATAAAGAATGTTTGGGTTTGATTTTAATCAAAATGTGTTGGACATGTGATGATGAAAATGAGCATGATTAATTGTGTATATTGATGTTTTAGAAATGTTAATTTGGATAGTTAATCATGTTATACACTTTGGTAATTAAATTGGAATTTGAAATTTTTTGATTTAATTATTTTGGGCCTATTTTATGAAATTGGGCTTAAGAGTTGCTAATGGGCTTATTGGTTTTTGTTATACAAAGTTAGGTTTAGGCCAAATGGATTGGATCCAATTGGGCCCAAAACCGCATCCATAAAGCCCAAATGCGACTTAATGGACCTTTAAAGTTTAATTGGGCCTAATGGGCCTAAATTGATTTCTGGGCTTATAGGGTAACTCCCGAATTGGATTTTGGTTATTCGGTTTGACCCGAGTTGATCAAAAGTCCACGCCTTAAGAAATTAATTAAAAGCCCATTGGACTTTAATTGAATTGATGTTGGACGTTAATCGGGCTTGGAGACCCGTAACGATTAAATTTGGAATTTAAGTCGTAAAAGGTTTATTATTAAAGTGTAATGTTTAATTTGGAATTAAATAGCGAATTAGAATTGAATGCATATTAAATTGGATTTAATGATGTAGTTTAATTTAATTCGAGAATTCGTACTTTGAGTACTTATTCGCAAAACGAGTTTGACTCGAGCAAAATCAAATCGTTGTTTGAACATTGGATGGTCACTAATTATCAGATTAATTAATTTGATTAGATTGATTGATAACATGCTTGTGTGAATACATGGTTGCGATGCATGAATAATGTATATCGGATGGATATTAGATGGGTGGGGCAATTTTAGAAATTATTGTAATAAATTTGATTTATTAATTGAACTTGCGTGTCCAGCCTTATCACCTCCTTATTCTTTGTATTCTCTTCTCACCTATTCCCCTCAATGTAAATGAGGTTTCTTTAGAAGTGTAGTGTAACGGGTAGAAGTAATACATGTGCTAGTTGGAGAGAGAAGGGAGAGATTTGATCTAGGATCAATGTGTAAAGTATTCATCCGCATATCATTATTATTTTTCATATGCGCTTTATTATGTGTTTAGAATGCATGTTTAAAGGTGTATGATGATGAGACCTTAACAAAGATAATAAATTCGTTGCCAATTTGCACGCGAAAAACCCTCGCAAAATATTAAGCGTTTTTCCTTCCATTGAGTGATTCTCACTCAAGATCCGAGACTGGCATTGGCTTGTTGGCCAAAGTCAAGGCCTTTGTCCGTCGAGGATGTGTTTGAATCACAAGAGCTTTGTTCCATATTGGTTTCATGTCCAAGTTGTGGTTTGTTGGCCAAAGTCAAGACCACTTCTTGTCCATCGACATTGATTACGAAGCTTTATATGGTCAATGGGTCGCGCTTGACTGGGATCACTAAGTTTGTTGTGCCAAAGCCAAGGCTTAGTTGATTCCGAGGAAAAATGTTAGGTAATACATATAATGTATTGGCATATATAAGATATATGTTTCAGACTTGGATGCCCCCCTACCGGATCTAGGAATTGGATTGGATCCAATCGATCTTAGAGATCTACCTAGTTAATTATCATACAATTTGTTGGCCAAAGTCAAGATTGTGTGATATTTAACGGGATCCTAGCCCACTAGGAAACACGGTTTCCCGAGTACTCGACAGAGGGTTAGAGGCTCGCCGAAAAATAGTAGGAGGCAAGAATTGAATTTGCAATATTCGTTTAATTACTTGCCATACGCGCTTAAACAAATATCATTCGTCAAATAATTAAATGTTAGTTGGACTAATACTTAAATTGTTGTTTTGATTAAATAGTTGGACTATATTCAAACTATTCATTTATAGTTGATTTTATAATTGGATTATAGTAATCAATATAATTGATTTTAATCTATTAAATTATAGTTGATTAAATAGTTGGACTATTGTAATAATTATAATAAATAGTACCAGAATCGTTGATTAAATAGTTTGACTATTAGAATCAAGATGTAATTGAAAGATTGACGTTTAATACATAATCCTAGGGAAAATGTATTTAAATGGTTTAATTTTCAAATTGGGAATAAATTTCAGGATGGTCTTGGAAAATAATAAGTTACTTTATTTGATAAAATAAAATATTATGCCTAAGCTCGAGTTAAGCAAATGGTAGAGCATAATCTTTGGAAGATTTATGTGATGATAACTTTAGTGCTTAATCCATTAAGCTTGTCGCAGTAGACTCCTTAATTTCTAAATCAGAACTAAGGATTAGATCCTTAAAGTATGATACTGAAATTGAAGGATCTTCATAAATCTATACTTAGATTTTAGAAGTATTAAAATTGCAATAATAACTCTTGGAGAGTTAATGACTGTTCTCAATGAGATAAAGTCAAAGTTTTCAATTAGGCAAGTAGCGCAAGGCGCACCTCACATCGATATTCTAGAAACCCGAGGCTTGGCCAAAGGCTACTGGAATGTGGAAAAGGGCAAAGGCAAAATCATTATAATCTTCTGGGAAGATAATGGACATATCCCAAAATGTCTGCTTAAATTGTGGCAAACGGGATCGCGGAAGCGTGACTGCCGTTTGGACAAAGCAGACATGAAGGAATTGAAAACAGGACAAGGCTCTGACTTCAAATATGTTTGTCAAGATCATGTTCACTACTAGTATTAAAATTGGATTTTAAATACTTAGTGTAGTACATAAATATATACTGGTGTTCAGAATCTGCTTTGAGCATGATAATGACATCAATTGAGATTTATCTGCGAATTGTAAACGGGACAAAAGTCGCTGTTTTAACCGTAGATACCTAAGTTTAGGAACTACCCTCGGGTGTGTACCTAAATTTAGAAACTGTTATAATGTAACTAGTTTGACTAGAAACATTATCTCTATATCAGCGTTTAATCCGTTGCGGATTGACCTTTATATTCTAGAACACTAAAGTGTTTTATTTTATAAAGATGATATTGAGATAAACACATTAGATGTGAATAATAGTATTTATATTTTGAATATAAATAATATCTCAAACGTATAACATGACAAACAATGGATCAAACTGATTTGATCAGACAAAACTTAATTGTGGCATTGTTGTCTGGGACACAATTAAACAAGACTCATATATCCGCACTTTTGAAGAGTGGGTACGCGGACTAATTTGATTCAAATCAAATAAAGTCTACGAATCTAGTTTATTGGGCAAAGTGCCTAAAACACCTTTACTTGGTAAAAGTACAAATGCCACTGATCTGTTAGCCCTAGTTCATAGTGAATCAAGTGGGCCCATGTCTAGCTAGGCTAGATGTGGATATGAATATTTCGTGACCTATACGGATGTTGAATCACGTTATGGTTATGTGTTTCTTTTGAAGACACAAATCATAAACTTTTACAGTTTCGACACGAAATAGACAAACAGATCGGCTGAAGTATTTAACGTCACGGTAAGACCGTAATGGAAAATGCTTAAGCAATAAGTTTCTAATATACTTGAAAGAGTATAGCATTCTTTCAATAAGAACTCCTCCCGGAACACGTCAATTTGACGATATGTCCGAACTGAGTAACCGAATTTTGTTAGACATGTTAAGGTTAATCATGAGTCGCTCTGAGCTATTCTTTCCTTCAACGGATAAGCTTAACAGTGCAGAACTTATTTAGAATAAGGTTCCATAATAATCTGTTTGACAGACTTCATATTAGATATGAACAGGAAAGAAACCGGGTTTCACATTCATGATAATTTGGGAATGCTAGGCATACGTTTGGATGATACCAAACTAGAACCCAAATTGGATAAGTGCCAATTGTAGGTTATCCTAGGGATACGATAAGTATTGTAATTATACATCTCACCAGAGAACAATTAGATTGTTGCTCGCCATGCGGTTTTCCTAAGAGGAATACCGATATGCAATGGTAAGTGGGAGGATAGTAAAACTCGATGAAAATCGGAGTAATACTGTTCAAGGCACCTATTCCTTAATGGAACACAAACAGTTCATCAAGGATGAAACTGTACCAGTAATCTTCGAATACACAAGTATATTTGGGTATAGGATACTCATGCAAGTGTAATAGGAGGTTGTGTTTCACCGATGGTATGGGAAACAGCTTCGCTCTGGATAGACCCCCTCGGAATTCCATTGGTAGTATGACTATGTGTCTATGGAAGTCTGAAATCAGGGTAGGTTTATTTAGTCTTAACTTGAGACTTGCACCGCTAATACTTGCGACAATCAATATATTTTGGTTGCGGTCGTCCAGGGAACAGGTTCCGTGTACGCCAATGCTGGGTATATTGAGAATCGTAGTGTGTTGGGTGTGATGTCAAGACGGAAGTATCACTCCAGTCATAGTGGAGATGATGGTCACGTAGGATACGGTACTAGTACTCTTAAATGCTGCAGCTATCGGGATAAAATGACAAGGTCAGGTTTATCCGATTATAGAGACTAGTCACCAGACATCCGACATGTGCTCCGTACGGGGCAGACACAATTCCAGCCCCAGTCCTAGCACGTGATCATCCGATACTGGAAAGAAATACGCAATACTACGTATACTACACCTGATACAGATCCTTTATTCCTGTAAGGATATTTCCGGAGAATTGAGTAGGCATGGCGCTTTGCTAGAGGCCAACCTTGTCTTGTAAATCGGTAAAACGTAGTACGAGATACTTACGTGTTCGGATAGTCCGACGACCAAATTTACTGCCAACATATCCGGGGATCTCATGGGTCACTTCCCAAAGATTCACCGATGACGTATGACTCGCACTTTAAATTAATCTGGGATTAATTAGAAGAGAGAAAATTATCTGGGATTAATTTCGGAGATATTTTACTAGGATAAAATATCAATTAAAGAGAGATAACGATTAATTTGGAATTAATCGGTAAATTAATATATTCGATATATTAAACGAAATTGGATTTCGATGCGGAATTAAAATTAGATTTTAATTCGGGCGAACGAGTTAATTTAGAATTAATTCGTTAGCGATGTGAATAGTAATTATGCTAGGCATGATTATTTAATTAAATTAGATTTAATTACGACGGAACGGAAAAATCGTTAATTTGGAATTAACGAACCCGAGCCCGAGATTATTTGTGAGCGCATTCGCATTTCGAATTCGAGTGCGGCACGCAAGTCAAATCAAGCGTCAAATCATTAATCACATCAAGCATCAAATCGCTAGTCGTTTCAAGCGTCAAATCACTTGTCACTTTGAGTGATGTGACTTGACAACTTGATTGATTGAGTGATGTGACAAGTTGTCACTTGAGTGATTAATGGGACTTGATTGAAGTGGTTGATGGCTTTATTTGTTTGAATTTATTAAAGCCAAATTCATTTGAAATTCAAATGTGTGTATAAGATACACAAAATTTGGAAACACTTAACACATCTCTCTCTTTCCTCCCATCTATCCTTCTCTCTTTTTCTCTCTACCATTCACGCCCAAGGGGCTGAAAATACTACCTAAAACCGTGAGCAGCAAATGGGTTAAGGAGTTGATTTTGTTGCAAAATCGGAGGTGCTAGCACACTTAGAAGACATACGAAGGTGATAGGGAAGCCCACCCATGAGCCAGGAATCGTTTGACGAAGCTTGGAGCTTGTTCGAGGAGCTCAAAAACAGAAAATGGAGATGAGCAACTGCTCACTGCCGTGACAGTCCAAGAGGCAGAAAATGAGTTTTTATTCGTCGTATCGTCGCTCAACCGATCGATGTAAGTATTCTGCAACTTCTCGATTATTATTCACACATGCTTTCATGCTTATTATTGATCTTGGGACCTTAATAGAAACCAACAGTTTGCATGCAGCCTTTTCTTAGTTTATTTTAAACTTTGTTTCTTGGCAGCCCCCACTGTCTCTCTCTTGTCTTTGCTGCGCACCCCCTCCCTTTCTTGGCTTATTCTTTTTTTTTATATATGCGCACGTTCTCTCTCTCTTGACTTAGGGTTTATTTTCTTTGTTTCCTTTTTTTGGTTGCGCCACTAGCCCACTAACCCTCTCTCTCTCTGTTTGTATAATGCAGGCCGCCTTCCTTAGCTTTCTCTTTGTTTATTTTCCTCAATTCTTCACGTTTAGGGTTTCTTTCTTTTCTGCGCATGCACTCAAAATCTCCTTTATAATACATGCGCAAAAGTCAAACTCAAGAAGCCACGTAACCATATCCACGCAGCCACTCTCTTTATTATTTAGTGCCACACACTCCTCTTCTCTTAAGGTTTTTGTTGCATGAGCATGTAAGGTTCTTCACGTTGCATGCCGTCTATTATTTAATCAACTTTCGCAACTCATCTCTTGTATGGCCCACTTTGCTTTCTCTCTAAATCCTACCAATAATAAGAGAAAAATTAATAATATTAAGTTAACATAATGATAATAAAATATGAAATAAAATATGAAATATATAATTAAATACTGAACAATAAACCCGAATAAGTGACGTTTCAAAGTACATTTTCATGCACTTATCACCTGGTCCCATGAAGACATGCCAGGAGTGGACAGGGGTATTGCCCAACACACAATACCAACTTATCCGAACATGAGTGTGGGACACAGAAATCGACGATGATGTTCTAGGCTTGCGGCCTAGTTGGGAGTACGGAGTAGTCCGCGGAGGAACTAAACCGGAGAAATAACATGGAGTCGCCACCCAGTGTGAACTGGGACACAGATTTAAGGCCGCACTCACCCCTCGCAAGGGAAGACCTCAACCTGTTGGGTTCGGAATAGTCCCTTACTTATGCCACTTGTAATGATGTGATTTGTGCAATATCTTAACCGAATCTATTCAACATTCATGCTCAAGGGTAATCTACGTCTAGTATGCATTCATCAAAATAACTCCTAATCTAAGTTTGCATGCTTGAAAATAAGTCCTTGAACGACAAACACGCAATATCACACAATGAGCACATTGAGCCATCAAACCAAAATAAACAAATAACTATTTAAACATAATCATAAACTAAATAAAATACCATGCATAAAATAACATAATCATGCTTGAAAATAAACAATAAACTAGACTACGTCATGCTTTAAATAATGACTAATTATCTACGAACTACATCATGCTCAAACATAAGTTTGGATGAGACAAAATACGTGTCTCTTAAGTGGTACGTGGCGTTGTATCCCGAGTACAAACCGCACTACCGTCCATTCGGAGTCGGCTACGGAATTTACGTCCGGGTTTCCATCCTATATACTACAAACGGGGATACATATTCCGCTCATCCAACAATCACAACATGCCTCAAACGAGTCTCATGCGATAATATTTTTAAAATAAACAAAATAAACGAAAGATAATAAATAAAAATGTGCCCTCAAGTCTAACCTCTTTTGTCGTCTCACGAAAGGGCGTTACACGTCCGTTGGAAGGGTGAATGATCCGTAACACTTTCGGTTCATTAACTCAACGTCTTTCCTCGCTGTTTTGCTGTTCGGGCTGCTATTTTTTACTCTGTTTCGCTGCTATTTTTAGGCTACTGTTTTTGGTTGTTGTTTGAAGGCAACTTATAGACTGTTTTGGTGTCGGTTTTAGGGGTTTAAGGGGCTGCGGTCTTGGTGATTTTTTGAGTGGAGAAGGAATAGAATTTGTGAGGTAGTTAGGTGGAGGGTCTGTGTGGTGTGATGGCTAGAAAATTGCGTTGGTTCTTGATGCGTGGACAGGGTGGCTGGTTCAGTGTGTTTGGAGCAGTGGGGCTGCTACGTGTATGTTGGGGGCTGTGAGGGACTTTTGAATGGAGAAGGCGTGTTGGCGAAGGGGGGTTGCTACGTGTATGTTGGTTTATTGAAGCGGCAATGTGGCATGGGCTAGTGCAGGGCAATGTGGCATGGGCTAGTGCAGGGCAATATGGCATGGGGACTTCACGTGAAAGGTGGCGTGAGTATAGCTTGAACGTGGGGCTAAGGTGCAGGCTGTGAGTGGGCGTGAGCTGTTGAAGGCAATTGGTGTGGGCAGTGAATTCGGTTGATTTGGGCAGATTTTGGCGTTAAGTGCGTGGAGGCTGTGAGTGCAAAATGTGTGTGGTTGACGCTGATGAACGTGAAGCTTGAGGGCAAGTGGCAGTGTAGCGTGAATGTTAGTGGGTTGTGGCTGCTTGTGTGGCGAAGGGCTATATGTTGATGAGAGAAAAGATGCGCGTGTGGCTTTCGTGAAGAGGATTAGGGTTTTTCTATTGTTTTTGTCTAATGTCGTGAGGGTGAGCCGGGAGGGGAGAGAAGGGCAGGTTTAGGGTTATTATTTATTGTATTTTTTGTGTGAATCTGCCAGGGTTGAATGTGTGGGTTAAGGGTTCTTTTTATAGGCTAAGGGAAAGGGTTTACCATGTTGGAGAAAGAATATAATTTGTGTATTAATTGAGAGATATTTTTAATTATTATGTGATAGGGAAAATCTTTAATTAAGAGAATTGATTTGATTTGTTCTTTTTAATTAAGGATATGATTTATTTAAATTGGTAAGTGATTTAATTAAATTAGGAATGTGATTTATTTTAATTAGGAATGTTATTTATGGAATTTAATTTGAATCTTTTAATTTTGGAAGGAATTTAATTTGTGACATGTGTTTTAATTTAATTTAATTGGATTTATTTAGTTTAGGAATGTGATTTAATTTATTTAATTTAAGTTTAATTTAATTGGTTTTAATTTAATTTGTGACATGCATTTTAAATGTTTTAATTATTTTGGATTGGGCTTGGTGTGTGTTTAAAAAAGAGAGGTCCAACAAGCGAACCCGAAGCGAAACAAGCGAGTTAAATCTGAAAAAATGCTAATTTCCAATTTTACCCTTCCAACGTCCGTTTCCCGCGGCTTTCACAACTAAAGAGGTAGTGTCTCCATACGAGACTCATCATCGGGCTTATATGTAAAAATACAGTGCCTACAGTCGCCCCCACTTTGATGGGACTTGTGCAGTGTGTGACAATGACAATTCCTATCAAAGTACGTGCAATGTATTTTTACTTACCTGGCTCGCCATCTGCCACATGGTCCGCCTGCTGCTTCGAACTGATTTGATGATGTAGTGGATATGGTGGCGTGGCGCCTCGACCTCTGGGCTTTGTTCACGAACCACCGAATGTGAACTGTGATGATGATGCAGTGGGCCCTCGACCCTGGGACGCATCCCAGAATTGCACCGACAATGGGGGGACCTCGCCCTCGAACTGATGATGTAGTGGGCACCTCGACCCTGGGCACCTCGACTCGGAACTACAACCGACAACGGGGGCACCTCCACTCTGGGCACCTCAACCCAACACCGCTGACAATAGGGACATCGCCCTCGAACTGATAATGTAGTGGGCACCTCGACCTTGGGCACCTCGACCCGGAAATACAACCGACAACGGGGGCACCTCGACCCTGGGCACCTCGACCCGAAACTACAACTAACAACGGGGGCAGCTCGACCCTGGGCACCTCGACCCAACACCGCTGACAATAGGGACCTCGCCCTCGAACTGATGATGTAGTGGGCACCTCGACCCTGAGCACCTCGACCCGGAACTACAACCGACAATGGGGCACCTCGAACTGATGATGTAGTGGGCACCTCGACCCTGAGCACCTCGACCCGGAACTACAACCGACAATGGGGGCACCTCGACCCTGGGCACCTCGACCCAACACCGCTGACAATAGGGACCTCACCCTCGAACTGATGATGTAGTGGGCACCTCGACCCCGGGTACCTTGACCCGGAACTACAACTGATGATGCAGTGGGTCCTCGACCCGGGGATGCATCCCAGAACTGCAACAGACAACGGGGGCACCTCGACCCTGGGATGTATCCCAATACCGCTGACAATGTGGGCATCGCCCTCAAACTGATGATGTAGTGGGTCCTCGACCCTGGGACGCATCCCCAAAACTGCTGATGATGATGTATCTCCATACCAGGAGTGCTGTACCTGGCAAGCTAAACCCTGTACCTGAGGCGTCGCAGTTGCGTCTCCGTACCTAGAGTGCCGCAGTGATATCTCCATACCCGGAGTGCCGTACCTGGCGTGCTAAACCTCATACCCAAGGCGTCGATGTAATATCTCCATACCCAGAGTACCGTACCTGGCGTGCTAAACCCCATACCCTGAGTGTCGTACCTGGAAAAACTGATCTGATGTCTCCATACCCGGAGTGCCGTACCTGGCAAGCTAATTTGATGTCTCCATACCCGGAGTGCCGTACCTTGCAAAATTGATCTGATGTCTCAATACCTGGAGTGTCATACCCGGCAAAACTGATACTGATTTCTATGTGTCTCCATACCCGGATACCCGGCAAAACTGATGATTTGTCTCCATACCCGGCCAGACTAATACTGATAATGATGTGGGCCTCGCCCCCAGAGTGCCATACCCGGCGAGACTGATACTGATAATGATGTGGGCCTCGCCCCCAGAGTGCCATACCCAGCGAGACTGATACTGATAATGATATGGGTCTCGCCCCCAGAGTGCCATACCCTGCAAGACTGATACTGATAATGATGATGTGATGGTTCGTTCTCGAACCATGCTGTAAGGTGGTCCATTCTCGAACCGTTACTGTGATGTGGTCCATTCCCGAACCTTGCTCCATTCTCGGAGTGCCATTCCCAGCTTGTTCACTCCCGAACCGTGCTCCACTCTTGGAGTGCCATTCTCGGTTTTGTTCATTCATGAACCTTACTCCATTTTCAGAGTGCCATTCTCGGCTTGTTCATTCTCGAACTGTGCTCCATTCTCGGAGTGCCATTCCCGGCTTGTTCATTCTCAAACTGTACTCCATTCTCGGAGTGCCATTCCCAGCTTTCTGATGATGTGTGGGCCTCAACCCTGGGACTCATCCCCAAACCTGATACTGATGTGGGCCCCGACCCTAAACTGGTACTGATGTGGGCCTCGCCCACAAAACTGATACGGATGTGGGCCTCGCCCCCAGACTGATGCTGATGTGGGCCTCGGCCCTGGGACTCATCTCCGAAACCAATACTGATGCGGGCCTCAACCCTGGGACTCATCCCCGAAACTGATACCGATGTGGGCCTCAACCCTGGGGTGCATCCCCAAAACTCATACTGATGTATGGGCCTCGGCCTTGGGACTCATCCCCAAAACTGCTGCTGATGTGGGCCTCGACCCTGTGATTTATTTGTGAAAACTACTGATAATGCGGGCTTCGCCCCCTGGGATTCATTCCCGAAAACTACTGGTAATGTGGGCTTCGCCCCTTGGGATTCATTCCATGATTCATTCCAAAACTCTGACGATGTGGGCCTCGACCCTGTGATTCATTCCCGGATTCATTCCAAAACTCTAACGATGTGGGCCTCGACCCTGTGATTCATTCCCGGAACTGATGATGTTATATTGCTGTTTATGGTTGGCTTGCATTTGCCGCTTTCTCATTTTCTTTAAAAACCTGTGAACAAAAACAAGAAAAAGATTGTGTGTATATGACGTGTATGCATGCATACATGAATGTGTTTCATATCCCATTGGGTTAGTTCGTCCTTGTGCTCTTCAGTGCTTCTTGCCTATAGATGTCTTCGGTTACCCTCTGGGTCTGCTTACGGTTTCTTTCTGTCAATTCTCTTCTGGTGATTGCTCAGTTTTCTTTTGCCTCATAGCTCAAGTTCCCATTACGTCACTCATTCGCGAGGTGGTAGACTGGTCGCCCCCAGTCTTGATTTAGCTTTCTGCTTTCTACTGTTTACACTAGGTCAAGGTGGACCATGTGGTGTGGAATTCTGTATCACCATATTATATCACATGCTACGAAATAGTCCCAATAGTTACACATATTATTGCCCTCAAAGAATGCCTAGTATTGAAACCAGAGAACCTTCAAAACATTCAATGCAACTCAAATCTAAGTCTTTGAATAAATGATCTAAGCCAGACTCAAAGTGTGTATGTGCAAAGGTTCTTTCACAGCTTGATCCTTAAGTAAGCTAACTCCATGATTTCGTTTCAAAAAATGGGATCGATTGGTCAAACCAACCTAGATGTCTCAATTATGCTTGCAGTTGCTTTTATGTGCTCAATGTGGTATGGTTTTCTTTCTTTTTTGTCTATTTATTTTTTCCTTTTCATTTTGAACTTCTTTTTTCTTTTCTTTTCTTTTTTTTTTCTTTCTTCTTTTTTTTTCAACACACCTACCCTTTAAGGTAGCATTTCTCCTCATGGTGGTCCTAATACTCACCCATGGGTAGCTTCACGCTTATCGGTTATAGGTGGTTCAATTCTTTTCTTTAGAGACTTTTCTTTTATTTTCAACCATACCACACATCATAACATAAGCAAATCAAGAAAGACATCTAAGCAAACGGTCATTCACCGACCTACAATTTATTCAACTAGTCACTTTGCTAACTACTCAGGTTTTCACCGCTAAGATCCTATAGTGAAGTGCTTACGAATCTAACATAGATCAATCACTCAAAGTATCAGATAAAAGCACATCAAGAGTTTATCGTTTCTAAGGTTTCACCCTAAAGAAAAACAATTTCATCATCGGACTTATGTCTAACTATCAATGACTAAAAACAAACCATTTTTCTTCTTTTTTCTCTTTTTTTTTTCATTTTTTTCTTTTTTCATTTTTTTTTCTTTCTTTCTTTTTTTTTGAAGGCCCCCCAATGGTCTTTCTATCATTGCCGTAAGGTTTTCTGTTTCTCGATTTCCTTTTCCCCGATATCCATGTTTGCTAAACGCTTCTTTGACAAGTCTTCTTTTTCCTAACCCAACATATATCTATGATGGCTTTTAAGACACGGGGGTTAACATGATGCATGTATGCATGAGATGCATGGGATGTGTGTGATGCATGTAATATATAAGCTCATAAGAATTTTACACTAGTTGGCCCATCAACATTTTAGAAACTTTTGGCCCGATTGCCATAAAGCACAGACTAGTCCCAGTTTAAATGGCCCAACAAGCCCATACCTCATGAAAACAAGTCCAACTAAATCCAAATGACAATGGTCCAAAACATAAAGGAATAGTCTCTACTGATCCTACAACTATAGTTCATACGCGGGTTTACAGGGGTATAGCCAAAAGCTCCCATCGACGAAGGATTGCCCACAACTAGGTCTCCTCACTCAAGGGTCCGAGCGACCAAGTGAGCACACCTTTTTTATACCCAAAGGTATGTGTCAATGAGTTATGGTGTGTGACTGACTGTCAAATGGATTTCCCGTTGTAGATTCCCCAGAGGGAGGGTGGAGTGAGGCTCTCTTAAGTACCCTAGTCCCTTAGGCTCTTATCGCTTGGTGACAGGAATAAACAACGAGTCCTCCAAATTAGTCCATCACGGTAGACTACTAGTACATGATTATCTAGGTGCCTTCACAACTTTTCCCTATAGAAAGGTAGTGAATGAAGGAAGACACCAAACCATTACCTAGCCTTTAAAGTGCATTTGATTAAACCTCTTTCAACCTACAGTAGACACAGTTAACTAAAGCACAAATTACAATCACTACAAGACATTATTTTGGGGCCAATTCTCTAAATCCCCAGTGGAGTCGCCAGACTGTGGGACACAGAAATCGACGACGCTGTTCTAGGCTTGCGGCCTAGTTGGGAGTACGGAGTAGTCTGCGGAGGAACTAAACCAGAGAAATAACATGGAGTCACCACCCAGTGTGAACTGGGACAAAGATTTAAGGCTGCACCCACCCCTCGCAAGGGAAGACCTCAAACCTGATGGGTTTGGAATGGTCCCTTACTTATGCCACTTGTAATGATGTGATTTGTGCAATATCTTAACCGAATCTATTCAACATTCATGCTCAAGGGTAATCTACGTCTAGTATGCATTCATCAAAATAACTCATAATCTAAGTTTGCATGCTTGAAAATAAGTCCTTGAACGGCAAACACGCAATATCACACAATGAGCACATTGAGCCATCAAACCAAAATAAACAAATAACTATTTAAACATAATCATAAACTAAACAAAATACCATGCATAAAATAACATAATCATGCTTGAAAATAAACAATAAACTAGACTACGTCATGCTTTAAATAATGACTAAATAATCTACGAACTACATCATGCTCAAACACAAGTTTGGATGAGACGAAATACGTCTCTTAAGTGGTATGTGGCGTTGTATCCCGAGTACAAACCACACTACCATCCATTCAGAGTCGGCTACGGAATTTACGTCTGGTTTCCATCCTATATACCACAAAAGGGGACACATATTCCGCTCATCCAACAATCACAACATGCCTCAAACGACTCTCATGCGATAATATTTTTAAAATAAACAAAATAAACGAAAAATAATAAATAAAAATGTGCCCTCAGGTCTAACCTCTTTTGTCGTCTCACGAAAGGACGTTACACGTCCGTTGGAAGGGTGAATGATCCGCAACTCTTTCGGTTCACTAACTCAACGTCTTTCCTCACTGTTTTCCTGTTCGGGCTGTTGTTTTTTACTCTGTTTCGCTGCAGTTTTTAGGCTACTGTTTTTGGTTGTTGTTTGAAGGCAACTTAGGGACTGTTTTGGTGTCGGTTTTATGGGTTTAAGGGGCTGCGGTCTTGGTGATTTTTTGAGTGGAGAAGGAATAGAATTTGTGAGGTAGTTAGGTGGAGGGTCTGTGTGGCGTGATGGCTAGCAAATTGCGTTGGTTCTTGATGCGTGGACAGGGTGGCTGGTTCAGTGTGTTTGGAGCAGTGGGGCTGCTACGTGTATGTTGAGGGGGCTGTGAGGGAATTTTGAGTGGAGAAGGCGTGTAGGCAAAGGGGGGTTGCTACGTGTATGTTGGTTTATTGAAGCGGCAATGTGGCGTGGGCTAGTGCAGGGCAATGTGGCGTGAGGACTTCACGTGAAAGGTGGCGTGAGTATAGCTTGAACGTGGGGCTAAGGTGCAGGCTGTGAGTGGGCGTGAGCTGTTGAAGGCAATTGGTGAGGACAATGAATTCAGTTGATTTTGGCGTTAAGTGCGTGGAGGCTGTGAGTGCAAAATGTGTGTGGTTGACGCTGATGAACGTGAAGCTTGAGGGCAGGTGGCAGTGTAGCGTGAATGTTAGTGGGTTGTGGCTGCCTGTGTGGTGAAGGGCTATGTGTTGATGAGAGAAAAGATGCGCGTGTGGCTTTCGTGAAGAGGATTAGGGTTTTTCTATTGTTTTTGTCTAATGTCGTGAGGGTGAGCCGGGAGGGGAGAGAAGGGCAGGTTTAGGGTTATTATTTTCTTATATTTTTTGTGTGAATCTGCCAGGGTTGAATGTGTGGGTTAAGGTTCTTTTTATAGGCCAAGGGAGGGGGTTTACCTTGTTGGAGAAGGAATATAATTTGTGTATTAATTGAGAGATATTTTTAATTATTATGTGATAGGGAAAATCTTTAATTAGGGGAATTGATTTGATTTGTTCTTTTTAATTAAGGATATGATTTATTTAAATTGGTAGGTGATTTAATTAAATTAGGAATGTGATTTATTTTAATTAGGAATGTTATTTATGGAATTTAATTTGAATCTTTTAATTTCGGAAAGGAATTTAATTTGCGACATGTGTTTTAATTTAATTTAATTGGATTTATTTAGTTTAGGAATGTGATTAAATTTAATTTAATTTAATTTAAGTTTAATTTAATTGGTTTTAATTTAATTTGTGACATGCATTTTAAATGTTTTAATTATTTTGGATTGGGCTTGGTGTGTTTAAAAACAGAGGTCCAACAAGCGAACCCGAAGCGAAACAAGCGAGTTAAATCTGAAAAAATGCTAATTTCCAACTTTACCCTTCCAACGTCCGTTTTCCGCGGCTTTCACAACTAAAGAGGTAGTGTCTCCATACGAGACTCATCATCAGGCTTATATGCAAAAATACAGTGCCTACAATGAGACCAGTAAAACATAAGCTTTGAAGGATGAGACCAGAAAGGGCCGAAAAGGTTAGGGAAGAAGTCAAGAAGCAAATAGATATGAGATTCTTAGAGGTAGTGAAATACCCTGAATGGTTAGCCAACATTGTGCCAGTATCAAAGAAAGATGGAAATGTCAGAATGTGTGTGGATTATAGAAACCTCAACAAAGCTTGCCCAAATGATGATTTCCTCTTACCTTATATAGACGTGTTGGTCGACAGTGCAACTTTATTTGCTATGTACTCATTCGCGGATGGGTTCTCATGATATAATCAAGTCCTCATGGCCGAAAAAGACAAGCATAAGACTGCCTTCGTCACTGAGTGGGGTACATATTGTTATATGGTGATGCCGTTTGGACTCAAGAATGCGGGAGACACTTATCAACGAATGACCACTATATTATTCTATGACATGATGCATAAGGAGATTGAGGTATACGTAGATTACATGATGGTTAAATCAGAAACAAGGGCAAGACATATAGTAGCGTTGGAGAAATTCCTTCTGAGAGTCGATCAGTACAACCTCTGACTTAATCCCAAGAAGTGTGTGTTTAGGGTAACATCCGGAAAGTTGCTAGGGCATATGGTAGGAATGGGAGGGATAGAAATGGACACCGAAAAGATCAAGGTAATTACCGAGATGCCCTCACCAAAGACAGAAAAGGAAGTTAGAGCTTTTCTCGAGAAAATCCAGTACATCAGTTGATTCATTGCCAAGTTTACATTAGTATGTGAGCCCATCTTCAAGCTATTAAGGAAAGACCAGCCTGTGGAATGGAATGGGCAATGTCAAGAAGCTTTTGACAAAATTAAAGAATACATGGTTAAGCCGTCTGTCTTGAAACCTCCAAGGCCGGGCAAACCCTTAGTGTTGTATTTGGCTATAGAACTTGAAACACTGGGGGTGATGATGGTACAGGCAGATAAATAACATGCAGTCTATTACCTCAGTAAGAAGATGCTTCCGTATGAAGCCCGCTATTAAGAGGTGGAAAAGATTTTTTTGGCAGTGATATGGGCCTCTCGACAGTTGCTTCAGTACTTCCAATCCTATTAGATACAAGTGGTAGCAAAGGAGAATCCCATAAAGTATTTGCAGTCAGCACCTTCACTAGTGGGGAAGTTAGGCAGATGGTTGGTATTGCTGATAGAGTTTGACATAGAATACCTCACCTCTAAGGTAGTCAAAGGGAGAGTCGTAGCGGAATTCTTGGCATTACAATCCATAGAAGGAGATTAGTATAAGTTCAAATTCCCAGACGAGGAGGTTTAATCAATAATTGTCAAGGGATGGAAAATGAATTTCGACGGAGCAGTAAATTATAAATGAGCTGGAATAGGAATTGTGATAGCAACCCCCGAAGTTGAAACCCTACCTATGGCCAAAAGGTTGACGTTCGGATTAACCAACAACATGGCCGAATATGAAGCATGTATCTTTGGACTGAAAGCACTAATAGCCCTAAAAGCTAGGGACGTAGAAGTTTATGGAGACTCGATGTTGGTAGTTCGACAGATGCTAGGGGAATGTGAATTAAAGGAAGACCGGTTGAAACCATACCTACTCCATCTCACGAAGTTGGCACAAGCTATCCTAGACTGTAAGTTTCTGCACTTGCCACGAGAGGAGAACCAAATGGAATATGCACTAGCCACCCTAGCTACAACTTGGGAAAACCTTGAAAAACTGGTAATGAGACCCCTTGTACTGACAACAGCTAGTAGACCCAGTTATGAGGCAGAGAGAATCTTGGAAGTAGAAGTCGACGATGGGAAGCCGTGGTACTACGACATTCTACAGTATATAGAACGTGGAGAATTCCCAGAAGGAGCCAGCAAGAAAGACAGAATAGCCATTCAGAAATTGGCTTCCCAATATGTGAGTTTAAGGGGAGAATTGTACAAAAGACAAGCCAATGGCATCCAGCTGAAGTGTCTAAGAAAAGAAGAGGCTAAGAAGGTGATGGAAGAGGTACACGCTGGAGTATATGGACCGCACATGAATGGATTGAATTTGTCTCGCAAGATAGCAAGACAGAGATTTTTTTACTGGTCGACCATGGAAGCTGACTATGCAAAGCTAGTGAAGCATTGTCACGATTGCCAGAAACGCGGCAACCTAAACCATCTACCGTCTATGAAATTGCATGGACTGTCAGAACCATGGCCTTTCCCAGCATGGAGTATTGACATGATTGGAGAAATCAAGCCAAATGCATCAAATGGACAACACTTCATAATGGTAGCGGTAGACTATTTTCCGAAATAGGTGGAAGCCGAGTCACTCTGTAATGTTACGGCGCAGCAGATGGCTAAGTTCATAGCTCGTAACCTAGTATGTCGATACAGAATGCCACATCACGTAGTGATGGACAATGGAGTCCAATTTCAGAGAGAAACGAGGGCAATGTTGCAGAAGTATGGGATAGGGCATCACAAATCATCACCTTACAGGCCATAGGTTAATGGGGCAGTAGAGGCGGCCAAAAAACCATAAATAAAATACTAGCTAAGATGACGTAAAGCTATAAAGAATGAGCTAACAAACTACCGTATGCCATGTGAGGGTATAGAACTTTTGTGAGAATGGCAACGGGAGCCACACCTTATGCCTTGGTTTACGGGATGAAGGAAGTGTTACCAGTGGAAATGGAGATACAGTCAATACGAGTACTAGCAGAGGCCGAATTGCCTAAGTAGGAATGGGCTTCGCAAAGGTTCCAACAGCTAGCACTCCTGGATGAGAAAAGGATGAAGTCCTTAGACCACATACAGTTATATCAGAAAAGGTTGGCCCAGGCGTTCAATAAGAAGGTGCGTCCCACTAAGATCAGAGAAGATGATCTAGTATTGAAACAGTCGAAGCCACTGCTAATAGACCCAATGGGAAAGTTCAGGCCCAATTAGGAAGGGCCCTACCGAGTCAAGAAGGTGATGGGGAATGGGGCAGTGAGACTGTTATATTTGGAAGAGAACAAGTTCACTAAGCCCATCAATGTGGACATGCTGAAACAATATTTTTCATTAAAAAAAAGGCTCGTTGGGCTGAAAATCCACAAAGGACGGCCCAAGCAAAAAGAAGCATGAATGAGCAAGAAAAATGGCTAATTGTAAAATCTGTGAGGAACAGTTAACGACAGAGGTACACTTGCAATGAAGTTTATTTCCTACACATGTACTAAGAAGTAATGCAAACGCTTTTATTGATACAAATGTTCAAGATGTTTATAGATTGCATGAATCCCAGCTAACCAAGAAATATTAGAGTCAAGTAATTATAAATCACGTATTTCATATTCTTAGTTGTTGGACCAAAGTCAGAAGATCTCGAAGAATAACTACAAGAATGAGAGTAACCTCGGGAATGAGGATGAGCAAAAAGCCTCGAGAATGAGGACAGATTTGAAAAAAATAAAAAATAAAAAATAAAGTAAAATAAAATAAAAAAAATATTTAGCTCGCTGAGTTAAAAATCTGAAAAGGCGACTCGAATAAGATGGAGCAGTCCGCTAATTTGAAAATCTGAAAGGACAACTTAGGTAAAAGATAGAAAGTTGACCCAGTGCAGGTAGCGAAGAGAAGAAAGCTGAGCCAGGTCTGGAAGGCGACCAGTCTACCACCCCGTGAATAAGGGACACGATGGGATCTCGAGCCATGAGACCAAATAGAACCGAGCAATCAACGGAATAGAATTGGGAGAATGAAACTGTTAGCAGGCCAATGGGGCGCCTGAAGGCTAAAAGGATTCCTAAATGAATGAAATCAAACCCTCTAGCGCAAGGAATGCCTAACCAAATATGACATTAAGCTAATAGGACAAAGAAAACCCAACGGAATTGGGAATGCATCCATGCATACATGCATACACGTCGCATGCACACAATTTTTGTTTTGTGTTCGAAAAAACAGCGAGGACGAGCAACTCCAAGAATGGAGAAGAGCCTCGAAAATGAGGATGAATCAGGGGGCGAAGTGCTTCACCACCATCAGTTCGACAGTTCAAGAAGGAATCCTTGGGTCAAGGGCCACATTATCAACAGTTCAGGGAAGAATCCCAAAGGTCAAAGCACCTCATCATCACAGGAAAAACTCCTCAGTAGATCGAAAAGTCATGCAGGTGGATCAAAACACCATCTCACACCAGGAATGGTTCGGGAATGAACCATCTCACATTCAGGAATGGTTCGGGAATAAACCATCTCAACTAGGAACGGTTTGAGAATTAACCATCTCACACTCGGAAACAGTTCGGGAATGAACCATCTCACACTTAGGAACGGTTTGGGAATGAACCATCTCACACTTAGGAACAGTTCGGGAATGAACCATCTCACACTCAAGAACGTTTCGGGAATGAACCATCTCAATTAGGAACGGTACAGGAATGAACCATCTCGCACTCAGGAACGTTTCAGGAATGAACCATCTCATACTCAGGATCGGTTCAGGAATGAACCATCTTACACTCAGGAACGGTTTGGGAATGAACCATCTCAACTAGAAACGGTTCGGGAATGAACCATCTCACACTCAAGAATGGTTCGGGAATGAACCATCTCACACTCAGGAATGGTTTAGGAATGAACCATCTCACATTCAGAATTGGTTCGGGAATGAACCATCTCACACCAAGAATGGTTCGGGAATGAACCATCTCACACCAAAAATGGTTCGGGAATGAACCATCTCACTAAGGAATGGTTCGGGAATGAATCCTAGAGATCACAACATCTCCTAGGGATGAACCACATGGGTCGCAACACCTCATCATCAAATCAGCTCGGTTCAGTAATGAATCCTAGAGATAGCAGCATCTCGTAGGGGTGACCCTCAGGGGTTACAGCACCTCATCATCAAATCAGCTCAGTTGAGTAATGAATCCTAGAGATCGAAGCATCTCGCAGGGATGAACCCCAAAGGTCACAGCACCTCGCCATGAAATCAGTTTAGTTCGGTAATGAATCCTAGAGATCACAACATCTCGCAGGGATGAACCCCAGAGCTCACAACACCTCACCATCAAATCAACTTAGTTCGATAATGAATCCTAGAGATCAAAGCATCCTGTAGGGATAAACCCAAAGATTGAAGCATCTCGCAAAAGCAGCAAAATAACAGGTAAGTCCGACAACAGCCGATGAACCAAGTAAGTAAAAATGCATGCATGACTTTGATAGGGTTGTCACTGTCACACATTGCACAAGCCCCATCAAAGTGGGGGCGACTGTAGGCACTATATTTTTTCATGAAGCCCAATGATGAGCCTCGTATCGAGGCACTACCTGAAAATTTACGGAAGTCGCGGGAAACGAATGCCGAAAGGAAAGAAAACCTCCAAAATTAACACCTTCAAACTCGCTAGCTAGCCTCAGATACACTCAGTTAGTTTATGTTTTAAACCTTAGCCTCGACTCAAAACCCTTGTAATCCATGCCATACACGCCCACACCACACAAAAGCTCATACAAGCTCATACAACCCATCCACAAAGCCCACACACCCAAGCCTTCCCAAATAAAAAATCCCATGCAAAACACATGTGCAGAATCCCTCAAATCACCTTCCAGTTTAAGAAGATATTAAATCTCATCCTCACCAAAATTAGGAGAATATGTTCCCTAAATAAATTAAGAAAATATATCCCATATTTGCATGATTTATTTCCTTGAATAGGAGACCCATTGTCATTATAAAAAGGAAGCTTGACCAAACCCTAAGGAGGACTCTTGACATACCTTGCTCGGCAAAACACTAAGCAAAAAAAAAAAAAACCAAATCTTCTCTTCATCTTTTTTTCTCTTGGATGTAAACTCTAGCAACAAAAACCAAAGCCAACCAAGCACAAAACAACAAAATACAAACCAATAAAAAAGAAAACTCACGGCAAACAGCCTATCACCAAAACACTAAAATGTGAACCAAGCTGACACATGGCAAAGATAAAAAACAACAAAATCGTCCCCATCAAACTACCGAAACAATAACAACAAGCAATCCATTACCGAAACCAATAACTAGCAAAAATAACCACCAAACAGTAGTCCTAAACCACTGAAAACAGCAACCCTAAAATGCCTAAAACAGTATCAAAATAACCACCAAACAGCAGCCCTAAACCAGTGAAAACAACAGCCCTAAAATACCTAAAATAGTCCCGAAATAATCACAAAAAAATAACCAAAACAACAGCCCAAAACTAGAAAAATAACAAGCTTTAATCCTTCCGGCGACGATTTAACATACCTCCAAAAAAGGCAACTTAAAAGGTAAGACCTGAGGGCACCCTTTACTATATTTTTTTTGCTGTTTTGGACGTGGCATGCTTGCTTGGACGTGAAATACGTCCAGCCGGGCATGCAAGATCCTACATTAAAGACGGCCAAATTTTTTTGTCACATTTTCTTTCTTTTATTTTTGTTATTTATCTTTCTTGTCCATTTATTTTTATTTATTATTCCACACTTAGTTTCGTTATTTATCTTTATTTTATTATTTCGCATTTACTTTATTGTTCATCTTTATTTAATATTTCGCATTTACTTCATTGTTTATCTTTATTTATTATTTCACATTTATTTTATTGTTTATCCTTATTTATTATTCCGCATTTAGTTTCGTTATTTACCTTTATATCTATTTATCTTTATTTTATCATTTCGCTTTTACTTTTGTTTATGTTTTGCTATATTATTTCACATTTATTTTCATGTCCGTTTACATTGTGTTAATGATTGTGTGTGTTATCCCTTGCAGTATATCGGATGGAAACCCAGACATAAATTCTGTAGTCGAATCTGAATGGACGGTAATGTGGTATATACTTAGGATACAACTCCACGTACCACTCAGGAAATATTCATATATACGTGTTTATGTCATTATTGATGCTATATTTGTAAGAACATTCGAACGAGTTTTAAAATGTAACTCGAACTTAAGCATTATGCATCACTCCGTTCACACGCGTTTTCGAACTCAACTCGAACGCAAGCATTATGCCTTACTCCGTTCGAACATGTTTTCGAACGCTACACGAACATGAACTCTCTGGAACACTTCATTCGAAAACGTTTATGAATGTTACACGAACATACACACACTATACAACCTCTTTCTTTATATTTTATGCATTTTCGTCTCTTTAGTTATTTATTTTGCATTATGCGCTTAATTATTTACATTTAATATTAATGTTTTTTACTGTTCTTATAATTTACATTATCATACTTCTTTATTTAATATGCTTTTGGAACTATGTATTTTCTTTTATTTATATTCATGTTTATGGGTGTGCAAATTTGTGTGTTTATTTGAAGTATCTTATATGTGCTTCATAAGACTTGGTTATACCATTGTGTGAACCCGTCCATTATACTGGCATAAGTAAGGGATCATTCCGAACCCAACGGTTTGAGGTCTTCCCTTGCGAAGGGTGAGTGCGGCCTTAAATTATTTCCTAGTTCACACTGGGTGGCGACTCATTTATTCTCCGATTTAATCCCCCGTGGGCTACTCCGTACTCTCTACGGGCTGCAAGCCCAACAGTGTCGTGGTCGCCGAGCATCATAGGCATAGTGGTAAACCTCGCTTCGCTCCTACACATTCCAACAAATAAGTTATATTTAACATAAATAATTAGTCAAGTTAGTAATTTACAACTTCAAACTTTTTACCATATTTTAATACAACTTAAATCAAAACACTCTCTTAAGCTTAAATCACCATCAACAAAATAAAAGGAAAAATAAACTCTCAACTAGCCTAACATATATGAACAAGTGCTAATATTTTAAATCATTGAGTTTCATCTCAATTGAATACTTCACATGATATAATATCACTCAGAAACATAAACCAATACCATTTTTAATACACATGAGCATCATGCTTATAACTTCATAAATCACAAAACACACTTCCCCCCAAGCTTACATATAACATTTGGCCATAATGGGAAAACCACACCCTTTAAAGTTTCCATCCAATAACTCAACTCAAGTTACTACATGCCCAAAAACATAAATCATAACATTTCATTATCCAACTCCTAATCTAATACCATTCATCAATAATGGAAATAAAAATAATCACCCTCACATACATATAAGTCTAAGCCATCACAAGAAATTACAATAAATTGAAGTTTCTTTCACAACTCAAACCAAACTCATGTTAAAGCCTCATTCTATGCTTAAACCATTATTAATTACTATGAGAAACTCAAAGCAAACCCTCTAATGCAAGTACAAATTTGTCCAACCCTTGTTCTTAAGGAAACAAAATTGGGCATTTTGAAAATAAATCTTAAACTATGTTCAATCCATCTCCAAATGCTAGGAAATGAATGCTACAAGCTCTATTGAAGCTAAAATGCCAAAATAAAATTCCAGGGTTCCTTATCCACGAATTTGGGGCTTTCCTTAATCAAGCTCAAAATTGAAAAATGAAAAGAGAAAAGGAGAAAGGAAGCTTACATGGCTTGAAGTCAAGCTTGAATCATCATCTTGGCTTGAGAAAAGGAAGTGAAAGAAAGCTTGAATTGGTTTGAGAAAATAAAAGAAGTCATTCACGTTTTTCTTAAGGTGAAGGAAGAGTGAATAGTGTGGTTTTTATAAAGGGATTGGCTGATTTTTGTGAAGGAAATGAGTGGTGGTGATATTGCCACATAATCCAACTTAATACAAAAATCGCAGGTTACTATTCATCCAAAATTAGATTGTAATTTTGACTAGATTTTAGGCCGAATCTTGAAAACTATTCAACATGGAAGTTGTAGGAAATTCTCTGAGCTTTTCGACGATATAAAATTCATAATATTCGGAGTTTGTATGAAAACATCACAGCTGAAATAAAAAAGAGCTGCATGTTGACTTAGATGAATAGTAAATGTGCTAAAATTGAAAATTTGTCCGGGACCTCTGGTAGAAATTCCTAAGGTGTGAAACCTATTTTTTTATTATTTTATGAATTCTAACATGTCATGCATGATAATTCACTATATCGGATATGACTAGACTTACCGGGGCTTTACAAATTAATTCGTCAACCATTCGGCTAATTTGTGTGACCCTTTGGGTTCTCCATGAGCTGGACATGAGTCGATATGAACACATTCGCATCACTTCGGTACTACTCGTTAAAACTGAAGTTCTCAATGATTATGAGTGACCTCTAATAAGATATCATGACCCCATACGAAGAATAAAATATCGGATAAACCTATTTAATCGTACTCACGTGTAGTAAAGTCCCTCTATTGTCGACTCTCAATTGAGTGTGGGCCATAAAGTCTTCAAACCTCTAACTCAATCATAGGATCAATAAATCTATCATATACGAGTTTTTTCGTATCTACAAAACATATTTTCAGATGACTTGTACTCCGGTTAGAGATTTGATCCCCGTGTATGACATTCTCACATAGGATCTCAAGCTCAATTATCTGAGCTAGTAGATTCCATCTCGATCACCATCATTCCTCGTACATTAAGAACATAATGCCAACAATCTATTTTCACTAGGCGTGGTTAGCCCGATGTTATATAAACAAGTGAATGATGTGTCTTAATATAGTCGACAATCGTGACATCTCATGTCAAATGACTAGTGGTACATTAGTACAGTTGTGTGACGAATCATTGACCGCGTATAATCGCTCATGTGATTCATCATGTTTGGTCATGTTCAATAACACTTTCTGCAAACGCATTATCAATGTGCATACTCTTGTGATGTGAGACCCATCACCTAACTATTAGTTTCAAATATTGATCTTATGGCAGCATATGAAACATGCCAGTCATGTGATATGATCATCTTTAATGACACCACCTCAATCGGGAACAAATTCGGATGTAATTAAATCAAAATTTTATACTCACACTACAACCTTTTGTAGATAGAGTCTTGACACGAAATATATCACGGGATCTCATTTTGTATCAATAATAAGATAGCAACTGAACGAACAAATGTAAAATACAATAAGATTTCCATTTTATTAATTGTAAACTAATTTACGACTAATTAGAAGATTATATTTATATAAGGATAAGACCCCTGAACCATACACCATGATTGGTTCTATGGCATATCCCCAAAAATAACCACAAATAACAAGATACCCATGAAAAATAAAGGGAACATAAAGAGCAGATAAAATGAAATTAAAAAGTCTTATGCATTAAAAACAAAAACAAATATATCGACAATTGACATTTACTCCCCATTTTTTTTTCACGGAATGACAATGGGTAAACATAACATGTCAAAATAGCAGATCAAGATACTAATTAAAGTCACATGTAAGAGAATATGCAAATTTAACTTACTACCCATCACTAACAGCCCTACTCAGTTTGCAAAACGAACACATGAGAAGTAAAACTTAACAGCCTACTCAATTATGTAATGCTAAATGAAATGCAATATGCAACGATATAAAACGCACACATAACCACACAAATAGTAAAATAATATCACAAAATGACTCAAAATATAACTTCAAGTAAGGACAATGATGTCCAGTCAATACTCAATAATTTATAACATGAAATAATATGCACCACTTTTGATCATGCTAAATAATACACATATGCATATGACATAAACACCAAAACATAGCAAGTATTTATGTGAAAAAATAAGTACACAACGAGTCAAGACTTAAGACCTTATTTATGAGGGGGCCGCAGCTAAAGAAATCACATCTCATGTCACACCAAGTCCATGAAAATAGGTGTTCAAACCCAGTGTCATTAGGATTTGAAAATAAGCAACATTGGTTGCATGCTATAATATTCTCGCCATAAATATGATCTCTTAAATAAACTCTTTCGAGTGAAGGGTTTTTGCCCTTATATTTTGATTATGTAACAAGAAGCACATAGGCCTAATGTGTTTTGCCATGCCGCAATGATGGAAAACAAACACAAACCTCGAACGAGTGCGAGATTTACCCACCACACCTCTAAATTGAGGTTGGGCATATGATAAGAAACTACAGAATGAATACATTATGCTTATCAATGAGTTTCTTTCCTAGGTCACGGGGACGAATCAGTTTAACATGTCCAGACTTGGACTAAGTTGTGACAAACATAGTTTTAGAAGTTGACAATTTGTCACAACTCGACTCAACAAAGCCTAACAATTTATTAAGGGTGCTTATTGATTCAAACCATAGTTGCTATACCTTTGACTTGTCTTAGATAGAGTAGTATTCTATATAGGGTCAAAATCTTAGGAAAAAATTGAATTTTCAATTGGTATCAAATTAATAAACAAAATCAACACAAGAATTTTATTTACAAAGTGGAAAACTTATGCGAGTAAAAAACCACTCCGGGTATATGATGCAACCTGAATCCACTATATATGAGAAAAACGTACAGTGATGGTATAGGACTTATAGTGACAATTTCACCGACTCAAATACCTCTAGACTGTAATAACTCGAAGAATTCCCCGAGCTCGCACCAAGCAGCCTTCGAAGTCTCTGAGTGGATCAACCATGCGAACTTGCAACGCCAAAACTCTGACTACCAATCTTCTTCCTTTAGAAATCTGAAGGTTTAGGAAATTGGGTTAAGGTTGTGTTTTTATGTTGATGGTTACCAAACAACAATCTTATCAAAACAAAGAAGACAAGAGAATCAATGAAGTCTTCTAGGTTGATTGTCAAAAGGGAAAAAAACAAAGTATATGGTGGCTCTCTAAATTTTGTGTCTTCACCTGGTTAAAGTGATTAAGTGTTTGTCTAAATAGGTAGGATAAATATAGGTTTTTCCTTGTGCAAAATTGGCTCAAAATGTATCCAAAATAACCCACTTATGTACGAGCATTTGAACGCCCTTAAAAAGCAAATTTTCTGCCTCCGGACATTAGAGCGCTCAGATGAACACAACTCGAACGCACGTCGCAGACTGCCTTTGAGGTGAAACTTAAAACACTTCTAACTTTCTCGTCCCCTTAGCCAAATCATGTGTTCTTTATATGTACGCGATCTTTTTCGAGTCTACTTTCCAATGAAACTGAGCTCATATCAATTGGAGCTTTAAATATTATGGAATATCCAAAAAAATGAACGTTGCTCTGATATCTCAATCTGATATTGTCCAAATACTTGTCTAATTGGTCCGAGATCTTCAACCCTCATTACAATTCAATTAAACTTATTTTATTATGGAAGTTTCCAATACACATGAAACTAACATGACAGACTATGTGCAATACCAATATATACGTTGAAGCGATAGAAGCCTCTTTTGATGCAAGATTATTTCTTTTAGAGATTGAGAGCGACTCTCTTCAAAAAAATTAAATTGGTAAATAAACAAATGGAGACCTAGATAAAGGTCTTCTTGTTTTTTCCTTTTTTTTTTTTTAAAAAAAAAATGTTGGAAACCACCTCCAAATCTTCTGTCTCGGGTTTAAGCGTAATAGGTAAAACCTTTGGTTACCTCAAACTTTTATAAGAATGCACCCCGGACTCGAATTCAAAACCTGAAAACTAAATCGTAAACCATTTATCACCAAATCACACCCCTTAGCAGAGATTTTCTTTGACTTCCCTCAACATACATATTTTTTTTCTAAACTTTTAACAGTCTTACTAAATAACAGTAGTTTTCATCACTGCACTAGAAGCTTAATGGTAAACTTATTAGATCTTACTGCTCTCATTTTAATTTTTTATCTAAAAAATAGGCAGGGGAGATATTTATTTTTTTAAATATGAATGAGAGTAAATATGTATTTAAATTTTTAAAAGACTTTAGATTGTATTACGCAGATTTTCGTAACGATTTCTAAAAAGTAAATAATGACTATCTTCATTAATCATCTAAATTACAATAAATCTTGGCACGATAATTAGATAATTAAAATCCCCTGTACTATTGACCATCCAAATTAATTTTTATTTGTCAATAGAATCTACACTCTAATGTTTAGATTACAAAAATTAAGTAACATTTAAGTATTGTTTCATAAAGAATATTTGATTGAGGATATAAAATAGCTTATAAATATTACGGTGAGAGTGTAAGTTAGTTTATAAACTCACCAAATTTTATATCAAATGTTATATTACATTAAAAAAAAAAAAAATTCAACAAATCCATGTATTGTACTTGGTAAGGCATTTTTTAAACTACAAGGGTGTTTATGTAATTTGAGTAAAGTATAAGAGTAATTGTGTAATTTAAATCAGAGCAGCAGAAATAAAGTATGCTACTGAATTTAGGGATTTCATAACAAATGTACATGCAAGGGAAGTGGTTTCCCGCCACATGTTTATGTTTTTATAACAGCCCGCAAAATGGAAAATAAAAATAAAAATAGAAACCCATTTGAGAAGAAAAAGTAAAGTGTTTTCAGCAAAAATGATTCAGGGTTTTAGTTGTTGCCATCGTTGCCAAAATTGGAGTTGGTTTTTATAAAAATACAGAGAAATGTAAATGAGGTCAGCAAATGTATACTCAATGTGAGTGAACAAAACAACAAAGAATCAGGTCACCTTTCTCTGGCTTTTTGCTCTTTTTCTCTCACTGAAATGCTAATAAAATCACAAATGTATGTGTAGAATCAACAAATGGGTTTCAATTTTGAGCATTTCATGCATAAATTAAGAGCTTTCTGAAGAGAATTTAAGAGAGCAATTACTTAAAAGGGTGCAAAAGAGAAGCAATTTTTACAATAGCAGAAGTAAAGCTATCTACTTAGATTACTTTGACTCAAATTTTGATTTTTTTTTTTTAATAATTTATTTAAAGTTGTGATTCTTGTGGATACTGTTATACATTTTGGTTTGTGTTTTTGATTGTCTAATATGTGAAAGTTTGTTCTTTGATACATAATGGTTCTATTTCTGGCGGTTCTCTGTAAACGTTTCAGTTTTCTGATTGTGTTTGTTCGTGTGATGTGTCAATTTTCTTTTGCCTACATGAAGGATTCTTGTTTGATCATAGAATCGTTTTATCATGTTATTTTGTGATTGTTTTTATTTTTTAATTTTCATGTTCTGTTTTTAAAAATGTATTCAGTATTTCTTTCAACTGATTGATCACATCTATGTTTTTCTAGTACATTTTGTAAGTAGTATATGAAGATTTTGATGTTCAGTTCTCTTGAGTTGGTTAATTTTTTGCAAGCGATTTTGAGGAACTAATAATATGATTTTTCAGAATTTTGTTTCTGTTTTTCCATGTTCAGTCATATTTGGAAAAATTCCACCATGCATATAAGCATGTTCTAGGGTTCATTATGAGGTTACTGCGTTATTTTTGTTTCCTTTTTAACTTTTCTCCATGTATGAATGAATATACATGTGGTTTTGTGTCTGTTATAGCTGCTAAGCGTGCAGATTTCACCAGCCATCATCTATAATACCATGGATTTCATTTGGCTCAAATCTCACTTGAATGATTCGTATGGAATTTTCTTTTTTCTTTCACTTTGAACAATCTTGTGTCAACTTGTTGCTCATTTTCGTTCCTTAGTATTTTGGATGTCAGTTCAAGAGAGGAGTACATGCGTTATTTTTTTTATTGAATTGCTTTGTGAGGAGTAGTATGTATATTGAATGTGCACGGTTAAAAAATTGTGTTAAAACTATGTAATTATCTTGTATGAAGAGATGGAATTGCATTTTATTATATTGTAGGTTACTTGTTAAGTTTCCAATTGTTTGACATCTATGCATAGCTTCATTTCTGTGCATGTCTTATTAGTTTATATGGCCATGTACATATCTAACTTCAGAATTTGCTTCAGCTTGTAGACTAGTTTGGGATATCATTTTTGTTGCGATAATTTGGGTAAAAATAGTCGTCACCAATTTATGTGAAGAAAGTAATAGCAGTATATAATTAAATGCCCCTAAGGGGTATGGCTTGGTGGCAAAGGGCTTAGGACTTGGTTGCCAGGTCCTGGGTTCGAGTCCAGGGGGTGCATTCTTTGTAAGAGCCTGGGGCAGCCGGTGCTCCGCTTAAGCCCGGTCGAGTGGTTTGAAGGTTGGGTTTCCCACGTTTCCAAAAAAGAAGTATATAGTTAAATGATGAACCTCTACAGTTTTCTTCATAATGTGCTAGACATGCATTAATATAAAGATTGCTTACTTATGAATGCCTCAGACTACCACATTTGGCGTGTGTAACACGTTTCCTTTTTAAGTTGTTCAGATTTTGAGTGTTGGTACCTCATTCTCACGTCTTTATTGGCTTCAATGAGAAGACCTTTTACCGAGTTCTTTTTCTTATTTATCCTGTTGGGATTCGTAGTTGGTCATTTTTTTAATTACTTCCTATTTCAAAGTAACCACGGATTCTAATAGTATGTGTTTTCTTCCTTTCTTTATTGGATATTTGTTTTCAGGGATGGCAAAAATAGCTAAAGGAAAGCAATCTGCTAACTTTGAGCATAATAAAACGGATGAGAAAACTGAGGCGAACAGAAAACAAAAGAGAAGCAGGTCCCAGAATAGTGAAAAAGCATCTGGTTCTCAGAAAATGCCAAACAAAGCTACCGTATGTGCAGATTTTGAGTATAAATGTCTTCACATTTCCAGAAAGGCATCTCTAGTTGAAAACAGAAGGGAAGATGTTGCTGAAGATGAGGAGGCTGCCATAAGCTTGACTGCTGGACAGGATGACTTTCGGCCGAATCGAAGGCTAACAGACTTTGCCTTTCATGATGCTTGTGGAAACCTAAAGTCTATTGAAATGTTGGAAGTTGGAAACTTGTTTGTTTCAGGCCTTATATTGCCTCTTGAAAAAAGTGTAGGAAAACGGGAGGAAAGAGGTGTCATATGTAATGATTTTGGACGAGTTGAATCTTGGGCAATATCTGGATACGAGGAAGGCTCACCTGTCTTTTGGATCTCGACTACAACTGCAGATTATGATTGTATTAAACCTGCTCATAATTACACGATGCTATATAACCTTTTCTTTGAAAAGGCTCGTGCCTCTGTGGAGGTCTATAGGAAATTGTCAAGGACTTGTGGAGGAAACCCTGACCTGACTGTTGATGAACTGCTCGCAGGAGTTGTTTGTTCCATGAGTGATAGCAAGAATATTCCTCACTGGACATCTATCAAGGAATTTATCATCTCACAGGGTGAATTCATATATAATCAACTCATTGGTTTAGATGAGACATCGCAGAAAAATGATCAGATCTTTGAGAACTTGCCTGTGCTTGGTGCACTGCTGGATGAAAATAAGAAGCAAGGGAGTTTAGTCACTGCATCAAGCCGTGTAATAAATACAGGTCTGTAATACTTTTTTTTTTTTAATTTTGATACAGATGTAATACTTTTTTTTTTTAATTTTTTAATTTTGATGTTCTTTTTTCTAGAATCTAGCATTATTGTCAAAGGTGCGCCTAGGTGCACCTCAGACTTAGGCTCAGACCACTGCGCCTTATGAAGGATCAGGTAAGGCGACCTTCATTAGGAGCGTGCCTCATAAAAATGTGTGAGAAAACTTCTACCTCAATTGACCCACCCAACCCGAAATCAAGTTGTATAATATTTCTTTAATAAATTATGTTAGGTTTTGGGTGGGCTTTAAATTTCGACAAACATATTAATTTGTATTATCAGTATTTATCAATGTTCTAAAACGCGATAGACGCTAGTCGGGCGGCGACCCAGATCCTAGCGCCTAGGACGCCTAGGAAATTAATCGAAAATACAGAATTTTCACAATTAGGTTTAAGATTTTGTGTGATTTTGACAAATTAAATTTTAAGGAAATATTGTTTGCGTAATGGGTAAGATTTATAGAGGGTCAATTTGATGAAAAACTAAAAAAAATGAAGAAATTAGGATTTATGCTTTCAATTGGGTTTTTTGAAATTGATGAATTAGAGAGTTAATTTTGTGAAATTAAGGTTAGGATGTAAACTCCCGCCGGAAAACAACATAAATTTCAAATTCTGAGTCGGTCAACGGTGGTCACCAGCCATTGACCGACGATTTTTGTGGCCAAAATTTGCCATAATGGGTGGAAAATGCCACCTATTCAGCGAGCACTTGGCCCCAACGATTTGGGGCCAGGAGCGACGGCCTATAACCGCCGCCTAGGCGGCGCGTTTTAGAATAATAATATTTTTATTATTATAATTATTTTTGATATATTTTTAATGATTTCTTTTTATTTTAATTGACTGAATACTTATATTTTTTTTCAAATTACACCTCATCTTCATCACACGTGCCTAGTCCTTAAGACCCTTTGCGCCTTTAACTACATTGGAATCTATTCAGTATTTCGTTCTAATGACTGATACTTTTTTATTTTGCAAACCCGACCGGGTCGAGTCGCGGATTGACCCGACCCTATGAACACTCCTAATTTATAGCATCTATGATTTTCTAATATTTTTGGTCAGTAGTATATGAACATTTTGAAGCTCAGTGCTATTTAGTTGAATTTTATAAAATGTTGAAGAAACTGATATGATCTTCTAGCATTTTTATTTTTGCTTTTCTGTAGTTCTTTCGGATTAATTATTTGTTCTCTTCGGAAATTTTAAAGATTTCCACCATGCACGTAAGCACATCCTAGGGTTCATTATAAGGTTACCACATTACTTGCATATCCCTTGTAACTTTTCTTTGTATATGCAATGAATATACATATGGTTTTGTGTGCGCGCGCTTGTATCTATAAGAAATGATTTAATTGTCTTGTTCCTGCTGCTAAGCTTGCAGATTTCACCAGCCATCATCTGTAATCCCATGGATTTGTTTTGGCTGAATCTTGCATTAATGATTCTTATGTGATTTTTTGAATTGCTTTACAAGGAGTAGATACATTATTTTATTTTTTTTTAATTGCTTTATGAGGAGTAGTATGTATACTCTATGGGCACAATTAAAAATTTTGTTAAAACTATGTAGATGAAAATGCATTTTTTGAAGGTTACATGTTATGTTTCTAGTTGTTTGACATATATTGTGCATGTCTTCTTACTTTATATAGCCATATATCTAATATCAGACTCTGCTTCGACTTATACACTAGTTTGGGATTCAGTTAGTTGCGGTAATTCGGGTAAAAGTAGTCATCAACAATTTATGTGAAGAAAGTAATAGCACCTGTAAATTTTGAGTCCCTACTCCCTCTGCAGTTTGCCTCATAATTGTTGACTTGTTAAATGAATCTCACTGCAGTGTGCCTCATAATGTGCTACTCATGCATTAATATACAGATTGCTTACTTTTGAATGCTCACATTCACAAGGAGTTTGGTTATCCCAATTCTTCATGTATGTCCTCCTAGGAATTTTATGTATTATAACTTATTTCTATTTTCATTCTCTCTGTTTTAACCTGTTTATATTGTTTATACAGGCTCCCAAATTCGTTCCGTATTTATCCTATTGGGATTCCTTTTTGGCCATTCTATTTCGTTACGTCCTATGTCATGTTAACCACGGATTGTAACAGTATGTGCTTTTCTTCCTATTGTTGATTGGATGTTTGTTTCCAGGGATCGCAAAAAAAGATAAAGGAAAGCAACCTGCTACCTTTGAGAAGCCTGAGGCGACCAGAAAAGAAAAGAGACGTTGGTCCCAGAATAGTGAAAATGCATCTGGTTCCCGGAAAATGCCAAAGAGAGCTGCTGCATGTTCAGATTTTAAAGATAAATCTCTTTGCTTTTCCAGAAAGTCTTCTCTTGTTGAAAACAGAATGGAAGAAGTTGCGGAAAATGAGGAGGCTGCAATAAGCTTGACTGATGGACAGGATGACTTTCGACCAAATCGAAGGCTAACAGACTTTGCCTTTCATGATGCTTGTGGAAACCTGAAGTCTATTGAAATGCTGGAAGCTGGTAACTTGTTCATTTCAGGTCTTATATTGCCTCTTGAAAAATGTGTTGGAAGACAGAAGGAAAGAGGTGTTAGATGTAGAGATTTTGGACGAGTTGAATCTTGGGCATTATCTGGATACGAGGAAGGCTCACCTGTCTTTTGGATCTCGACTGCAACTGCAGATTATGATTGTATTAAACCTGCTAATAATTACACAATGCTATATAACCTTTTCTTTGAAAAGGCTCGTGCCTCTATGGAGGTCTATAGGAAATTGTCAAGGACATGTGGAGGGAACCCTGACCTGACTATCGATGAACTGCTCACAAGAGTTGTTTGTTCCATGAGTGATAGCAAGAATTTTCCTCACAGGACATCTATCAAGGAATTTATCATCTCACATGGTGAATTCATTTATAATCAACTCATTGGTTTAGATGAGACAATCCAGAAAAATGATCAGATCTTTGAGAACTTGCCTGTGCTCAGTGCACTGGTGGATGAAACTAAGAAACAACAGAGTTTAGTGACTTCGGAAACCACTGCATCAAGCTGTGTCATAAATATAGGTCTGTAATACTTTATTTTTTATACTTGCTGTTCTGTTTTCTGGAATCTTTTAAGTATTTCATTCTAATGACTGATAGCACCTATGTTTTCCTAATATATTTGCTCCGTAGTATATGAGGATTTTGATGCTCAGTGCTATTTTGTTGAGTTAACAATTATTATAAGAATGATGAAGAAGAAACGAATATGATGGTTCTGTTGGATTTGTTATCTATTCTCTTAGGAAAGTTTTAAAGATTTCCGCCATGCACGTAATCACATGACACCCTAGGGTTCATCCTCAGGCTGCCGCATTACTTGGGTTTCACTTTTAACATTTCTTCATAATTATCTGCTCTCCTGGGAATTTTTTTTGGATTTCCACCATGCACATAAGCACATCCTAGGGTTCATCATAAGATCCCTCGTTACTTGGGTTTCGCTTTTAACCTTTCTTCATAAATGCAATGAATATACATGTGGTTTTTGCGTGTTTGCGCGTGCGTGCGTGCGCTTGTCTGTGATAAAATGAATTAATGTCTTGTTTCTGCTATTAAGCTTGCAGATTTCACCAGCCATCATCTGTAAGTTTCCACTTGTTTGATGTCTACATGTTGCTTCATCTCCATGCATGTCTTTTTAGTTTATATACCCATGTGATCGCGATTTTATAAATCTAGCACGCAAGCGCACGTATCACTGAAGTAATACAGTGACTGAAAGTCGGATGTCGAACCCACAAGGACTAAATATTTATCTTATTAATATCAAGATTAACCTACTTAAATTAAACTAAACTATTGAGGAAGAAAATTGTTGATTAATCAAATTTAACTAAAAAACAAATAATACACGTTGGAAAACCTTATAGATAAAAGAATCTAGGTTTGTAATTTCGCTTAAGCATGTACACAGTAAGTTCAGACTCTTTTATTCAATTGGGTTGTTGTTACTAATTATTAACTTAGTATTAAATTATTCACAAGCCTCTTTCGATGATCAGATGAAAATATTCAGAATAAATCAATTAACTATATGTTTATGTTAATTAAATTAAACGGAATTCATTAAGATCGAGTTCTAATCTTGGTTACGTATGCCCTTTAGGTATATTTCTATCCTATAGAGAAATCTATTCAACGAATAAGATCACACGCTATTATTCCCATGGCTAACCTAAATTCCCTCTATCGAGTTCCTAAGGATTTACCAAGGCTATTTTATTATTGGCCAAACAAATAAAATAAGCATTCAAAGCACAAAGAATAATAAATAATAAATAACAAACCCAAAGGACTAAAAATATGCAATTAAATTAATTAAACATGCTTGAGATCTATTACAACCCTAGATTTAATGAATTAGCTACTCATAATATTCAATAAAAATACGCTAATCATTAATACAAGTCAAAAACTCATAAAAGATAAAGGTAGGGAGAAAATGGAAGAAAGAAACTCTCGTTTGCAGTTTTCGGCTTCAAACTCCACCGCCCGTTGAAGCACTCGTTCTTTCCTTGCTCTAGGCGTTCTTCTATGCTCTGGAGGCTTCAAAATATGTTATGAGGCTTGATTCTAGGTTTTGGGACGAACTTATGCTTATATAGAAAGTCCTGGAGAGTTCCGGGCGAATCTAGGCCGACTTCCCCTTGAGCGTGTCGCGACGCTGCATGTACTGATTGGCGCGTCACGACGCTCCACCTTTAGCTGGCCTCTGCCTCGTTTTTCTTCTACCGCGCATCGCGATGCGCTTCCGGCGTCGGGACGCTCGTTTTACCTCTGAAATTTGGCCCAATTTGTTCTATATTTCGCCGTTTTCATTTCTTGTTAAACCCATTGAGTCGTGATATTATTTTAACCTACAAAATGCACCAAAAACACGTCAATTCCCTCATAATGCTCGATCTCACCCACAAAATATTAAGATAAAGGGGCGAGAAATATATGGACATTAACCGCTCATCATTCCCCCTAACTTAACATTTTGCTAGTTCTCGAGCAAAACAAAAGAAATAAAATAAAATAAAATAAAACAAATTAACCGAATCCATTTTCTTAGGGATCACGATTGCATTTAGAGTATGCAACAAGCCTTTAAACCCCTAGGCGGTCCTAGTGGACGAGTTATAGTCTCGTGATGGCTTACAGCGACAACACCCACAAACGTCATTCAACACACACAAATGCAAAAATAAAAATAAAAATAACTATAATAAAACCGTCCTGGGAGTCACACATAATATTGTCCTCGGAGAATGCCCAGTAACAAAACCCAAGAAACTTCAAAGTACCCAACACAACACAACTCAAATCCAAATTCTTGAATAAATCATCTAAGCCAGACTCACAATGTGTGTGTGTAAATATCTGGTCACAGCTCGATTCCTAAGTAAGTCAACTCAGTGATTTTGTCTCAAAAATTTGCATCTGATGGGTCGAACCAACCTAGATATCTCATAGGTATCTGTGTTTGCCTATCTTCGCTTCGTATGGTACGATTTGTTTGCGACATCTGACTTCAGAATTTGCTTAAGTTGTAGACTACTTTTGGGATATCATTTAGCTGCATTAATTCGGGTAAAAATAATCAATACCAATTTTTAGAAGAAAGTAGTAGCACAATTAAGAACATTCAGTATATAGTTATGCAATGAATCCCTCTGCAGTTTGCTTCATATTGTGCTAGACATGCATTAATATAAAGATTGCTTAATTACTTTTTAATGCCTCAGACTCACACTCGGCTTGTGACACGTCCACTTTAAGTTGCTCGGTTACTTTTTAATGCCTCAGACTATCACACTCGGCTTGTGACATGTCCACTTTAAGTTGCTCGGTGTTGTGTTTCTTTATATATGTGTGTGTGTGTGTGTGTGTGTTACTTGTTACAAAAGATTGGGAATGTTAGTACCTTATTCTCATGTCTGTATTGACTTCAGTGAGCTTCCCTTTTGGTCTTTATTATCCATATCCAAAGAAATTAGATTCTTAATATTCGACCCTGAACTAGTTTCCCTATTTATTATATTAGGATTCCTTTTTGGTCATTCTATTTCATTAATTCATATACCAAAGTAACCACAGATTGTACTAATATGTGCTTTTATTCCTGTTTATTATTGGATATTTGTTTCCAGGGGTGGCAAAAACTGCCAAAGGAAAGCAATCTGCTGCCTTTGAAGTTAATAAATCAGATGAGAAGTCTGAGGCGAGCAGAAAACTAAAGAATAGATATGAGAAATGTGAAAAAATATCTGGTTCTTGGAAAATGCCAAAGAGAGCTGCTGCATGTAAGGATTTCAAGGATAAATCTATTTGCTTGTCTGGAAAAGAATCTCTTGTTGAAAACAGATGGGAAGTTGTTGCGGAAGATGAAGAGGCTGCAATAAGCTTGACTGCTGGACAGGTTGACTTTCGACCAAATCGAAGGCTAACAGACTTTGTCTTTCATGATGCTTGTGGAAACATCAAGTCTGTGGAAATGTTGGAAGTTGGTAACTTATTCGTTTCAGGTCTTATATTGCCTCTTGAAAAATGTGTTGGAAGACAGAAGGAAAGAGGTGTTAGATGTAAAGATTTTGGACGAGTTGAATCGTGGGCGATAGCTGGATACGAGGAAGGCTCACCTGTCTTTTGGATTTCGACTGCAACTGCAGATTATGATTGTATTAAACCTGCTAATAGTTATAAGATGCTATATAACCTTTTCTTTGAAAAGGCTCGTGCTTCTGTGGAGGTCTATAGGAAATTGTCAAGGACTTGTGGAGGGAACCCTGATCTGACTGTCGATGAACTGCTCGCAGGAGTTGTTCGTTCCATGGGTGATAGCAAAAATTTTCCTCACAGGACATCTATCAAGGAATTTTTAATCTCACAGGGTGAATTCATATATAATCAACTCATCGGTTTAGATGAAACATCCAAGAAAAATGATCAGATTTTTGAAGTCTTGCCTGTGCTCAGTGCACTGGCGGATGAAACTAAGAAACAAAGAAGTTTTGTTGCTCTTAAAACCAATGCGTCAAGCAGTGTCATAAATACAGGTCTGAAAATTTGTGAAGGAGAGCAAAACAATCAACCTAGTACGTCTTCTTTTGGAGGTGAAGAAGATAAAGATGTGAAATTGGCGAGGCTGTTGCTGGAAGAGGAGAATTGGCAATCAAAGGAACACAAGAAAACTCGGAGACAAGTTGCTTCATCAAAAAAGTTCTGCATGAAAATCAATGAAGATGAAATTGTCGATGACTATCCTCTGCCTGCATATTACAAGCCCAGTGATGAGGAAAATGATGAGTATATAACCGTTGACGCAATCAATCCCAATAAGCTTCCTCGAAGAATGCTTCACAATTGGTCACTCTACAACTCAGATTCCCAGTTGATTTCTTTGGAGCTCCTCCCAATGAAACCTTGTGATGATAATGATATTACCATCTTTGGTTCCGGGATTATGACAACTGATGTTGCAAGTGGATTTTGTGTCGATGCTAAACTTGATCAGTCTTCATCTGTGGCAGAGAATGTGGGGGGATTACCAGTTTATTTGAGTGCAATACTGGAATGGAAGATTGAATTTGGATATTCGATGGTTTCCATATCAGTTCGAACAGATATTGCCTGGTAGGCATCTATATACATATACTATCAATAGGTTTGTTGGTAGTAATATTGTTTAAGCTTCCATTTTTTACTCTCTTTCTGTCAGTGATCATTTCTCTTCTCTCTTTTTCAGGTATAGGCTAGGGAAGCCCTTGAAGCAGTATGCAGAGTGGTACAAACCAGTTCTAAAAACTGCGAGGCTGGCTATTGCCCTAATTACGATGTTGAACAATCAGAGTCGAGCATCTCGACTCTCGTTTGCAGATGTAATCAAAAGAATAACAAAATTCAGTAAGAGTAATCCTGCTTACATTTCCTCCCATCCAACAGAAGTTGAAAGGTATGTTGTGGTTCATGGACTGATCTTACTGCAACAATTTGCAGAGTTTCCTGATAAGAGGATTACAAATTGTGCTTTTGTGTCTGGCCTTTTCGAGAAAATCGAGGAAAGACGTCATACTAAGACTTCGGTAAAGAAAAAAATGGTGCAGAAGAAGGAAACAAATTCAGACCCAAGAGCATCAAAAAACAATGTGATGCAAGCAACAACTACAAGATTGATAAAGAGGATTTGGGAAGAGTTTTGCTCAAACTATTTGCTGGAAGATTCAGAGGAGGCAGATCTTTGTGACGTGAAAGTGGACAATGAAATTGACAAAGAACATGAAGAAAATGGAGAGGACGATCCTGAAGAATTTGAGGTGGAAGAGATGCAAGTTGGTAAGAATATGGAGAAATTTTGTTCTCTTGTGAAGCATATTAAGTCATCTTGCTCTTCCAAGGATATCAAATGGAAGGGTGAGTTAATAGGAAAAACATGTTTTGGTGAGTCTCTTTACAAACGTGCCATTGTTTGTGGCGTCTTGGTTAATGTTGGTGGTTCCGTGCTGGTTGAAATGGCGGATTCAGATCAATTGCCTTCTTTTTATTTTGTAGAGTATATGTTTGAGAAGTCAGATTCAAGAAAGATGGTTCATGGTAGACAAATGCTAAGAGGCTCAGAAACGGTTCTTGCAAATACTGCTGAGGAAAGTGAGGTTTTCTTTACAAATAATTGCCTGGAATTTGAACTAGAAGATGTTAAAGAAGTTGTGCCAGTTGAAATTTCATTGATTCCTTGGGGATATCAACATCGGAAGGCTAATGCTTGCAAGGACAAGATTGACCGGGAAAGAGCAGAGGACCGTAACATTTATCGATTCCCCATGGAATATTATTGTAAAAGCTTGTACTGGCCTGAGAGGGGTGCTTTCATTAAGCTTCCAAAAGATACCATGGGACTAGGAAATGGAGTTTGCAACTCTTGTAAAATAAAGGAAAAGGAGAGGGAGAAGGAAGGTTTTAAGTTAAATTTGCACAGGAATGGTTTTACTCTCAAAGGAACTGAATACCATGTTCATGATTTTGTTTACCTAGCACATCATAATTTTGCAGCTAAAGCTAGGAATTTGGATTCATTTAAAAGTGTAGGGATGAAAGCGTATGTTGTTTGTCAGTTGCTCGAGATTGAAGTACCAAAGACTTCCAAAAAAGCTTTGCCTGAATCTACTAAGGTTAAAGCTCGGAGATTTTTTAGACCTGAGGACATATCAGAAGAGAAAACATACTGCTCTGACATTAGAGAAGTAAGTCTTACTCTAGGATTTTTCAAACAAAAGCAACTTGCATTTAACCTTAGGTTCTGGTTATGGGTTTTGAAGCACTGTGCTTGATATGTAGTCTATGTTTATTGATTCGGAATGGTTGCTAGAGTCATGTCACGAGAGACGTGGCCGTGATGTTCTGGAAGTGATCATGTAAAGCATATTGCTTTCCTCGTATCATTTTTAATGGTGTGTTGAATCTCTAAAGTTAACATATGGTTTATCATCTTAGAGTCAGAAATATGAAGCTCACTGTTTCAGAAACTGTATCTGAAGCATTTTCAAGTGTTCTTTTTGTTGTTTATTTACTGTGATTGGATCTGTCTATTTGACTTCTTGATGTTATTACATTATTGTGGATCTTATATGTTGAGTGTTTTTGTAATTGAATTTTCAGGTTTATTACAGTGAACAAGTATTGACAGTTCCCATTACTGGAGTAGAAGGCAAATGTGAAGTCAGAAAGAAGCATGATCTTGCATCCTTGCATACCCCTGTAATATTTGAGCATGTTTTCTTCTGCGAACATATATACGACCCTGATGAGGGAACAATCAAACAGGTAGTTTACATGTACTCATTTTCCCTGTAATACGTATAATCTTTTCCTTAACTAGATTGAAGGAAACTATGTTAAGTGCATTTCTTCTTATACCGACTGCAATGATGCAATGATTGTGTAATGGCAGTTGCCACCTCACATCAAGGCTAGTGTGATAAAAGAAAGGGTGGTTGATGATGCTGCTTATGAAAAGAAAACGGGGATGTGTAAAGTGGAAGAGCAATATGATGCTGTTGACAAACAAACAGATGCTATCCATAAGAATCTCCTAGCCACCTTAGATATTTTTGCTGGTTGTGGTGGCTTATCTGATGGCTTACAGCAAGCAGGTAATTTTCAAAGTTCTATAAGTGAACCGAACTCTAGGTCTATTATGAAGCGATCAATGACTGATGCATATACTTCTCATGCACACTTACAGGTGTGTCGTTAACCAAGTGGGCAATAGAATATGAGCAGCCTGCAGCAGAAGCATTTAAGCTTAATCATCCAGAAGCTTTGGTGTTCATTAACAACTGCAATGTGATTCTGAGGTTGATGCTTGCTTTCATTTAAGTATATCGAAGTCATGGGTTTTTCTTAGACTTGGTGGTAATTTCTATGTTATCAACACATATCTTCATCAAGTTAATGAATCAATGCAGGGCTATCATGTCAGCATGTGGGCATGCAGATGACTGCATTTCAACCCCTGAAGCAGCTGAGTTAGCAGCAGAGCTTGATGAAAAGACAATTAAGAATTTGCCTCGGCCAGGACAAGTGGAATTCATCAGTGGAGGTCCTCCTTGTCAGGTACATCGATCAACCTTCCTGACTTCTTCTAGCATACAACCTATTAATTTTAACTAGTGATTCTTATTTATTTCCAGGGATTTTCAAGAATGAATAGATTTAATCAAAGCTCCTGGAGCAAAGTACAATGTGAAATGATCTTAGCATTGTTATCTTTTGCTGATTATTTCCGCCCAAGATTTTTCCTTCTGGAGAATGTGATGAATTTTGTGTCCTTTAACAAAGGGCGGACTTTTCGATTAACTCTAGCTTCTCTCCTCAAGATGGGTTATCAGGTAGTTTCTAGTTGTGGTTATTTTACTGTAATTTGAACTTCTGTTTCGCTCACCCACTGATTCAGTTGATTCATTTTTATTTCAAATAGAGAGGGCATAACAATTTTTCCTGAATTTTTTCTTCTCTGTCTCATGAGTGAATTTAATCTGAATTTTTTTTTTTATCATACATAGTCGAAATACGCTAGTCAGTATATGACAGAACAAGACTGCTTCAATTGAATTATTAATCTAATTTTGACATTATAGGTGAGGTTTGGTGTACTGCAAGCAGGAGCATATGGCGTGTCTCAATCTCGTAAACGTGCATTCATTTGGGCAGCTGCACCTGAAGAAACCCTCCCGGAATGGCCCGAGCCAATGCATGTCTTTGCAGGTCCTGAGCTCAAGGTCAAGTTAGCTGGAAATTCACAATATGCTGCTAGTCGAAGTACAGCAAATGGCGCTCCTTTCCGTGCAATAACTGTTAGAGATTCAATTGAAGACCTCCCGGCTGTTGGCAATGGGGCTTCTGCAACAACCATTGAAGTGGGATTTTCTTCACCGTCTCTCATACTCGTTCAGTTTTTTAATTGTTATTCCATCTACTAAACATCCTATTTATTGTATTTTCATACTGCACAGTACATAAATGAACCTGTTTCATGGTTTCAAAAGAAAATTAGAGGAGATATGCTGGTCCTAAATGATCATATTTCAAAGCTAATGAATGAGCTGAACCTCATTAGGTGTCAAAGAATTCCAAAACAGCCTGGTTCTGATTGGCATGATCTTCCTAATGAGAAGGTATTTCATTTTTGGTCTGATTTAACAGAAGTTCTTCATAATTGCTTTTGTTTTGAATGTTTTCCTTTTCAAATTCTCCTCCAGATTCGATTGTCTAACAGACAAGTTGTTGATTTAATACCCTGGTGGCTGCCACACACAGCCAAAAGGCATAATCAATGGAAGGGACTACTTGGAAGGTTGGACTGGAAAGGAAATTTTCCGACCTCCATTACTGACCCTCAACCAATGGGTATGGTCGGTATGTGTTTGCACCCGGATCAGGACAGAATAATCACAGTTCGTGAATGTGCTCGATCTCAAGTAAGTTACTATTACCAGCACCTGTGATACTCTTAAATTACGCTATGCCTTTAGAGTGAAATCTTTTGTATTGTTCTTGATATTGGGACAACTATTCATGTCGAATCTGACCTTGCCCTCTCGGCAGGGTTTCGCGGATAGCTACAAATTTTTTGGTAACATTCAACAAAAACATAGGCAGATTGGAAATGCTGTTCCACCACCTCTGGCATTTGCTTTGGGGAGGAAACTAAAGGAAGCTGTAGAAATGAAAGCATCAACATTGTGAAAATAACCATATTGTTTTTGATATCCAAAAAAGAAGTTTCCTTTGTAAATTAAGGTATGCAGAGTTTTCCAATTACATAAAAATCACTCATTTCCCCTGAAAAGCCAAATCTAACTTTGGTTTTTGTTAGTGCAATATAGCTCCAATTAGACATGCACGCGGTTGCGGTTTCAAACCGTAACCGAACCGCAACTGAACCGTTGACCATCGATTTTAAGTTTTTAACGATATTTTGACTATATTTTTATAAGAGTTTTAAAAGAAAAGATTTCAGTTAACTTGTTTTTTATTGTGTTTATGATATATGATTTCGTCTCTGCGCTTGAAATCCATTTTTGCTGCTTTTTAAACCGTAAAAACTCTATTTCTGTCGAGATGCATGAAAATCTATTTCCGTCATGATGCCTGATAGTTTTATATTTTTGACCCTCCGTGACACTTGATATTTGTTTCATTCCGGCACCGTCGGGGCGCCTATTCTAATTTGGGATCCTGACCATCGGAAAATGACAGCCACTACCCTCTGTCAACATGGTCATGTTATGAACATTGACCAATCTATGTGCGCGATCAGCAATGGACGTCATGTATAGTTTTAATGATATAATTCAAATTCCAGATATGATTTTTATGATATGTTTTCAACATATGATTTCAAATTTCATGATATATGTTTTTCCTAAAAAATTGGTGTTCGATTATGTTTATGTGTTTTCAGTCTTTGACCTTCTTTGATTCTGTTTCTGATGTCAGTTTTCTGTTGACATATTTTCAGGTCATGTCTGTGTTTTCTATTTTGACGTGTCTTCGTCCTTAAATTCTAAATTGGTTTTCTGTATTCTGATACGTGTATGGGTGAAGTAAGGTTTACTGCTATACCTATGATGTCGGCGACCATTACACTGTTGGGTTCACGACCCGTAGAGAGTTCAGATAGTACCACAAGGGAGAACCTAGAGAATAATAGAATCGCCACCTGGTTTGAGACACCGAGAATGATTTAAGGCTGCACTACACCCCTCATAAGGTCTGACCTTAAACCCGTTTGGGTTTGGAATGATCCCTTATTGATGTTAGTATAATATTTACGCTTGAAGTAGGTATCCACATATCTTAAATATAAGATTACACACAAAACGATTTATAAAGCATACAATTTGCGCAACCATGGATTGTAAAGATAATAAATAAAATAAACGTTCATAAGCTATTACAACAATGATAAAATAGTAACGAAATGGATCTGGGCAAGTATCGCATGTGCCCACGGTCGTTCGAATATCGTATATATGTTCGGCCGGATCTACTAGAAGTCTGGTCGGATGTAATGTGTAACTTAGAGGCATAAGATCACAATAACAACAAGAAAAGATAACATGATAAACATTAAGTAATAATGATTCCAATAATAAAATAATAGCGATTCTAACAACGATAAGTAAAATACTATGAAAACAATTGGGGAGGCCTGGCCGGACATAGCCTAAAATCAGTCGGATTTAGCATTCAATCTTCATGTCCGGCCGGACTTACTGGAAATCTGGTCGGCTGTATTGTGCAACCCAGAAAATTAGAAACATTCATACGTAATAATAGATATAATAAACATGCATTTCGACATATTCATAATGAAATGGCCATCTCCCATGGGTACATGGAGTTGTATCTTGAGTGAGAATCATTTTACCGTCCATTTGGAATCGGCTATGCAACTTACGTCCGGTTTTCTATCCTATATACCATGCACATCATAGATTAAAACAGTAAAACGAACAACTGAACATGCATAAAAGGATAATGAGGATTAGCATGCAAAATAACTAATCATCCAATGAAATATAGAAAATAATAAGCTTGGTCGGATATATATCATCGACCGGAGGTGTGTGCATGTGTGATCAAACGTAGTGATGCGTCAGAGGTTTGAGGCGACCTAACCTAAGGACTCACGCAATTCAAATATTACCATGAGAGAATATGACAGTAAACAAGTTGGGAAGAACCCTGAAGATGATCCCATAAAAACCAAAACACTTCCAAAATATAAAGAACGGGCAAGGTTTGATCGCTAGGAAAAAGATGGCGAAGAAGACAATGGAAAACCACATAATATTATCCAGTTTGGCAACATGCCTCCGGTTGTGGCTAACCATTATCTTTTGCTCGAAGAATTTGAACGGAATTGAAGTGAAGCTCAGGATATGGAAGATAATGTCTACAGTGTTAAAGAACCAGAAGCAGCAACTTTTACTTTGGAAGAAACAGAAGAACTTCAAGAAGACGGGATGATTGAAATCGAAGAGGATATTGAAGTGTATTCTAAAATAGGATGAAAATATCCCACAACTGACTATTGAATGAGTTATACGAGGCAAGAATTCTAGCCATTGGAACTTTGGGAGAAGATTGAGGGCATTCTCAATACTATGTGCTCTACGAAAAATGGAGAGTGTCACGTTCAGAAAAATAGGAGGCATCAGCCAATAATATGGATAATGGAGCTTCATCCAATTGCACATTGCCACCTTCGGGTTGGGAGTCAGATGAACCTAAGCGAGAAGCGGAAGAAGTCTTAAACATTCAGGCCGATGACACCAAGGAATGGACGATAGTGGGAGTAAACAAAAGATAGGGATAGAGTCAACCAAAAGAGTAATATATCAGAGATCGCCGCAAATTTGAGGAAAAATTTAATATTATAAAGCTAAATATAAAACAGTGCGAAAGTAAATTTGAGGAAAAAATTAATATTAGAAAGCTATATAGGGTTGTGAATCTTTCAAATATCTTTTAAAGATGAAGTGATTATCTCATGTTTGTGCAATATATCGGTTTATTAACCTGGAACATGAAGTTATGCAAAAACCTCTTTCGATGGTCAGATGCAAACACTCAAAGTAACCCAATTAACTATATTCCTATGTTAACCAAGTTACTTGAATTCATTAAGATTAAGTTCCAATTGTAGCTATCCCCGCCCGACAGGTATATTCTTATCCTGTAAGGAAATCTAACTAAGAGACATTTACCCCAATGTGAGATCGTGAGCTATTGAGTCTAAGGCTAAACCTAAAATCCATTTTCCAAGTTCATTTTAAGTTTACCAAATCAATCTTAATAGTGGTCTGTTAACAAGAAGCATTAAGTCCAAGACTCATATATTACCCAAGGCATAAAATAACCAACTTATAAACCATTGTATTGGAATTCATCACAACCCTAGATACAGATTTAGTTACCACACATATCTAGGACTATGAAGAACTTAAATAAAGAAAATGACATAAAAGAAACTTGAATATTAAAAAGTAAAATAAACAATTAAATAAAATGCTGGGGTTAAATGATCCATTTTCATTACTTCTAATTTAGAAATCTCTTTTATTATAATATATAAATTTACATGACATTACCAACCGAACATATACGCGGTATCCTGATTAAGTCAGATTTTTGATTAATTCCAACTAATCATAAAAGCGGTATCCAATTAAGTCAGGTTAAAATAAATTTAATTAAGTCCAACCGACCATAAAGGCGGTATCCCATTAAGTCAGGTTTTAAGATAGTTTATATATTATAATTAAGGGAGATTAATTTAATTATAATAATAAAAGCTTTACCTTTTACCCCAGCAGATGGAAGTTACCTACTCATACTTTAAAGTAAAATAAAGAAAAATCTATTGCTTAAAATAAAAATTAAATACAAGAAAATTGTAAATAAACAAAAAAATACAATCTTCTTAGTATTCTTAAGGAAATCCCCAGAAGAAGGTATGAAAATTTCAAATGAATTCGGCCTTAATTTATAGGCAATTTTTTTTTTCTGCGTGTCGCGACACGAGAAGCTTGTGCATCACGACGCACCGTTGATTCGTGACACGTGTACGCTGCTTTGATGATATGATGACACGTGGCTGTCGGCAGAATTATTGGCTCGACATCACGACGCGTGAAGGCTTGCACGTCACGATGCTGATGTCATGCTGATGTAAGCAATGATGCATGTCGGTAGACTGAATTATTGTGTTGACGTTATGATGACGTGGTGATGACGCAAGTGCTGACACATGTGATGACGTGGTGATGACGCGTGTCGACAGAATAGTAATTGAGGCTGGCGTCATGATGACGCATGTCAGCAGTATAATTACGTCAGCCCGTCGCGACACGAAATTCCAATTTTGCCTTTTGTCCGTTTTTAACTGTTTTGGCCCTGATTTGATTCCAGTGAGTCCTGAAATCTTATTTATCTACAAAATAACACAAAACACATCAAAATATTCACAAAACGCGAGTAACTATACAAAATATTAAGTAAAATGGATGGTAAATATTGATATATTTTCTCTTATCATATATATGTATGCAAATGATCTCTAACTGTATGCCCGCTCTTTGGCTTGTAAGAGTGAAGGAGTCGTGATGCTCATTTTGTGGAGATACCGTCAGACTTCATCTCATTTTCTGCTCAGTCTATCACTCGGGATTTCCAAATCATTGACTTTGTTTTCCAAATTCTTTATTTATCATGTAATGACTCTTTTCATGTCCTTAACAATTTTTTTTAAACTCAGTCTCTTTTCAAAGTATGAGCATTGTCTAAACTCAAAATTCAATTTCAACAAAGGTTTCACATTTTCGAATACTTCTCTAGGTGTGTGTGTGATTCTTTTATAAAGAATTACGCGCAACTCAGATCGATTTATGCTGGCGCTAAGTGTAGACTAGTACTAGTACTTTAGTTCATTTTCATCTTTTCCTTGGTCAAGGTAATCTAACATGCGATTAGGGATCAACATGATTTTATAATTTCTCAAATGTTTATCCTATGTAGGGCTCATCCCTAGCTTTCTTATATCGTCAAATTGTCTTTTGACGCAAAGACTGTACATTTGTGATGCGAGCCCCTGGTTACTCGGTAATTTCACCAACTCAAGTTGCTTTGCATACTCAATATTTAAATTATCGCTTGATGTAAAAGTACTCGTGGGGTTCAAAATACTCATAGTTACTAAATAATTCAAATAGCGAAGCAGCTTTTTTTTGTATGAGATGCACCTTTTTTTTCTTTTTTCTTTTGCACTTTTTCTCTCTTCTGTGTCACCTCCTTAACCCATTGTCAGCATAACCTTAACTTTGGAAGGGAATCAAATGAATGCTTTTGCCTATTTCTACAAATTATGGCAACATTAATTCTTTCTAAGAATGCATTGCAATTCAAAGTGTAAAATTTAGATTCCAAATTTGGATAGCATTCTGCTAGTGATTCCAAAGTTAAAGAATTGACTTAAGAAATTAAACATACTTATTTTCTTACAGAGAGACAGAATATTCTTGAGAAAAAATGAACTTTATATCATCATCGAACATTTGAAAAAAGTCATTACATGATGAGAAAACGTGTGATGCAAAAATTGTAGGAATCATTTTCCTAGCGCTGCGGAAACGCGTTAAGCACCCGGATCGAACTTGAAAATTTTTTCTGCCCTTCCATTTGAGTGGTAGAATGAAACCAGTACCACCACTGGAATTTTACTTCTATTTTAGACATAATTACATCCCCGAAACAGCCCCGGAACAGTCCCCGAATAGCCCTGAACAGCCGCACAAAAACTGGTCTGTTTTGGACCCGATTCGCGTCCAGCGCACTGCCGAAACAGCCCCTGAAATACTTGGACAATGGCTGTGTTTCAGTTCTGAATTTGAAAACAGCCCCAACATAGCCCTAAAACACCCCTATATGTTCCCAAAAAATTCTGGATTAAAACGAAAACAAACTGAGTCCCCTTTTACCAAATAGAGATTGAATCACACTTAGATTTTTGTTTATTTTTCTTCTTATTCTTTGTTTTTATTTTCTCAACACTTTGAGAGAATTTAGAGAAGAAGAAGATGGAGGCTAGGGTTAGAATGAGAGATCTTAGTAATAAGAAAAATAATTTTTTTCTTTTATACTTAGGTTTATTTGTTTTCAAAAACAAAAGAAACCTTTCCCTTTTCCATCAACCCAATTTCGGCCAAGTTATGTGAAAATTAAAATTTTTGTAACATCAATATTAACTTTCCATAATGGAAAGGATGTTACAAAAATAAAAGGTTAATTCCTTTTAAAAGAATTGTTACTTCCAAATTAAGTCCAAGAGTTTCTAAAACCTAAAATTTGGAATTTACATAATTAACTTCTTACGTAATTATTTAATATATAATTAAATGACAAGTGTTTAATTATCATATAATTACAAAAACTATATATTAAATTTAACATATAGTTTAAAGTGTGACATAATAATAGTATTAAACATATTAATAATATTTATACATATGTGAGTATATAATTAGACTATCCAATTATACTAAATCCGCTACAGTATATTGAGCTAGCACAGGACCAAATGGACCTACGATTCCGAGCACCAATAATCTTGAAATATTAATTAAGCTCTTAATTAAATATTCTGAATTATTAACTCTGAATTATTCCATTAAAAACCTGAACCCGAAGCTGCACTATTGTTGTCGCAGATAGTATATTAATACGAACCAAGTTGGTGTCCATCGATATAGTCACTACATACAGATTAACCCTTCACGAGTATCTTATAATTAGAGCCAGGTCATAATGTCCGTTATACCCTTCTAATTATTTTTACCTTAAGTACCATTGATTCTCTAATGAATGATTTATTCATAACTATTATGAATTTTAATCTTTCTATTCGTAATAGAAATACTTGAGCGCTCTAACCATTCAAGTACCGAATCAACCCTTAAGGAAAATACTCATCTACTTTTCTCAAGAAAGAGTGAACTCCATGTCTATGTAAAATGTCCCCAGCTACACACCATACCATGCCCCCAAAGTACGTAGCTATTGGTCGGGACTGCTACACCAATCTCACCTTTGTAAATCAAAGGACATAGCCTGTCATGCAGGAGTTCGTAGTACACTCAGGATTAAGATCAATCCATATATGACCATCTAGTAGATCGAATGAATTTCTTTATTTAACAGATATTAGAAGAAAGTCATTTCTATCTGGGTCCAGTCCTATATGATCACATCATACAAGGTGCCTACATTCTCATGTCTCCACATGGACGATCCCGAATCAAGGTCGCCATACAATTATAAAATGGACCGCAACTATAGATAAACCACAAATAAAGTATCCGCTTTGATTGCTCTCTATGGACTATTTTAGATTACCAACTTCAGACTTAAATCCTCTTGTGTATGACATTTATACACTAATTCTAAAGGTACATATGTAATATAGGATAATCATGATAATTTACAATATGCGAAAACAAACACTTTGAATAATGCATCATTTTATTTCATAACAAATAAAACCGTTTGCATTACATAAAGCTCTAAGGCATATATCCCAACAATCTCCCACTTGCACTAGAGAAAATGGGACATGTCACGTAATCCTAGACCATCTAGGTGACCTTCAAACACTTTAGCCGACAAGGTCTTTGTAAACAGATCAACCAGGTTCTCTGCGTATGCAATCTTTGTGACACAAACGTCTCCTCTATGCACTATCTCCCTGATGAGATGATATTTCCTCTCTATATGCTTTCCCCTCTTTTGGCTTCTTGGTTCTTTTGATTTTTCCATTGCACTACTATTATCGCAATAAAGTGTGAGTGGTTTATCCATATCTGGAACAACTTCCAGATCTCCCAAGAATTTACGGAGCCAGACTACTTCCTTAGCTGCTACATATTCAACCTCCATGGTGGAGTCAGCAATGCAAGATTGCTTTATACTCCGCCATACTATAGCCCCGCCACCTAGGGTAAACACTGATCCAGATGTTGATTTCCTAGAATCGACATATGTCTGAAAATCAGAGTCCGTATATCCCCTTAGTATCATATCCTCACCGGAATATACAAGCATATAATCTCTCGTACTCTTAAGATACTTGTGAATATGTTTCACAGCCACACATGATCCAATCCTGGGTTAGACTTAAACCTACTGACTACTCCCACTGTAAAATAGATGTCTGGTCTCATGCATAACATAGCATACATGATACTACCAACTGCTAAGGCATATGGGATATGTCTCATTTCCTCAACATCTTGAGGTGTCTTAGGAGACTGTTCATTTGACAAGTGCATTCCATATCGATAAGGCAAATTCATTTTCTTGGAATTCTGCATCCCAAATCGCACAAGAATCTTGTCGATATAGGATGCCTGAGACATAGCTAACAGTCATTTCTTGCGATCTTGAAGTATCTGAATCCCAAGTGTAAGTGTCCTAGACATGCCACAGGATCTCTAAGCGTGATTGTTGTGTGAAGTAATCAAGCAAGTTGCGGAATACTTACATTGATCGGATTTAGGATTTCAAAAATTCCATGGATGTTGAAGCTCCAAGCTCATGGGTGAGTATCCTTATCACATTCAAATGACTCTCATATGTGCTAGTAAGAACAAAATGGAACAAATTTTATCTCCCAAGGAAAAGCAAATTTTGTTCAAGAGAGAGAGAGAAATCGGCCATTTTCAAAGAAGCAAGTCAGTGGCCACTCTTTAAAAAGAGAGCAAATGCATCCTTTAAAAAGCAGACAAAAAATTGCTTCTCGTCAAAATGAAACAGAATGAGATTAATGGCCTCACTTCAAAAGAAAAGCAATAAATGCTTTCTTTCGGCCTTTTGCTTCAAAAGCAGAGGGCATGTTCCTTTTGTGCGCCCAAAACAGAGAGAAGTCAAAAATCAATTCAATTGAGGCCTTCGGCCAAATGAATGAAAATAATTAATGACAGTGGCCAATCGGCCATGAAGAGAGAGAACGAAATTAATGATTTCCAAAATTCATTAAATGTGTTTCTTTTACTTTTTCCACAAAGGCAAAAACAAAGTGCGTTGTAAAAGTTTCATTTAATACCCACAGCCACTTCCATCAACTAGATTGATTAGTGATGTAAGTTGGTGGGTCCCATACTTAAATTCAAAATTTAAGTTGGGTGAGACTACACACTTCGGGCTCGGGTTCGTTTATTCCGAATAAACGAATTTTCCGTCGCAACGTAATTAAATCTAATTTAATAAAATAATAATGCCTCGCAAAATTATTACGGAACTCGCTTACGAATTAATTCTGAATTAATTCATTTGCTTAAATTAAAATCCAATTTTAATTCCGTATTGAAATCAAATTTCAATTAATATATCTAATATATTATTTTAGCCCAATTAAATAAATTAAATAGTAAAATCCAATTTCACCATTAAATTTAATTTGCCGATTAATTCCAAATTAATCGCGTTCTCTTCTCTCGACGAATTAATCTCAGATAAAATCTCGACGTAATTAATCCCAGATTAATTCTTTCTCTGATAATTAATCCCAGATTAATTCTTGCCGTAATTAATCCCAGATTAATTTTCTCTCTCTAAATTAATCCCAGATTAATATTGTTCGAGTCAAATATCATCGGTGAATCTTTGGGATGCGACCCAAGAGATCCCTGGATATGTTGGCAATAAATACGGTTATCGGAATATCCGAATATGTGCGTACCCAGTACCACGTTCTTACCGATTTACAAGACATGGTTGGCTTCTAGCAAAGCATCGTGCCTACCCAATTCTCCAGAAATATTCTTCTACAGAATACATGATCTTTGTCAGGCGTAGTATACGTAGTATTGCGCATTACGATCCAGTATCGGATGTCACATGCTAGGCCTGGGGCTGGAGTTGTGTCTGCCCTGTACGAAGCATATATCGGATCACTAACAACTAGTCTCTTTATGATTGGAAAGTCATGACCTAGTCATACTTCTCCGATGACTATAGCACTTAGAGTACCGGTTATGTATCCCTGCGTGATCATCATCTCCATATGACTGAAGTGATACTTCCATCTTGACATCACACCCAATATACTACGATTCTCAGTATACCCAGAAGAGGCGTACACAGAACCTGTTAAAGCCCTGGACGACCAAAACCAAAGTATGCTGATTGTCGCAAGTAGGAATATCATTGTCAGTGCGCTCCCACTAACCTCCTTATATACACAAGCTTTCACCGATTGTATTATGGGAATATCATTTCCAAGAAATGATATATCATGATTATATAGGACAATCACTGTCAGTGCGCTCCCACTAACCTCCTTATATACACAAGAATCATTTCGTTTTGAATTAAATCATATGCTATTATGATTACATCAAAACACTGGTTCCAAGAACGCAATGCTTGCTTCAATCCATAAATGGATCGAATTAACTTGCAAACCTTATTTGCTCGTTTTGGTACGACAAAACCGTCAGGATGTTGTAAACATCCTCCAAAAAGTTTTCGTTTAAGGAAAGCGGTTTTGACATTCAGCTGCCACATTTCATAAATGAAACATGCAGCTTTAGCAAGCATTATCCAAATGGATTTAATTATGGCAACGAGTAAAAGATTTCGTCGTAATCAACACAATGTTGATAATGATACATTTTCGCTACAAGCCTAGCTTTATACGTTGGTATGTTGCCATTCATGTATGTCTTCCTTGAAGACTTATATAGTACCAATAGGCACAATGCCTTTCGGTACATCAACCAGTGTCCAAACTTGGTTGGTATACATGGAATCCATTTTGGACATTATGGCACTTTGCCATAATTGGGAGTCGATACCTTGTATCACTTCCTCATACGTAGTCGGTTTGTCTTTCTCAATAAAATTGACATCTTCATGAGGTGAGATCAAAAAACCATACCTCCCAGGTTGTTTTCTGACTCTCTCCGACTTACGTGGTTCTTGTGTATTCGAAGATTATTGGTATAGTTTCATCTCTTATGAACTGTTTGTGTTCCATTAAGGTTCGGTGCCTGGAACAGTATTACTCTGATTTTCATCGAGTTTACTTTCCTCCCACTTACCACTGCATATAGGTATTCCTCTTAGGAAAACCGCATGGCGAGCAACAATTACATTGTTCTCTTGTGAGTTGTATAAGTATTATACTTTGGTTACCCTAGGATAACCTACAAATTAGGCACTTATCCGATTTGGGGTTCTAGTTTGGTATCATCCAAACATATGCCTAGCATTTCCAAATCTTCAAGAATGAGAAAACCCGGTTTCTTTCCTATTCATATCTAATATGAAGTCTGTCAAACAGATTTTCATGGAACCTTATTCAAAATAAGTTTTGCATTTTTTAATGCATATCCTTAGAAGGAAAATGGTAGCTCAGAGCGACTCATGATTAACTTTATTATGTCCAATAAAGTTCGGTTTCTCCGTTCGAAAATACCGCTCAATTGAGGTGTTCCGGGAGGAGTCCACTATGAAAGAATACTATACTCTTTCAAATATTTGAGAAGCTTATTGCTTAAGTATTTTCCACCATGGTCCAACCGTGACGGTTTTAAAATTTAGCCGATTTGTTGTCTACTTCGTGCCGAAACTCTTTGAATTTATCAAAAGTTTCCGATTCGTGTTTCACAAGAAACACATAACCATAACACGATGCCACATCCGTAAAGGTTACGAAGTATTCATATCCACCTCTAGCCTAGCTAGACATGGGCCCACTTACGTCACTATGAACGAGGGCTCACAGATCGGTGGCATTTGCACTTTTACCAAGTAAAAAGTATTTTAGGCACTTTGCCTAATAAACTAGATTCGTAGACATCATTTGAATAGAATCAAATCCGTCCTAGTATCTACTCTTCAAAAGTGTGGATATACAAGTCTTGTTTAATGTATCTCAGACAACAATGCCACAAATAAGACTCATCTGATTAATTCAGTTTGAGCTATTTATTTGTCATGTCATACGTTTGAGATTCATTTATATTCAAAATATAAATATGTTATTCACATCTAATGTGCTTATCTCAATATCATCTTTATAAAATAAAACACTTTAGTGTTCTAGAATATAAAGGTATATCCGCAACAGTTTAAACCATGATATAGAGATAATGTTTCTAGTCAAACTAGGTACATTATAACAGTTTCCTAATTTAAGTACACACCCGAAGGGTAGTTCCCAAACTTAGGTTTCTACGGTTAAAACAGCGACTCTCGTCCTATTTTCAACTCGCATGTTAATCTCAACTGAAGTCAGTATCCTGCTAATCAGCAGATTCTGCACATCAGTACATATCTATGTACTACATCTAGTATCAAAATCCAAATTTGAAACTAATAGTGAAAATGTTGATGACAAACATACTTGAAGCCGGAGCCTTGCCCCGCCTTCATTTCCTTCATGTCTGCCTTGTCCATACGGCAGTCACGCTTCCAGTGACTCCGTTTGCCACAGTTTAGGCAGACATCTTGGGATATGTCCTTTGTCTTCCTAGAAGACTGTGATGATTTTTCCTTTGCCACTTTTAGAAGCTCTGGCTCTGCCTCATAGAGCATAGCCATCAACTCTCCAAGAGTTTACTCTTGGTTCATAATGAACCTGCCCCAGCTTTCGGGTAGAGACTATAAGATCAAATCTTTGGCAGTCTCAGCCACATAGGTAATGCCCAGCTAACCTAGCTGATCGATGTCAGCAATCATCTGCGACACCTAGTGCTCGACATATGTACCCTCTGACATACGTGAGCGAAAGAGCTTTTTTTAGCAATTTCTACTTCTAAGATATAAGAATAGATCTATGAAGATATTTAATTTCATCATCATGGTACAATGATCTAATCCTTAATTCCGACGACGGAATTAAAGTGTCATTGCATCTAGCATAAAGGATTGAGCACTAAAGTTATCATCACATGAATCTTCCAAAGATCATGTTCTACTATTTGCTCAACTCCGGGCTTAGGCCCAAGAGGTTTCTCTATCAAATAGAGTAACTTTATAGTTCCCAAGACTATCCTGAGGTTTTATTCCCAATCTGAAAATAAACCCGTTTAATGACATTTTCACCCAGGATTATGTTTTAAACACTAATCTTTCAGTTATCTTGATTGCTATAGTCCAACTATCCAATCAACGATTTCAGAGTACTATTGAATATAATGATTACTATAGTCTAACTATATAATCAACTATAATTTGATTATTTAAATTCAAATAATTGATTACTATAATCCAATTATATAATCAACTATAACTTGAAGTAGTTTGAATACAGTCCAACTGTTTAATTTAAAAACAACGATTAAATATTAGTCCAACTAATATATTTATGTAATGACGAAAAATTGAAATGAGCGCGTATTGGAAAGTATCTAAACGAATTTAAAAATTTAATACTTGTCTCCCACTATTTTTCGACGAGCCTCTAACCCTCTGTTGAGTACTCGAGAAACCTTGTTTCCTAGTGGGCTAGGATCCCGTTAAATAACACACAACCTTAACTTTGGCCAACAAATTGTATGATATTTAACTAGTTAGATCTCTAAGATCAATTGGATCTCATCCAATTCCTAGATCCAGTATGTGGACATCCAAGTCCGAAACATATATCTAATATATGCCAATATATCCGATATATTCCCTAACCTTTTTCCTCTGAATCAATTAAGCCTTGGCTTTGGCACAACAAACTTAATGATTCCAGTTAAGCAGAACCCATTGACTTTGGAAAGCTTTATAATCGATGTCGATGGACAAGAAGTGATCTTGACTTTGGCCAACAAATCACAACCTCGACAAGACATGCGATATGGAACAAAGCCTTCATGATTCAAACACATCCGCGATGGACAAAGGCCTTGACTTTGGCCAACAAACCAGTGCCAATTTTGGATATTGAGAATGAATCATTCAATGGAAGGAAAAACGCTTAATATATGTTGAGGGTTTTTCGCGTAATTGGCAACCAATTATTTATCTTTGATTAGGTCTCATCATACACCCTTAAACATGCATTCTAAAAAAATAATAAGGCGCGTAAATAAATTGATAATGATATGCGGATGGATATTTAAAACAACTTGTTCCTAGAACAAATCTCTCCATTTCCTCTCTCCTGCTAGCACAAATCTTACTTCTACCCAATTACATAACACTTCTAAAGAAACCTCATTTACATTGAGGGGAATATGTGAGAAGTGAAATACAAAGAATCAAGAGGTAATAGGCTGGACACGCAGGTCCAATTTAATAAATTCTAAATTTATTACAATAATTTTCAAAATTGCCCTCACCCATCTAATATCACATCCATGTATTCACACAAAGCATGTTATCAATCAATCTAATCCAATTAATTAATCTGAAATTAATGACCATCCAATGTTCAAACAACGATTTGATTTGCGCGAGTCCAACTCGTTTAAGAATAAATACTCAAAGTACGAATTCTTGAATTATATTAAACTACAATATTAAATCCAATTTAATTTGTATTCAATACTAATTCTTTATTTAATTCCAAATTAAATAATTACACTTTATTAATGAGCCTTTTGCGACTTAGATTCTAAATCTAATCATTACGGGTTTCAAAGCCCAATTAACATCCAATGTCAATTTAATTAAAGTCCAATGGGCTTTCAATTAATTTATAAGGCATGGACTTTGGCAACCAAAGCCCAATAAGGAATCACCCTTTTGCCAAAAATCAATTTAGGCCCAATTAAAATTTTAAAGGTCCATTTAATTATATTTGGAATTTATGGAAATGGTTTTAGGCCCAATTGGATCCAACCAATTAACCTAAACCAAACTTGGCCCAACCAAGCCCATTAAGCCCAAATACAACTATATTAGCCCAATTCCAAATTTAGCCCAACTAATTAAATTTCAATATTCCCAATATCACAATTTAATTAATTCAAGTGTATTAGCCATAATTAATTATTCAAATTAACATTTCCAAATTACTAATTTAATCAATTAATCATGCTCATCATTATCAACATATGTCCAACATCATTGAATCAAAAAATCAATTCATTTCCATGCTACTTTGTTCACGGCAATTTGGGGATTTTTTGTCCGATTTTGATTTCAATTCAATTAAATCATAAATCAACATTTCCCAAGTATTTCAATTCATCCAATGATAAAAAAAAAATCACCATGACATTAGGGCATGCCCAACTTTCGGCCAAGCCTACTATTTGGGGAAAAATTGATCCAATTCAATTTTCATCAAATTGATAATGCATAACTCTAAGTTATCATCATTCAAGCATACTCAAACAATCAATTTCATTAAATCATGCTCAAATCATTTTTACCCAAATTTTACCCTAATTCAAATTTCATGGTTAATCAAGGCTTTTGATACCATTGTTGGGTTTCTACTATAGTCCTAAGATCATTCAAGCAATGAAAATAATGTGAATACAATAAAGAAGTATGGCAGAATCATAATTACAATGAACGGATTTGCGATGCGATGAAACACACAAATTTCTTCACCATTGAAGCTCTCGGCCAAGCCCAAATTTGTGCTCCTTGTTTTTCGGTCAACCCCATTTGAGTGCTCCAAGCTCCAAGCTTTGTGAATGGTGATTCCATGCTCATGAATGAGTTTCCCTATCACCTTTGAATGACCTCTTGGATGTGCTAGCATCTTGGAAAAATTTGCCACAAATCCTCCCCTTAAGCTTCTTGCATCTCTCGGCCATGCCAAGAAATTATAGAGAAAAAATGGCCCTTGTCCGAATGAGGGAGGGAGAGAGATAAGAGTTGTTTTTATATTTGTTTTCTAAAAACAAATTATGCCAAAAAATGTTTTCCAAAATTTGTTATATGCCTTTCTAAAAGTCAAACAAATTTTGGAGCCAAAATGGCAATTAATGCCCTCAACAACCACTATCATGAATAGTGACAAGTTGTCATTCACCAAAAGGTGACATGACATCCATCACTAGATTGACATGCGATGTGACGAGCGATGTGACTTGCGGCCGCACTTGATTCTAAATGCGAGTGGCCTCGCAAACACATCCCGGGCTCGGGTTCGCTAATTCTGAATTAACAAATTTCGCGTTGCGACGTAATTAAATCAAATTTAATTAAATAATTTTGCCTAGCAAAATTACTATTCACGTCGCTAGCGAATTAATTCTAAATTAACTCGTTTGCCTGGATTAAAATCCAATTTTAATTCCGCGTCGAAATCTAATTTCGTATAATATATCGAATATATTATTTTATCGATTAATTCCAAATTAATCGTTCTCTCTTTAAATAGTATTTTATCCCAGATAAAATATCTCCGTAATTAATCCCAGATTAATTTTCTCTCTCTAATAATTAATCCTAGATTAATTATATCTGAGTCATACGTCATCGGTGAATCTTCGAGAAGCGACCCATGAGATCCCCGGATATGTTGGTAGTAAATCCGGTCGTCGGACTGTCCGAACACGTACGTACCTAGTACTACATTTTTACCGATTTACAAGACATGATTGGCTTCTAGCAAAGCACCGTGCCTACCCAATTCTCCAGAAATATTCTTAAAGGAATATGTAATCTATATCAGGCGTAGTATACGTAGTATTGCGTATTACGATCCAGTATCGGATGTCACATGCTAGGCCTGGGGCTGGAATTGTGTCTGCCCCGTACGAAGCACATATCGGATCTCTGGTAACAAGTCTCTATAATCGGATAACTATGACCTTGTCATATTATCCCGATAGCTGCAGCATATAAGAGCACCAGTTTCGTATCCTACGTGATCATCATCTCCACTATGACTGGAGTGATACTTCCATCTCGACATCACACCCAATACACTACGATTCTCAATATACCAGAAGAGGCGTACACAGAACCTGTTAAAGCCCTGGACGACCAAACCAAAGTATGTTGATTGTCGCAAGTATTAGCGGTGCAAGTCTCAGGTTAAGACCAAATACACCTACCCTGATTCGGACTCCCATAGACACACAGTCACACTACCAATGCGATTCCGAGGGGTATATCCAGAGCGAAGCTATTTCCGTACCATCAGTAAAACAACCTTCTATTACACTTACTTGAGTATCCAATACCCAAATATATGAGAATTATGCCGTTATGCTCCCATAACTCGCACAAGTGCAATACTAGTCTATTCCGCATTATCGATGTCCAATCTCGATAATACTCCGACTAAAGATGTTTTAATGATTAAACCTTAGTGGATTAATACTGTCTCATATCTTATTAATCCAGAACTAATCATATGGACTTTTATCATTTATATATCCCGTTAATCCAATTACAAATGATAAAAGAGCAATTTCCTTTGTCACACAATTAATTTGTAAAACAACACAATGTTATGTACAAATAGTGATGCTATGGTCATAATTGTCCAACATACATTTGCCTCTTAGGATCTTATCGCCTTGGTGACAGGAATAAACAATAGATCCTCCAAATTAGTCCATCACGGTAAGCTTTGAGTAAATGATTATCTAGGTGTCTTCACAACTTTTCCTTTCGACTATAGAAAGGTAGTGAGTAAAATAAGGCACCAAATCATTACCTAACTCTAATAATACCTTTTGTTAAACCCCTTGGTCCCAACCCGCTTGTAGACGTGGTTAACTAAAGCAAAAATCACAAACATTACAAGACATTATTTCGGGGCCGATTCTCTATTCCCAGTGGAGTCGCCAGACTGTAGGACACAGAAATCAGCGATGCTGTTCCAGGCTCGCGGCCCGGTCGGGAGTACCGAGTAGCCGGCGAGGGACTAAACCGGAGAATAATGGAGTCGCCACCCAGTGTGAACTGGGAAATGATTTAAGGCCGCACTCACCCCTCGCAAGGGAAGACCTCAAACTGTTGGGTTTGGAATGGTCCCTTACTTATGCCACTTGTAATGAACGGATTCACGCAATAGTATAACCAAGTCTACGCAACATACACATGCAAGAATAACCTATATCTAAGTTTGCATACAACCTATATCTAAGTTTGCATACAACATATATCTAAGTTTGCATACATAGGAGTAAAACCTACATCTAAGTTTGCATGCATAGAAGTAAATAAAATAAAAGCAAGCACGCTATTTCTAAAGCAAGCACGAAAGAAATAACTAAATCATGCATGAAGATAACTTGTTATTTCTAATGAACCATGGATAAACACAAGATTAGATAAAACGAAATATGTGAGTTTCTCAAGTAGTACGTGGAGTTGTATCCCAAGTTCAGACCGCACTACCGTCCATTCGGATTCGGCTACGGAATTTATGTCTGGGTTTCCATCCGATATACCGTGAGAGATGGCACAAAATCATTCATCCAATAACATTAACATACATGAACCACAAGATGCACGCGAAGAAATAATAATAAATAACCAAAAAAGATGAACGAAAATAAACAAAGGGTGCCCTCAGGTCTTACCTTTTAAGTGGTTTTTGGAAGTGTGTTACGTCGTCGTCGGAATGGTTAATGCTCCGCAACTTTTCCGGTTCGTTGGTTCAATATTTTCCTTCGTTGTTTCGCTATTTTAGGCTGTTGTTTTCTCTGTTTTTACTGCTGTTATGGTCGTTATTTTGGTTACTATTTGTGGCATTTAGAGGCTATTTTAGATGACTGTTTGTGCGGTTTTATGGGGTTTCAGGGGTGCATTTTTTGCGGTATTTTAGGGTGCAGTTTGAGGCTATTTATGCGGTAAATTGGGGGGTTTCAGGGGTGCTGTCTTGTGGTATTTAGGTTGCAGTTTGGTGGACTGTTTTGCGATATTTAGGGTACAGTTCGGTGGACTATTTTACGGTATTTTAGGGTGCAGTTCAGTGGACTATTTTGCGGTATTTTAGGGTGCAGTTCGGTGGACTGTTTGTGCGATTTTGGAGGGCTGTGTGGCTGCAGTTTCACGGCAATGCATGGGGTTTTTAGGGATGCAGTTTGGTGGTTTGAAAGACGTAGTTTGGTTATAGTTTTTGCTGGTTTCTGGTCGGTTTATCGTTGGTTTGAGTTTCACGCTGGTTTAGAGTTCACGTTTGGTTTTTGGTCGGTTGAGGGGTATTGTGGTGGTTCAGTTTTGTTGATTTGTTCGATGGAGTTGTTGAGGTCGGTGCTAAGGGCTGCTGCTTGGTCGGTTTGGCATTCTGCTTATGGGCTACGTGTTTAAGGTTGCATGGTGTTTGGCAGTTTGCGGCGTGTGTGTTATGGTCTGTCAGTTTGTCGCTTTATGAGTAGTCTCGGCTTTTGGTTTTATTTTAGTCGGTGAGGGTTACAAGGTTCATGGATTTTCTTTGGTGAGTGGCCTTGGGTGAAGGGTTTGTTTTTGGTGTGGCTGTGCACAGATTGTGAGCCCGTCTAGGGTTTTGATGGATTCCGAGTCTGTGTGTGAAAGAATAGAGGACTGTTAGGGTTTTTGGTTTTTGTGAGGTGCCGAGAGTGGAGGGAGAGTGAGGAGAAGAGAGGGTTGTTGTTGTGCTCGGTGGGTTTAGTCTTGTGTTGTGGCTGTGTGTTCATGGATTGTAGGGGCGTGAAGAGTCTTACTTGTTTGTTGCCAGTTTGTGAGAGATGGTGGCTGATTGCTTTTGTCGGTGGAGTGGTTTTATTCGGTCTGGGCTGCTGTTTATTACCGTGTGTGTTGTCTTCGGTGGTGCAGTTCGTGAGAGATGGTGGCTGCCCGTGTGAGAAGAGAAATGAAGGAAGGGCCTGAGTGTTTGTATTAGGGCTTGTTGCTGTTTGGGGAGCTGAAAGAGAAGGCTTCTGGTCTAAGGTTTATTTTTTTTGTTCTAGCTGTGTTACTACCGTGTGTGGACTGAGCATGCGTGTATTTAGGTTTTGTGAGGGAGGGTTGCCGTGGAGAGAGAGGGAGAGGAGAAGGTAGCCGAGAGAGTTTTAGGGTTTATTTGATGCGTTGCGTGAATGAGATGGAGGGGAAGTGCCGTGTGGTTTTATGAGAGAGAGAGAGGCATCAGCAGTGAGAGAGGTTTCTAGGGTTTTTATTTTTATTTTTTTTGTGCTGCCGTGAGTGAGCTCTCTTGGGTTCAAGGGATTGGTTTGTGTGTCTTGGGCTAGGGTTTTCCTTGTATGGGTAGGAAATAAAGATTGCGTAATAATGGGGAATATTTAATTAGTTTATTATAAGGAAAAGATTTATTTAATTTAGGAAGGTGATTTGTTTAGTTTAGGAGAGGGATTTATTTAATTTGATTTGATTTATTTAATTTAGGCATGTGATTTATTTAAATTAGGAAGGTGATTTGTTTGGATTTTAACATGTGTTTAATGTGTTGGATATTTTTTTGGATGGGATTTGGTGGGCTGCGGGGATTTTTTTTTGGCCGAGTGTAACAGTTAAAACAGAGACCAATCGAGCAGATCCCGAGACTAATTAAACGAATGAAATCTAGCAAGGTATTGATTTTTGAATTTTCCCTTCCGACGTCCGTTTCCCGCGACTTCCGTGACTTATCGGGTAGTGCCTCGATACGAGGCTCATCATCGGGCTTCATGAAAAAATGCAGTGCCTACAGATGCTATGGGTCATAATTGTCCAACAATCTCCCACTTGGCCTATATCAAATCACTCAAGTGTCTAACACCTGAACTATGTACGGATTGTTCAAACTTATATTGAGAAACACCTTTCGTCAGCGGATTTGCAAGGTCATCATCTGAAGCGATTTATTCGATCATCACATCGCCACGATGTATGATCTTATGAATCAAATGAAATAGTTGAAGTACATACTTGGATCTTTGATGAGACCGCAGTTCTTTAGCCTGTGCTGTAGCCCAGCCCACCTGCTAACAGAACTACTCCTAATCTAATTAGGAATTATTTAGATCCAAAATGCTTCTATTGCTGCATCAGCTGCAGCAATGTTCCGTTTTTTTATTTATTTATTCAGCAACAGTATCTTGCTTGGAAGATTTCCAGCTCACTGTTCTGTTATTCAAACTATATACGTACCCTTATTACGACTTACAGTCATTTTTATCAGTTTGGAAACTTGCAGCGGTGAACCCAGTCACCTCAAGTTCTCCTTTCCCCATATACTCAGAAAGCATCCTTGGTTCATCCAAGATACTCAAGGATGTTCTTAACATCAATCCAGTGACCATCACCAGGATTGGCCTGATTGTGACTCAATATGCTTAAAGCATATGAGACACCAGGTCGCGTACATATCAAAACGTACGAACACTGAGAGAGTGTCAGCAGCTTTCTAGATCCATCCCAGTAGATCTTTATTCCTAGAATAAAGCCTGCTTCTCCCAGGTATTCCATGGAGAATTTTAATGAAAGCCAAGCTTTCACCGATTTTAGTATGGGAATATCATTGCTAAGAAGCAATACATCATCAATGTATAAGACATTCATTGTCAGTGCGCTCCAACTAACATTCTTATATACACAAGAATCATCTTCGTTTTGAATGAAATCATATACCATTATGATCTCATCAAAATGTTGGTTCCAAGAACGCTATGATTTCTTTAATCCATAAATGGATCGATTTAACTTGCATACCTCGTTTGCATGTTTTGGCACGGCAAAACCGTCAGGATGTTGCATACAAACATCCTCCAAAAGGTTTCCGTTAAGGAAAGCGATTTTGGCGTCCAGCTATCATATTTCATAAATGAAATATGAAATAATAGCAAGTATTATCTGAATGGATTTAATCATAGCAACAGTTGAAAAAGTTTCATCGTAGTCGACACTATGTCGATGACGATACCCTTTCTGTAAAAGCCTAGCTGTGTACATTTGTATGTTGCCATCCATGTCTGTCTTCCTTGAAGACCTATTTAGTACCATTAGGCACAATGCCTTCTAGTACATCAACCAATGTCCAAACATAGTTGGTATATATGGAATCCATTTCGGACTTCATGGAACTTTACCATAAAAGGAGTCGATACCCTGTATCACTTCCTCATACGTAGCCGGTTAGTCTTCCTCAATAAGATTGATATCTACATGAGGTGATATCAGAAACCCATACCTTCCAGGTTGTTTTCTGACTCTCTCCGACCTACGCGGTTCTTGTGTATTCGAAGATTGTGGTACAATTTCATCCCTGGTGAACTGTTAGTGTTCCGTGAGGACTCGGTGCCTGGAACCGTATTACTCTGATTTTCATCGAGTTTTACTTTCCACCCACTTACCACTGCATATAGGAATTCCTCTTCGGAAAACCGCATGGAGAGCAACAATTACATTGTTCTCTTGTGAGTTGTATAAGTACTATACTTTGGTTTCCCTATGACAACCTACAAATAGGCACTTATCTTATTTGGGTTCTAGTTTGGTACCATCCAAACATATGCCCAGCATTCCCAAATCTTCAGGAATGAGAAACTCGGTTTCTTTCATATTCATATCTAATATGAAGTTTGTCTAACAAATTTTCATGGAACTTTATTCAAAATAAGTATTGCACGGTTTAATGCGTATCCTCAGAAGGAAATTGGTAGCTCAGAGCGACTCATCATCAACCTTACTATATCTAACAAAGTTTGGTTTCTCCGTTCGGACACACCGTCAAATTGAGGTGTCCTGGGAAGAGTCCACTGTGAAAGAATACCATACTCTTTCAAGTAATCTTGAAACTCATATGTTTAAGTATTTTACACTATGGTCCGACCGTAATGTTTTTAATACTTTTACCGGTCTGTTTTCTTACTTCATGTCGAAACTCTTTGAATTACTCAAAAGTTTCTGACTTGTATTTCATAAGATACACATAACCGTAACGCGATTCCACATCCGTAAAGGTTACAAAGTATTCATATCCACCTCTAGCCTAGCTAGACATGGGCCCCACATATGTCACTATGAATGAGGACTAACAGATCGATGGCACTTGCACTTTTACCAAGTAAAAGGTGTTTTAGGCATTTTGCCTAATAAACTAGATTCGTAGACATCATTTGAATTAGAATCAAATCGGTCCTAGAATCTGCTCTTCGAAAGTGTGGATATACGAGTCTTGTTAATGTATCCCAGATGACAATGCCACTTATAAGTCTCATTTGATTTACTCAATTTGAGCTATTTGTTTGTCATGTTATATGCTTGAGATTCATTTATATTCAAAATATAAATACCATTATTCACATCTAATGTGTATATCTCAATATCATCTTTATAAACAAAGCACCTTGTGTTCTGGAACATAAAGGTATACCCGCAACGGGTTAAACTAGATATATAGATAATGTTTCTAGTCAAACTAGATACATTATAAAAGTCTCATAATTTAAGTACATGCCCAAACGGCAGTTCCAAAACTTAGGTTTCTACGGCTAAAATGGCGACTCGCGTCTCGTTTCCAACTCGCAGGTTGATCTCATCTGAAGCCAGTTTCCTGCTAATCAGCAAATCCCGCATATCAGTACATATGTTTATGTACCACTTCTAGTATCAAAAATCTAATTTTAAAACCAATAGTGAACATGTTTATAACAAATATTCCTAAAGTCGGAGCCTTGTCCCGCCTTCACTTCCTTCATGTCTGCCTTGTCCATAAGGCAATCACATTTCTAGTGACCCCGTTTGCCATAGTTTAGGCAGAAAACTTGGGATATGTCCTTTTAAGAAGCTCTGGCTGTGCATAACGGATTGAGCACTAAAGTTATCATCATAATGAGTCTTCCTAAGTTCATGCTCTACTATTTGCTCAACTCCGGGCTCATGCTTAAGAGGTTTCTCTATCAAATAGAATAACTTCTCAGCTCCCAGGACTATCGTGAGGTTCTATTCCCAATCTGAAAATTAAAGCCGTTAAAGATATTTTCCTCAAGATTATGTCCTTTCACGCTAATCTTTCAGTCATCTTGATTGCTATAGTCCAACTATCCAATCAACGATTTCAGGTACAATTAAATGTAATGATTACTATAGTCTAACTATATAATCAACTACAATTGATCGGTTACATTCAAATGTATTGATTACCATAATCCAATTATATAACCAACTACAAATGAAGTAGTTTGAATACAGTCCAACTATTAAATTAAAACAACAATTGAATATTAGTCTAACTAATATATATAAAATTAATGACGAAAAATAAAATGAGCTCGTATTGGCAAGTATCTAAACGAAATTGTAAATTTAATACTCGCCTCCCACTATTTTTCGACGAGCCTCTAACCCTCTGTGGAGTACTCGAGAAATCTAGTTCCCTAGTGGGCTAGGATCCCGTTAAATAACACAAACCTTGACTTTGGCCAACAAGTTGTATGAAACTTAACTAGGTAGATCTCTAAGATCAATTGGATCTCATCCAATTCCTAGATCAGTAGGTGGACCTCCAAGTCCGAAACATATATCTAATATATGTAAATATATCCAATATATTTCCTAACCTTTTTCCTCTGAATCAACTAAGCCTTGGCTTTGGCTCAACAAGCTTAATGAAACCAGTTAAGCATGACCCATTGACAGTGGGAAAACTTCGTAATCGAGGTCGATGAACAAGAAGTGACCTTGACTTTGGCCAACAAATCACGACTTGCCCCCAAGACGTACGATATGAAACAAAGCTTTCGTGATTCAAACACATCCGCGATGGACAAAGGTCTTGACTTTGGCAAACAAACCAATGCCAATCTTGGATCTTGAGAGAGAATCACTTAATGGAAGGAAAAACGCTTAATATAAAATGAGGGTTTTTGTCGCGATTTGGAAACCAATTTATTATCTATAATTAGGTCTCATCATACACCTTTAAGCATGCATTCTAAAAGCATAATAAGGCACGAATTAAAATAATAATGATATGCGGATGGATATACGATACAAATTGTTCCTAGAACAAACCTCTTCATTTCCTCTCTCCTGCTAGCACTATTCTTACTTCTACCCAATTACATAATACTTCTAAAGAAACCTCATTTACATTTAGGGGAATTGGTGAGAAGAGAAATACAATGAGAAAAGAGGTAATAGACTGGACAAGCAGGTCCAATTTAATAAATTCTAAATTTATTACAATAATTTCCAAAATTTCCTTCACCCTTCTAATATCCATCCGATATACATTATTCATTCATACATCCAAGTATTCACACAAAGCATGTTATTCAATCAATCTAATCCAATTAATTAATCTTTGAATTAATGACCATCCAATGTTCAAACAATGATTTGATTTGCGTGAGTCAAACTCGTTTAAGAATAAATACTCAAAGTAAGTATTCTTGAATTATATCGAACTATAATTTTAAATCCAATTTAAATTGTATCCGATACTAATTCATATTTAATTCTAAATTAAATAATTACACTTATTTATGTGCCTTAAAGACTTGTATTCCAAATCCAATCTTGATGGGTCTCAAAGGCCCAATTAGCATATTTTGGACTTTATGGAAATAGTTTAGGCCCAAATATAATCCAAGACTAAAATTTGGCCCAACCAAGCCCATTAGCCCAATTACAACAAATTAAATTAATATATCATTCCAAATTACATATCAATTCAATCCAAGTGTAATTAGTACAATTAATCAATTAATCCAATATTTCCAAAATACCAATTAATTTAATTAATTATACTTAACATTTTAATTTATGTCCAACACAAATTAAAGCACAATCAATCCATTCCAACATGCTTCATACTCACGGAAAAACATGAAATTAACATCCAATTTTGATTCCAATCTAATTAAATCAACAATTAACATTCAATTTCATGTGAATCAACATATCCAATTGTCCAATGAAAAAAAAATTAACCATGAGCTTCCTAGGGTAATTCTCTGCCAAGGGGTAGGAATTAAGGAAAATTAATCTAATCAATTTTACACAATTCCAACAATGCACAAATCTAATTGAACATCATATAAATATATCCCAACTATCAATTTAGGCAAAATCAAGCTCCAAGCCAAAAAATCCCAAATCAAAGTCCATAAACCCTAGAAATTAAATCAAGCTTAGATCTCGCTCTGATACCATTGTAAGTGTCCTGGACCTACCACGGGATCTCTAAGCGTGATTATTGTGGGAATTAATCAAGAAAATTACAGAATACTTACATTGATCGGATTTAGGATTTCAAAAATTACATGGATGTTGAAGCTCCAAGCTCATGGGTGAGTATCCCTATCACCTTCAAGTGACTCCCATATGTGCTAGCAAGAACAAAATGGAACAAATTTTATCTCCCAAGGAGAAGCAAATTTTGTTCAAGAGAGAGAGAGCAATCGGCCATTTTCAAAGAAGCAAGTCAGTGGCCACTCTTTAAAAAAGAGAGCAAATGCATCCTTTAAAAAGAAGACAAAAATTGTTTCTCGCTAAAATGAAACAGAATGAGATTAATGGACTCACTTCAAAATAAAAGCAATAAATGCTTTCTTTCGGCCTTTTGCTTCAAAACCAGAGAGAAGTCAAAAATCAATTCAATTGAGGCCTTCGACCAATGAATGAAAATAATTAATGAAAGTGGCCAATCAGCCATAAAGAGAGAGAACAAAATTAATGATTTCCAAAATTCATTAAATGTGTTTCTTTTACTTTTTCCAAAAAGGAAAAAACAAAGTGTGTTGTAAAAGTTTCCTTTAATACCCACAACCACTTCCATCAACTAGATTGACTAATGATGTAAATTGGTGGGTCCCACACTTAAATTCAAAATTCAAGTTGGGTGAGACTAACACTTCGGGCTCGGGTTCGTTTATTTCGAATAAATGAATTTTCCGTCGCAACGTAATTAAATCTAATTTAATAAAATAATAATGCCTCGCAAAATTATTATGGAACTCGCTTACGAATTAATTCGTTCGTTTGAATTAAAATCCAATTTTAATTCCGTATTGAAATCAAATTCCAATATTGCGATCCAGTATCGGATGTCACATGCTAGGCCTGGGGCTGGAGTTGTGTCTTCCCCGTACGAAGCATATATCGGATCACTGGCAACTAGTCTCTTTATGATCGGAAAGTCATGACCTAGTCATACCTCCCCGATGGCTATAGCACTTAGAGTACCAGTTATGTATCCCTGCGTGATCATCATCTCCATATGACTGTAGTGATACTTCCATCTTGACATCACACCCAATACACTACGATTCTCAGTATACCCAGAAGAGGTGTACACAGAACCTGTTAAAGTCCTAGACGACCAAAACTGTTGGACAATTATGACCCATAGCGTCACTATTTGTAAAAGACATTGTGGTTTTTGTACAAATTAACAATGTGACAATGGAAATTGCATTTTATCATTTTGTAATTTGATTACTTGAATATATAAATGATAAAAGTCCTTATGATTAGTTCCGGATTATAAGATATGAGACAATATCAATCCATAAAGGTTTAATCATTAAATATCCCTAGTCGTAGTATTATCGAGACTAGACATCGATAATGCGGAATAGACTAGTATTGCACTTGTGTGTGTTATGGAAGTGTAACATCATAGTTCTTATATATTTAAGTATTGGATACTTATGCAAGTGTGATATGAGGTTGTTTTTACCGATGGTACGGAAATAGCTTCGCTCTGGATAGACCCCTTGGAATCTCATTGGTAGTATGACTATGTGTCTATGGGAATCCGAATCAAGGTAGGTGTATTTGGTCTTAACAGGTTCTGTGTACGCCTTTTATGGGTTTATTGAGAATCGCAGTGTATTGGGTGTGATGTCAAGACGGAAGTATCACTTCAGTCATATGGAGATGATGATCACGCATGGATACAGAACTGGTACTCTAATGTGTTACAACCATCGGGATAATATGACAAGTTCATGATTATTTGATTAAAGAGACTAGTTGCTTGTGATCCGATATATGCTTCGTACGAGGCAGATACTATTCCAGCCCAAGGCCTAGCATGTGACATCCGATACTGGATCGCAATATGCAATACTACGTATACTACGCCTGACATAGATTATATATTCCTTTAAGAATATTTCTAGAGAATTGGGTAGGCACGGTGCTTTGCTAGAAGCTAACCATATCTCATAAATCGGTAAGAACGTAGTACGAGGTACTCACGTGTTCAGATAGTCTGACGACCAAATTTACTGCCAACATATCCAGGGATCTCATGGGTCGCTTCCCGAAGATTCACCGATGACGTATGATTCGAACAAAATTAATCTAGGATTAATTGCGGAGAGATTTTATCTGGGATAAAATACTATTATAAGAGAGAGAACGATTAATTTGGAATTAATCAATAAAATAATATATTTGATATATTAAATGAAATTGGATTTCGACGCGAAATTAAAATTGGATTTTAATTCGGGTGAACGAATTAATTTAGAATTAATTCGCGAACGAATTTAACGGTAATTTTTCTAGGGATAATTATTTAATTAAATTTGATTTAATTAAGTCGCAACGGAAAATTCGTTAATTCGGAATTAACGAACCCGAGCCCGGGATGTGTTTGCGGGCCCACTCCGATTTTGAATCTAGTGGGGCCCACAAGTCACATCACATGTCACATCAATTGTCACTTCAGTGATGGAAGTCATGTCAACTTTTTGGTGATAGACATCTAGTCACTTTATGATTGATGGGGGTAGTTGGAGGCATTAAATGGTTTTTTCCCTCCAAATTTTGTTTAGCTTTTTGGAAAAGCATATACCAAAATTGGTGAGACTTTTTGTATTAGGTTTCTAAAAAACAAAACAAAATATCAAAAAGCTCTCTCTCTCTCCCCATTTGCTCTCTTTGGCCGAGACTTGCAAGAACAAAAGGGAAATTTTTGTTGCAAAAATTTACAAAGCTAGCACTTAAAGGAATCATACAAGGTGATAGGGAAACCATTCCCAAGAGCTTGGAATCCATCTCAAAGCTTGGAGCTTGGACATCAACATTCAAAGAGAAGATCTTGGAGCACTTCTCAAAGGAAAATTTTGTTTACAACACATCCTACAAACCGATCAAAGTGAGTATATTTCCGCTATTCTCCTTTACGTATTCACACTATTTTATGCTTGGATTGATCTCGGGATAACCTTAGAAACCCAACAATGGTATCATGGAGCCTATTTGAGCATGAAATTTGATTAGGGTTTATATACTAAAATTTGGGTAAATTTGATTTGAACATGATTTGATCAAATTGTTTGTTTGAGTATGCTTGTATGTTGATAACTTAGAGTTATGCATGATCAATTTTAGGAAAAATTAATTGGATTAATTTTCCCCAAATATATTTATGTTTTGGAACTGCCCTCGGGGCATGTACTTAAACTTTCAGACTGTTATTATGTACCTAGTTTGACTAGGAATATTATTTCTGTATCTATGTTAGCCCAATGTGGGTATACTTTTGTATTTAGAAACACTGGGTGTTTTATGTATAAAAATGATATGGAGATTTGCACTGCTGATGTAAATAATGGTCTTTATATTTTGAATATAAATCAATCTCAAACATATAATGTAACAAACAAAAGACTTAAATTAAGTAACAAAGATGAAACTTATATGTGGCATTGTCGTCTGGGACATATTAACAAGACTCGCATATCTACACTTTCGAAGAGTGGGTACTTGGACGGATTTGATCCAAATTCATATGACGTCTGCGAATCTTGTTTATTAGATAAAATGCCTAAATCACCTTTTAGCGGTAAAGGTGTGCGTGCCACCGAACTGTTAGCCCTCGTTCATAGTGACATATGTAGGCCCATGTCTAGCCAGGCTAGAGGTGGATATGAATACTTCGTAATCTTTACGGATGATGCATCGTGTTATGGTTATGTGTATCTTTTGAGACACACGTTGGAAACCTTTGAGAAATTCAAAGAGTTTCGACACGAAGTAGAAAAACAGACCGGTAAAAGTATTAAGACATTACGGTCGGACCGTGGTGGCGAATACTTAAGCAATGAGTTTCTTGATTACTTGAAAGAATATGATATTCTTTCACAGTGGACTCCTCCCGGAACACCGTAATTAAACGGTGTGTCCGAACGGAGAAACCGAACTTTGTTGGACTTGGTAAGGTCTATGATGAGTCGCACAGAGCTACCTATTTCCTTCTGGGGATATGCATTGAACAATGCAATACTTATTTTGAAAAAGGTTCCGTCAAAGTCTGTTCAACAGACTCCGTATGAAATATGGACAGGAAAGAAATCAGGTTTCTCATTCCTGAAGATTTGGGGATGCTGGGCATATGTCAAACATTTGGAAGGTACCAAACTTGAACCCAAATAGGATAAATGCCTATTTATAGGATATCCTAGGGAAACCAAATGATATTTGTAACATCCCAGATTTTCGGGACTGTTCTAGGAGATTCCCAGACTGATGGTATAGTCTTGGAATAGAATGATAATGAAGGATAAGTGTTTAAGTGATGGAATATTGATCAGAATAATATGAAATGAATATTCGTCGCGTTGGAAAACGCGTGGGACCAAGAATGAGTTACGCGATTTTTACTATATCCGTAAAGTTTACAGTTTTGGGCACGAAATTAGAAAACGAACTCCGATCGAGTTGATTCTTGAACCCTCGGACTCGTTTTTCTGAAACGAACAACTTTCGTGTTAAACACATTTCGAGAATCGCATCAGAAGAGTTTCGAATAGGCTGATTTATGAAAATACCCTTAATAGTGGGGACAAGATAGTAATTTGTGGATTTTAGATATTTGTTTTGTTATTATTGTTATTAATATTATTATCAGCAGCATTATAAAAAAAAAAAAAAAAGAATCATGTTGCCAGTTATTGCCGTGGGACAAGGTCTCATGTTGCCAGTTTATTGCCGTGGGACAAGGTCTCATGTTGCCAGTTATTGCCGTGGGACAAGGTCTCATGTTGCCAGTTTTGCCGTGGGGAAGCCCCATGTTGCCAGTTTTGCCGTATTGTCACGAGAGTGTGCATATAGATGAATGAACAGCTTTATTTTTACAGATATTCTTGAGCAGAATGAGTTTTATGAGATTTATGATTTCTAGTAAATATTTGATGATATTTCAAGTTAGAAAAAGGAAGAAAGCTATTATAATTGTCAAATCTAGACTAGCTCAGAGCATTCAGAAAAGATTTTTAGAAGTATTTTCTAAAAGCACAGTATGTAAGTGTAGTAAAGTTTACAAGTAATGCATATAAATCGTACATTCTGGTTAACATTTGAGATATATAGATGCTATTAATGCATGATAGTATGTATGTATCTGTGGGTTTATGATTTATATATATATCAGGGATGATTGTGTGAGTTGCTTGCTTACTTAGAAAGAACATATTATAAGGAGGTTAGTCATGATTGAAATGGTAACATATGCATGTAATCATGGATAGTGATAGAGGATTAGATAGTTAGCAGAATAAGATTTTTAAGTATCCGATTGATGATATTCAAGATAGTGAAAGAGAGAAAATTATAATAAATACCTGAACTAGATTAGTAACGAGTAAAAAGAGTATACAGAATTCAGTGTAGTGCATCAGTAGTATGAAGGGACTTCTTATGTTGATGATATAGGAATACATACATATTTATGTATTATAGGTGTTTGATAGTGTAAATAGCAAACAAAAGTTGACAGGTGGTGATCAGTTAAAGGTACAGTAATAAAGTGTCAGGTTTGTGAAATGAATAAGAATCAGTTATTTAATTAAAACTTTATAAGCTTTTGCATGATTGCTTACTGAGTCATTATGACTCACACCACAACAGTTTGTCAGTTTTACAGGTCAGTAGCAGTCATATAGAATCAGCAGGAGTTCGGTGAAGACTTTGAAGACAGTGGATCGACCCAATTGCAGTCAAGAGAGTTTTTGAGTCCTGGGTCGAGTTATGGGTCCTCACGGCCCTTGTCCTTGTATTTGTATTTGTATTTAATGTGTATAAATCATGTAATAGCATAGTTCATTTTGAGTTTTGGCCGGAGGCCAAGTGGTTTACATTTTGTTCATTGAGTTCAGGCCTGAGGCCTTGATGTTGTGTTACCGGCCTGAGGCCGAGATTGTTGTGTTCTTGTTGTATATGGATGCTGGCTACAGGCCAGGTTGCATGATGTTACGAATACATCATGCCGAAATTTCGTTGGAACTAGAGGCTTATGGAGATGGGTTTTCCTATCTCCTGCCGGTAGCATCCTGGCCTAGGTGGGATGTTACAAAGTTGGTATCAGAGCATGGTTTAAGAGTCAGAGTCAGTAGCATGGTCTAGAAGTCAGTGACTGCAATTGTGGGGATTCAGCTGTCGGAAATTGTCTTCAGTTTGGTTAAGACCACATGGGTCTTTGTATGTATCTTCTATGAATGTTTGATATGATTTGATCATATTATTCAGTGTTTTGTTTGCTTGAACATGAGTCCATGAGGTGACTCGATTTGATGTGATTTGATTTTATTATTCAGTGCTTTGCTTACTTGAATTTGAGTCTATGGGTGACTTGATTGATGTGTATAAATTAGTTATCTTTGTATGAGAATAGATTAATTTAAGTTAATATTTTTGTGACCTTTTTTAGATCGGAAAACTAGCATGAATGAGATAGTATCAATATAGGGCCCTTGTGAGGCCAGTCGATTCGAGATGAGGACCAGAACAACATAGTTAGAGATAAGAACCTAAACAGTATAGTCAGAGATGAGACCCATACCAGTGTAGTCAATTTAAAGCAGTAGATGAGCTGTTAAAGATCCTAGCTTATAGATAGTGATGGTTTGTAGTTGAGACAGAGAAGTTATATCGGTGGAGTTGAGTAAGATAGTTTCCGCACGAGCGACCAGGTGCGAATCAACGGTTATAGGGATGGAGAAATTTCGAGGACGAAATTTTTATAAGGAGAGGTGAATGTAACATCCCAGATTTTCGGGACTGTTCTAGGAGATTCCCAGACTGATGGTATAGTCTTGGAATAGAATGATAATGAAGGATAAGTGTTTAAGTGATGGAATATGGATCAGAATAATATGAAATGAATATTCGTCGCGTTGGAAAACGCGTGGGACCAAGAATGAGTTACGCGATTTTTACTATATCCGTAAAGTTTACAGTTTTGGGCATGAAATTAGCAAACAAACTCCGATCGAGTTGATTCTTGAACCCTCGGACTCGTTTTTCTGAAACGAACAACTTTTGTGTTAAACACATTTCGAGAATCGCATCAGAAGAGTTTCGAATAGGCTGATTTATGAAAATACCCTTAATAGTGGGGACAAGATAGTAATTTGTGGATTTTAGATATTTGTTTTGTTATTATTGTTATTAATATTATTATCAGCAGCATTTATAAAAAAAAAAAAAAGAATCATGTTGCCAGTTATTGCCGTGGGACAAGGTCTCATGTTGCCAGTTTATTACCGTGGGACAAGGTCTCATGTTGCCAGTTATTGCCGTGGGACAAGGTCTCATGTTGCCAGTTTTGCCGTGGGGAAGCCCCATGTTGCCAGTTTTGCCGTATTGTCACGAGAGTGTGCATATAGATGAATGAACAGCTTTATTTTTACAGATATTCTTGAGCAGAATGAGTTTTATGAGATTTATGATTTCTAGTAAATATTTGATGATATTTCAAGTTAGAAAAAGAAGAAAGCTATTATAATTGTCAAATCTAGACTAGCTCAGAGCATTCAGAAAAGATTTTTAGAAGTATTTTCTAAAAGCACAGTATGTAAGTGTAGTAAAGTTTACAAGTAATGCATATAAATCGTACATTCTGGTTAACATTTGAGATACATATAGATGCTATTAATGCATGATAGTATGTATGTATCTGTGGGTTTATGATTTATATATATCAGGGATGATTGTGTGAGTTGCTTGCTTACTTAGAAAGAACATATTATAAGGAGGTTAGTCATGATTGAAATGGTAACATATGCATGTAATCATGGATAGTGATAGAGGATTAGATAGTTAGCAGAATAAGATTTTTAAGTATCCGATTTGATGATATTTCAAGATAGTGAAAGAGAGAAAATTATAATAAATACCTGAACTAGATTAGTAACGAGTAAAAAGAGTATACAGAATTCAGTGTAGTGCATCAGTAGTATGAAGGGACTTCTTATGTTGATGATATAGGAATACATACATATTTATGTATTATAGGTGTTTGATAGTGTAAATAGCAAACAAAAGTTGACAGGTGGTGATCAGTTAAAGGTACAGTAATAAAGTGTCAGGTTTGTGAAATGAATAAGAATCAGTTATTTAATTAAAACTTTATAAGCTTTTGCATGATTGCTTACTGAGTCATTATGACTCACACCACAACAGTTTGTCAGTTTTACAGGTCAGTAGCAGTCATATAGAATCAGCAGGAGTTCGGTGAAGACTTTGAAGACAGTGGATCGACCCAATTGCAGTCAAGAGAGTTTTTGAGTCCTGGGTCGAGTTATGGGTCCTCACGGCCCTTGTCCTTGTATTTGTATTTGTATTTAATGTGTATAAATCATGTAATAGCATAGTTTCATTTTGAGTTTTGGCCGGAGGCCAAGTGGTTTACATTTTGTTCATTGAGTTCAGGCCTGAGGCCTTGATGTTGTGTTACCGGCCTGAGGCCGAGATTGTTGTGTTCTTGTTGTATATGGATGCTGGCTACAGGCCAGGTTGCATGATGTTACGAATACATCATGCCGAAATTTCGTTGGAACTAGAGGCTTATGGAGATGGGTTTTCCTATCTCCTGCCGGTAGCATCCTGGCCTAGGTGGGATGTTACAAAGTTGGTATCAGAGCATGGTTTAAGAGTCAGAGTCAGTAGCATGGTCTAGAAGTCAGTGACTGCAATTGTGGGGATTCAGCTGTCGGAAATTGTCTTCAGTTTGGTTAAGACCACATGGGTCTTTGTATGTATCTTCTATGAATGTTTGATATGATTTGATCATATTATTCAGTGTTTTGTTTGCTTGAACATGAGTCCATGAGGTGACTCGATTTGATGTGATTTGATTTTATTATTCAGTGCTTTGCTTACTTGAATTTGAGTCTATGGGTGACTTGATTGATGTGTATAAATTAGTTATCTTTGTATGAGAATAGATTAATTTAAGTTAATATTTTTGTGACCTTTTTTAGATCGGAAAACTAGCATGAATGAGATAGTATCAATATAGGGCCCTTGTGAGGCCAGTCGATTCGAGATGAGGACCAGAACAACATAGTTAGAGATAAGAACCTAAACAGTATAGTCAGAGATGAGACCCATACCAGTGTAGTCAATTTAAAGCAGTAGATGAGCTGTTAAAGATCCTAGCTTATAGATAGTGATTGGTTTGTAGTTGAGACAGAGAAGTTATATCGGTGGAGTTGAGTAAGATAGTTTCCGCACGAGCGACCAGGTGCGAATCAACGGTATAGGGATGGAGAAATTTCGAGGACGAAATTTTTATAAGGAGAGGTGAATGTAACATCCCAGATTTTCGGGACTGTTCTAGGAGATTCCCAGACTGATGGTATAGTCTTGGAATAGAATGATAATGAAGGATAAGTGTTTAAGTGATGGAATATGGATCAGAATAATATGAAATGAATATTCGTCGCGTTGGAAAACGCGTGGGACCAAGAATGAGTTACGCGATTTTTACTATATCCGTAAAGTTTACAGTTTTGGGCATGAAATTAGCAAACGAACTCCGATCGAGTTGATTCTTGAACCCTCGGACTCGTTTTTCTGAAACGAACAACTTTCGTGTGAAACACATTTCGAGAATCGCATCAGAAGAGTTCGAATAGGCTGATTTATGAAAATACCCTTAATAGTGGGGACAAGATAGTAATTTGTGGATTTTAGATATTTGTTTTGTTATTATTGTTATTAATATTATTATCAGCAGCATTATAAAAAAAAAAAAAAGAATCATGTTGCCAGTTATTGTCGTGGGACAAGGTCTCATGTTGCCAGTTTATTGCCGTGGGACAAGGTCTCATGTTGCCAGTTATTGCCGTGGGACAAGGTCTCATGTTGCCAGTTTTGCCGTGGGGAAGCCTCATGTTGCCAGTTTTGCCGTATTGTCACGAGAGTGTGCATATAGATGAATGAACAGCTTTATTTTTACAGATATTCTTGAGCAGAATGAGTTTTATGAGATTTATGATTTCTAGTAAATATTTGATGATATTCAAGTTAGAAAAAGGAAGAAAGCTATTATAATTGTCAAATCTAGACTAGCTCAGAGCATTCAGAAAAGATTTTTAGAAGTATTTTCTAAAAGCACAGTATGTAAGTGTAGTAAAGTTTACAAGTAATGCATATAAATCGTACATTCTGGTTAACATTTGAGATACATATAGATGCTATTAATGCATGATAGTATGTATGTATCTGTGGGTTTATGATTTATATATATATCAGGGATGATTGTGTGAGTTGCTTGCTTACTTAGAAAGAACATATTATAAGGAGGTTAGTCATGATTGAAATGGTAACATATGCATGTAATCATGGATAGTGATAGAGGATTAGATAGTTAGCAGAATAAGATTTTTAAGTATCCGATTTGATGATATTTCAAGATAGTGAAAGAGAGAAAATTATAATAAATACCTGAACTAGATTAGTAACGAGTAAAAAGAGTATACAGAATTCAGTGTAGTGCATCAGTAGTATGAAGGGACTTCTTATGTTGATGATATAGGAATACTGTTGGATAATATGACCCATAGCGTCACTATTTGCACAGATCATTGTGTTATTGTAGCAAATTAACTATGTAATAAGGAAATTGCACTCTCATCGTTTGTGATTAGATCACCATAGATATATAAATGAAGAGAGGTCCCTATGATTAGTTCCTGGATTGAGATGATATGAGACAGTATCAGTCCACGAAGGATTAATCATTAAATATCCCTAGCCGTAGTATTATCGAGACTGGACATCGATAATGCGGAATAGGCTAGTATTGCACTTGTGCGCGTTGTGAGGGCACAACGGCATAGTTCTCATATATATAAGTATTGGATACTTGTGCAAGTGCGATAGGAGGTCGTGTTTCAACGATGGTACGGGAAACAGCTTCGCTCTGGATAGACCCTTCGGAATCCCATTGGTATTATGACTAGGTGTCTATGGGAGGCCGAAATCAAGGTAGGTGTGTATAGTCTTAACCTGAGACTTGCATTGCTAATACTTACGACAATCGGTAAACTTTGGTTTTGGTGGTGGGGGATCTTAACTGGTTCTGTGATCACCTCTTCTGGGTTTATCAGAGAATCGTAGTGTATTGGATGTGATGTCAAGACGGAAGTGTCACTCCAGTCGTAATGGAGATGATGTCACGCAGGATACGGTATTAGTGCTCTTAAAGTGATGCGCATCCAATCGTGATATTATGGCCAGGTCATGAATATCCGATTATAGAGACTAGTTACCAGACATCCGATATGTGTTTCGGACGGGGCAGACACTTATCCAGCCCCAGCCCTAGCACGTGATTATCCGATACTGGGCCGATATGCACAATACAATTGTATACTACGCTTGATACAGATCTAGATATTCTTTGATGAATATGTCCGGAGAACTTGGGAAGACTTGGTGCTTTGCTAGGAGTCGACCTTGTCTCGTAAATCGGTAGAACGTAGTACTTGGTACGTACGTGATTCGGGCACTCCGACGACCGTATTTACTGCCAACTTATCCGGGGATCTCATGGGTCGCTTCCCGATAATCCACCGATGACGCACAACTTGCACTCTTGAATAATCTGGGATTATAATAGAAGAGAGAGAAAATTAATCTAGGATTAATAACGGAGATATTTTATCCGGGATAAAATGTCGTCTAAAGAGAGAGAGCGATTAATTTGGAATTAATCGATGAATTAATATATTCGATATATTAAACGAAATTAGATTTCGACGCGGAATTAAAATTAGATTTTAATTCGGGCAAACGAGTTAATTAAGAATTAATTCGTTAGCGACGTAAATAATAATTTCGCCGGGGGCAATTATTTATTTGAATTCGATTGAATTAACGTCGCGACGTAAGCTCGGTATTTCGGAAATATCGAACCCGAACGCGTGCGTGAGTGCACGTGGGCCCACTTTCATTTGGAAACGTGTGGGGCCCACATGACACATGTCATTCTAATGCTTTGCATGTAGATTGTGTACATTGTACTCAATGTCATTGCATGTAGATAGTGTGCAATGCACTCAATGTTATTGCATGGAAATTGAGTGTTTTATACTCTAAGCCATTGCATGTTATGTATCATAATTTTATTATTAATTTAATAAATTATGGCATAAATATAAATTGATTTTTGGTAAATCATTTTAAATAACATAACACAACTTCTTCTCTCTCAAATTTCTCTCTTCTCCTCACGAAATCTACAAAGTGTGGACTGTTTTTGGAAGCCAAAAACCGTGAGCTAAAGGGAAGCAAGAGTGGTTTCTCATGGTGAGAAATCAAGTGCTAGCACACTTACAAGTCTTGCGAAGGTGGTAGGGAGGTTCGACCATGAGACGGGATCCATCCGACGAAGCTAGGAGCTCCGTTTCTTCACTTAATTTTCTGTTTTTGTAGGCAGTGGACTGCATGCAGTAGGCTTACATGGCAGTGCGTTTTTGGGCTTGAATCGTCTCCATATCGACTCTACCGATCAATGTGAGTATTCCGCTACCTCCGTTGATGTGTTCACACATAATTTCATGTCTTGATTTGATCTTGGGACCTTAGAATAAACCAACAATGGTATCAGAGCTTATGTTGCAAGCATGAAATTTGTAGGGTTTAAAATTTGGGTAAATGTTTGTTGAGCATGATTTGAATGAATTGTTTGTTTGAGTATGCTTATAACATGTTTAAATTCATTTTGGTTGGACTAATTTGATGAAAAATGATTTGGAATTATTTTCCCCAAATTATATGCCTTGGCCGAATGCAAAATTGATTTTGAATCATTGGAATTTTGTTGATTTTAATTCATTGGATGAGTTAAAATCATGTAGGATGATGTTAATTTAATGTCAATTGGATTGTACTTTGAATTGAACATAAACCCTAAATTCCATGTGTTGGCGAATTGGATATGCCCTAGTGTTGTCTTGGAAATTTTTGATTTTGATAATTGGATGTATGAAAATCATTCGGGATATGATTTAATGTCGATTGCGGATTAATTGGATTGAAATCGAATTGGACATGAAATCACTCCTTGGCCGAGAGCATCAAAGCATGTAAATGGGTTTGATTTTTCATTATGTGTGTTTGACATGTAATAATGAATTAAGTATGATTAATTGGACTAATTTGGTGTTTTTAAAAAAAAAAAAAAAAATGTTGATTTAGTTGATTCATATAATGCACTTTTGATAATTAAATGTGAAAATTGGATTTTTGGATTTAATTAATTGGGCCTAATTTTTGAAATTAGAATTTAAAGTTGTAATTGGGCTATTGGGCTTGATTTATCAAGTTTGGTTTAGGCCAAGTGGATTGGATCCAATTGGGGCCAAAACCTTAACCATAAAGCCCAATTGCGGCTAATGAACCTTTTATGTTCAATTGGGCCTAATGGGCCAAGATTGATTTATGGGCTTATGGGGTAAATCCCGGATTGGACTTTGTTGTTATCGGTTTGACCCGAGTTGACCAAAAGTCCACGCCTTAAGAAATCAATCAAAAGCCCATTGGACTTTAATTGAATTGACGTTGGACGTTAATCGGTCTTTGAGACGCGTTACGACTAAATTTGGAATTTAAATCGAAAAGGTTTATTGAATAAAAGTGTAATATTTAATTTGGAATGAATAATGAATTAGTATTAATACATGTTAAATTAGATTTAATGATGTAGTTTAATTTAATTCATGAATTCGTACTTTGAGTACTTATTCGCAAAAACGAGTTTGACTCGAACAAAATCAAATCGTTGTTTGAACATTGGATGATCACTTAATTATCAGATTAATTAATTTGATTAGATTGATTGATAGCATGCTTATGTGTGTGAATACGTGGTTGTGTTGAATGAATAATGTATATCGGATGGATATTAGTCGGGTGGGCAATTTTAGAAATTGTTGTAATAAATTCGATTTATTAAATTGGACCTGCGTGTCCAGCCTTATCACCTTCTTTCTCTTTGTATTCTCTTCTCACCTATTCCCCTCTATGTATATGAGGTTTCTTTAGAAGTGTAGTGTAACGGGTAGAAGTAGTACAAGTGCTAGCTTGAGTGAGAAATGGAGAGATTTGATCTAGGATCAATGTGTTAAGTATCCATCCGCATATCATTATTATTTTATTTCATACTCGCTTATTATGTATTTAGAATGCATGTTTAAGGGTGTATGATGATGAGACCTTAACAAAGATAATTAAATTGGTAGCCAATTTGCACGCGAAAAACCCTCATTAAATATCATGCGTTTTTCCTTCCATTGAGTGATTCTTACTCAAGATCCGAGATTGGCAGGGGTTGTTGGCCAAAGTCAAGCCCTTGTCCATCAAAGATGTGTTTTAATCACAAGGCTTTGTTCTATATCGGTGTCGTGTCCAAGTTGTGGTTTGTTGGCCAAAGTCAAGACCACTTCTTGTCCATTGACATTGATTACGAAGCCTCCATGGTCAATGGGTCCGCGCTTGACTGGGATCATCAGGTTTGTTGTGCCAAAGCCAAGGCCTAGTTGATTCAGAGGAAAAAGGTTAGGGTATATATATTGGATATATAGGCATATATAAGATATATGTTTAGGACTTGGATGTCCACCTAACCGGATCTAGGAATTGGATGAGATCCAATTGATCTTAGAGATCTACCTAGTTAATTATCATACAATTTGTTGGCCAAAGTCAAGATTGTGTGATATTTAACGGGATCCTAGCCCACTAGGAAACACGGTTTCCCGAGTACTCGACAGAGGGTTAGAGGCTCGACGAAAAATAGTGGGAGGCAAGTATTGAATTTGCAACATTCGTTCGAATACTCGCTAAACACGCTCATTTATATTTTACTCGTCATATTAATCAAAAGTATTAGTCGGACTAATATTTTATGTTGTTTTAAAAAAAATATATATAGTTGGACTATATACAAACTCATTCAATATATAGTTGATTTTGTAATTGGATTATAGTAATCAATATAATTGAATTAAATGATAGTGATTTATAATGGGATTATAGTAATCAATATTAAAATATTATAGTTGGACTATATACAAACTCATTCAATATATAGTTGATTTTGTAATTGGATTATAGTAATCAATATAATTGAATTAAATGATAGTTGATTTTATAATGAGATTATAGTAATCAATATTAAATTATAGTTGATTAAATAATTGGATTATTGTAATCATTATAATAAATAGTACCTTAATAATTTGATTAAATAGTTGGACTATTAAAATCAAGTAAAGAATTGAAAAGGTTGAATATTTAAAATATATAATCCTTGGATTAAATGTTTTAAATGATTTAATTTTCAATTGGGAATTAATAATAGGTTAATTTATTTGATAAAATAACTTATTATTACTAAGCCCATAATTAAGCAAATAGTAGAGCATAAAGTCTTTGAAGATTATGTGATGATGACTTTAGTGCTTAATTAATATACTTACAATAAATCTCTTTAGATTTAAAAGTATTAAAATTGCAATTAATAATTCTTGGAGAATTAATTGACTATTCTAGTGGAGAAAAGTCAAAATTTGCAATTGGGCATGTAGCACAAGGTGCACATCATTTCGATATTCTAAAACCCAAGGCTTGCCCAAAGGTTTGTGAAATATTGAAAAGGTAATTGACATATCCCAAAGTGACTACCATTTGGATATGGAAGACACGAAGGAATTAAAGAAAGGGCGAGGCTCTAACTTTAAAATATTTGTCAAAGTTATGTTCACTACTAGTATTAAAATTGGATTTTAAATACTTAGTGTGGTACATAAAATATATGTATTGACGTTCAGAATCCGCTGTGAGCTGGATACTGGCTTCAAGCCGAGATTTCTCTGCGAATCGGAAACGGGACGAAAGTCGCTGTTTCGACCGTAGATACCTAAGTTTAGAAACTACCCTTGGGTATGTATTTAATTAGGAACTGTCATAATGTAACTAGTTTATCTAGAGTCATTATCTCTATATCAGTGTTTAATCCATTGCGGATAAAACCTTTATATTCTAGAACACTAAAGTGTTTCAATATATAAAGATGATACTGAGATAAATACAGAATTTATATTTTGAATATAAATAAAATCTCAAACATATAAAATGACAAATAAATAGCTCAAATTGATTTGATCAATGGAGACTTGTTTGTGGCATTGTTGTCTGGGACACAATTAAACAAGACTCGTATATCCACACTTTTGAAGAGTGGGTACTAGGACTGATTTGACTATTCAAATAAGGTCTACGAATCTAGTTTATTAAACAAGACTCGTATATCCACACTTTTGTAGAGTGGGTACTAGGACTGATTTGACTATTCAAATAAGGTCTGCGAATCTAGTTTATTAGGTAATATACCTAAAATACTATTTTGGTAATAGTAAAAGGGCCACCGATCTGTTAGCCCTATTCATGGTGAAGTAAATGGGCCCATATCTAGCTGGGCTAGATGTGAACATGAATATTTCGTGACCTTAACGGATGTGACATCACGTTGTGGTTATGTGTTTCTTTTGAAGAACACAGATCGGAAACTTTAGAGTTTCGACACGAAGTAGTAGACAAACAGATCGGCTATAGTATTATTCCGCCACGGTGAAACCGTAATGGAAAATACTTAAGCAGTAAGTTTCATATGTAAATGAAAGAGTACGGTATTCTTTCGTATGAGGACTCCTCCCGAGACACGTTTGTTAAACGCTGTGTCCGAACCAAAAACCGAATTTTGTTGGACATAATAAGGTTTATCACGAGTCGCTCTGAGCTACTATTTCCTTCAACAGGATATGTATTAACAGTGCAAAACTTATTTAGAATAAGGTTCCATATAAATCTGTTTGACAGATATCATATAGGATATGAACAGGGAAGAAACGAGGTTTCTCATTCCTGATAATTTGGGTATGCAAGGCATAGCGTTTGGATGATACCAAACTAAGGACCCAAATTGGATAAGTGCCAATATAAGTTATCCTAAGGGAAACCTTAAATATAGTACTTGTAAATCCCACATGAGAACAATGTAATGTTGCTCACATGCGGTTTTCCTGAGAGGAATACCGATATGCAGTGGTCAGTGGGAGGATAGTTATACTCGATGAAAATCGGAGTAATACTGATCAAGGCACGAAGTCCTTAATGGAACACAAACAGTTCATCTATGATGAATCTATACCATTAATCTTCAAATACACAAGAAACTAGTAGATCGGATAGAGTCAGAAAACAACCTAGGGTATGGGTTTCTGATCTCACCCCATAAAGATGTCAATCTTATGGTGGTGTACCATCTGACTACGTTTAGAGGAAGTGATACGAGGTATCGACTCCATGTTATGGCAAAGTGCCATGAGTTCGAAATGGATTCCATGTATAACAACTATGTTTGGATACTAGTTGTTGTACCACAAGGCGTTATGCCTATGGTATATTAAACGTCTTCAAGGAAGACATACATGGAAGGCAACATACCAACGTGCAAACCTAAGGTTTTGACGGAAAGGTAGCGTTATCAACATTATGTTAATAACGGTTCAACCTCTTTTACCTGTTGCCATGATAAATCCATTTTGAAGATGCTTGTTGATAACTGTATATTTCATTAATGAAATATGTCAGTTACAAATCAAAATCGCTTTCCTGAAAAGGAAACCTTTTGGAGGATGCTTACAACATCCTGACGATTTTGTATAACCGACAAACCAGGTTTGCGGGTTATTCGATCCATGTTTGGATTGATGCAAGCATAAGGTTCTTGGAACTGTTATTTTGAAATAATCATAATGATTTATGATTTGATTCAAAGCTAAATAATTCTTGTGTATATAAGAAGGTTAGTGGGAGAGCGCACTGACAGTGAAATTCCCATAAAGCAATTGGTGAAAGCTTGGCTTTCAATAGAAATTCTCCGTAGAATTCTGGGGAGTAACAACCTTTATTCAAGGAATAAAGATCTACTGGGATAGATTTGGAGTTGTTAACACTCTCTGAGAAATTGTACATTTAAAATGTACTTGTATTGGTGTCTCATACGCTTCGAGCATATGGAGTCACAATCGGGTCAATCCAAGTGACAGTCACTGGATTGAAGATTAAAGAACATCTGTTAGTATCTGAGAGAACTAAAGATGTTGTCTTAAACTATGGAGATGGAGAACTTGAAGTGACTGGGATCACTGCTGCAAGTTTCCAAACCGGTAAATACTGCGGTACTATAAAGTTTGAATAACAGGGACAGTGAGCTGGAAATCTTCCTAGCAAGATAACTGTTGTCGAATAAACAACAAATGCGGATCATTGCTGCAGCTGAGGCAGCAATTGAAGACCATCTGGGTCGAAAATAAATCTAATAAGATTAGATAAAGTTCTGTTAGCAGCTGAGCTAGGCGTCAGCATAGGCTAAGGAATTAAAGGTCTCATCGACGATCCAGATATATACTTCTATATAATCTGATTCGTTCGGATCATACATCGTGGCGATGTGATGATCGTGTAAATCGCGTCAGACGATAATTAAGCAAATCCGCTGACGAAAACCTTTCCTCAGCAATTTGAGCGAATTGTACATAGTTCGAGTGTAGGACACTTGAGTGACTCGCTACGTGCCAAGTGGGAGATTGTTGGATAATATGACCCATAGCGTCACTATTTGCACAGATCATTGTGTTATTGTAGCAAATTAACTATGTAATAAGGAAATTGCACTCTCATCGTTGTGATTAGATCACCATAGATATATAAATGAAGAGAGGTCCCTATGATTAGTTCCTGGATTGAGATGATATGAGACAGTATCAGTCCACGAAGGATTAATCATTAAATATCCCTAGCCGTAGTATTATCGAGACTGGACATCGATAATGCGGAATAGGCTAGTATTGCACTTGTGCGCGTTGTGAGGGCACAACGGCATAGTTCTCATATATATAAGTATTGGATACTTGTGCAAGTGCGATAGGAGGTCGTGTTTCAACGATGGTACGGGAAACAGCTTCGCTCTGGATAGACCCTTCGGAATCCCATTGGTATTATGACTAGGTGTCTATGGGAGGCCGAAATCAAGGTAGGTGTGTATAGTCTTAACCTGAGACTTGCATTGCTAATACTTACGACAATCGGTAAACTTTGGTTTTGGTGGTGGGGGATCTTAACTGGTTCTGTGATCACCTCTTCTGGGTTTATCAGAGAATCGTAGTGTATTGGATGTGATGTCAAGACGGAAGTGTCACTCCAGTCGTAATGGAGATGATGTCACGCAGGATACGGTATTAGTGCTCTTAAAGTGATGCGCATCCAATCGTGATATTATGGCCAGGTCATGAATATCCGATTATAGAGACTAGTTACCAGACATCCGATATGTGTTTCGGACGGGGCAGACACTTATCCAGCCCCAGCCCTAGCACGTGATTATCCGATACTGGGCCGATATGCACAATACATTGTATACTACGCTTGATACAGATCTAGATATTCTTTGATGAATATGTCCGGAGAACTTGGGAAGACTTGGTGCTTTGCTAGGAGTCGACCTTGTCTCGTAAATCGGTAGAACGTAGTACTTGGTACGTACGTGATTCGGGCACTCCGACGACCGTATTTACTGCCAACTTATCCGGGGATCTCATGGGTCGCTTCCCGATAATCCACCGATGACGCACAACTTGCACTCTTGAATAATCTGGGATTATAATAGAAGAGAGAGAAAATTAATCTAGGATTAATAACGGAGATTTTATCCGGGATAAAATGTCGTCTAAAGAGAGAGAGCGATTAATTGGAATTAATCGATGAATTAATATATTCGATATATTAAACGAAATTAGATTTCGACGCGGAATTAAAATTAGATTTTAATTCGGGCAAACGAGTTAATTAAGAATTAATTCGTTAGCGACGTAAATAATAATTTCGCCGGGGGCAATTATTTATTTGAATTCGATTGAATTAACGTCGCGACGTAAGCTCGGTATTTCGGAAATATCGAACCCGAACGCGTGAGTGCACGTGGGCCCACTTTCATTTGGAACGTGTGGGGCCCACATGACACATGTCATTCTAATGCTTTGCATGTAGATTGTGTACATTGTACTCAATGTCATTGCATGTAGATAGTGTGCAATGCACTCAATATTATTGCATGGAAATTGAGTGTTTTATACTCTAAGCCATTGCATGTTATGTATCATAATTTTATTATTAATTTAATAAATTATGGCATAAATATAAATTGATTTTTGGTAAATCATTTTAAATAACATAACACAATTCTTCTCTCTCAATTTTCTCTCTTCTCCTCACGAAATCTACAAAGTGTGGGGGTTTTTGGAAGCCAAAAACCGTGAGCTAAAGGGAAGCAAGAGTGGTTTCTCATGGTGAGAAATCAAGTGCTAGCACACTTACAAGTCTTGCGAAGGTGGTAGGGAGGTTCGACCATGAGACGGGATCCATCCGACGAAGCTAGGAGCTCCGTTTCTTCACTTAATTTTCTGTTTTTGTAGGCAGTGGACTGCATGCAGTAGGCTTACATGGCAGTGCGTTTTTGGGCTTGAATCGTCTCCATATCGACTCTACCGATCAATGTGAGTATTCCGCTACCTCCGTTGATGTGTTCACACATAATTTCATGTCTTGATTTGATCTTGGGACCTTAGAATAAACCAACAAATACATACATATTTATGTATTATAGGTGTTTGATAGTGTAAATAGCAAACAAAGTTGACAGGTGGTGATCAGTTAAAGGTACAGTAATAAGTGTCAGGTTTGTGAAATGAATAAGAATCAGTTATTAATTAAAACTTTATAAGCTTTTGCATGATTGCTTACTGAGTCATTATGACTCACACCACAACAGTTTGTCAGTTTTACAGGTCAGTAGCAGTCATATAGAATCAGCAGGAGTTCGGTGAAGACTTTGAAGACAGTGGATCGACCCAATTGCAGTCAAGAGAGTTTTTGAGTCCTGGGTCGAGTTATGGGTCCTCACGGCCCTTGTCCTTGTATTTGTATTTGTATTTAATGTGTATAAATCATGTAATAGCATAGTTTCATTTTGAGTTTTGGCCGGAGGCCAAGTGGTTTACATTTTGTTCATTGAGTTCAGGCCTGAGCCTGCTTGATGTTGTGTTACCGGCCTGAGGCCGAGATTGTTGTGTTCTTGTTGTATATGGATGGGCTACAGGCCAGGTTGCATGATGTTACGAATACATCATGCCGAAATTTCGTTGGAACTAGAGGCTTATGGAGATGAGTTTTCCTATCTCCTGCCGGTAGCATCCTGGCCTAGGCGGGATGTTACAATATTACTTCTATCACCACAAGAGAACAAAGTATTTGTTGCTATACATGCGGTTTTCATTGAGAAGGAATTCCTAAATGCAGTGGTTAGTGGGAGGAAATTAGAACTCGATGAAAATGAAAATCGGAGTGATACTGTTCCTGGCACAGAATCCTTAACGGAACATGAATAGTTCATCAGAGATGAAACTATACCACAATCTTCGAATACACAAGAACCACGTAGGTCGGAGAGAGTCAGAAAACAACCTGAGAGGTATGGGTTTCTGATCTCACCTCATGTGGATATTAATCTTATTGAGGATAACGAGCTGGCTACGTATGAGGAAGCGATACAAGATATCGACTCCGCTTTATGGCAAGAGGCCATGAAGTCCGAAATGGATTCCATGTACACCAACTAAGTTTGGACATTGGTTGATGCACCAAAAGGCGTAAAGCCTATTGGTTGCAAATGGGTCTTTAAGAAGAAGACCGACATGGATGGCAACATATAGACGTAAAAAGCTAGGCTTGTAGCGAAATGGTATCGTCAACGACATGGTGTCGATTACGATGAAACTTTTTCACCCGTTGCCATGATTAAATCCATACGGATTATGCTTGCTATTGCTACATATTTCGATTACGAGATATGACAGATGGACGTCAAAATCGCTTTCCTTAACGTAAACCTTTTGGATGATGTTTATATGCAACAGCCTGACGATTTTGTCATACCAAGACTTGCAAACAAGGTTTGTAAGTTAAATCGATCCATTTATGGATTGAAGCAAGCATCGCGTTCTTGGAACCAACGTTTTGATGAGATCATAAAAGAATATGATTTCGTTCAAAATGAGGATGATCCTTGTGTACATAAGAAGGTTAGTGGGAGCGCACTGACATTCATTGTCCTTTACGTTGATGATGTATTGCTTATTGGCAATGAAATTCCCATGCTACAATCGGTGAAAGCTTCGCTTTCATTAAAATTCTCCATGAAGGATCTGGGAGAAGTAGCCTTTATTCTAGGAATAAATATCTACCGGGATAGATCTAGAAAGCTGCTTGGACTATCCCAGAGCACGTACATTGACAAAGTGTTGAAGAGATTCAACATGGATCAGTCCAAGAGGGGATTATTGCCAGTGTCACATGGCGTCACTCTATCTAAGGACATGTGTCCTAAAACTCAAGATGAGAGAGAAAACATGAGTCAGATCCTGTTCGCCTCGGCAGTCGGATTGATCATGTATGCTATGATATGTACGCGACCTGATGTCTTGTATGTTTTGAGCATGTGTAGTCGCTATCAGGCCGATCCAGGTGATGGTCACTGGATGGCGGTTAAAATATCCTTAAGTATCTTAGACGAACTAAGGATGCTTTCTTAATCTATGGATATGGAGAACTTGAGGTAACTGGGTATACCGATGCAAGTTTCCAAATCGATAAAGACGATTGTAAGTCACAATCCGGGTACATATTTTGTTTGAATAATGGAGCAGTAAGCTGTAAATCTTCCAAGCAAGAGACTGTTGCCGATTCAACAACAGAAGCAGAGTACATTATTGCAACTGAAGCAGCAAAAAAGGAAGTTTGGATTCGTAAACAGCTGAGCCCGTTCCATTGTATTGTGACAATAACGGGGCTATAGCGTAGGATAAGGAACCAAGGTCTCATCAATGATCCAAGCATGTTCTTCGACGTTTCCATCTGATTCGTAAGATCATACATCGTGGTGATGTGAAGATCGAGAAGGTCGCATCAGAAGACAACATAGCAGATCCGCTGACGAAAGTTATTCCTCACCAAAAGTTTGAGCGACATGTACATAGTTCAGGTGTTAGATGCTTGACTGACTGGCTATAGGCCAAGTGAGAGATTGTTGGACAATTATGACCCATAGCGTCACTATTTGTAAAAGACATTGTGGTTTTTGTACAAATTAACTATGTGATAATGGAAATTGCATTTTATCATTTTGTAATTTTATTACTTGAATATATAAATGATAAAAGTCTTTATGATTAGTTCCGGATTATAAGATATGAGATAATATCAATCCATAAAGGTTTAATCATTAAATATCCCTAGTCGTAGTATTATCGAGACTGGACATCATTAATGTGGAATAGACTAGTATTGCACTTGTGTGTGTTATGGAAGCGTAACAACATAGTTCTCATATATTTAAGTATTGGATACTTATGCAAGTGTGATAGGAGGTTGTGTTTACCGATGGTACGGAAACAACTTCGCTCTGGATAGACCCATCGAAATCCCATTGGTAGTATGACTATGTGTCTATGGGAATCCGAATCAGGGTAGGTGTATTTGGTCTTAACCTGAGACTTACATCGCTAGTACTTGCGACAATCAGTACGCTTTGGTTTTGGTCGTCCAGGACTTTAACAGGTTCTGTGTACGCCTCTTCTGGGTTTATTAAGAATCGTAGTGTATTGAATGTGATGTCAAGATGGAAGTATCACTTCAGTCATATGGAGATGATGATCACGTAGGGATACATAACTGGTACTCTAATGTGTTGCAACCATCGGGATAATATGACAAGGTCATGATTATCCGATTAAAGATACTAGTTACTTGTGATCCGATATATGCTTCGTACGGGGCAGACACTATTCCAGCCCCAGGCCTTGCATGTGACATCTGATACTGGATCGCAATATGCAATACTATGTATACTACGCTTGACATAGATTATATATTCTTTTAAGAATATTTCTGGAGAATTGGGTAGGCATGGTGCTTTGCTAGAAGCCAACCATGTCTCATAAATCGGTAAGAACGTAGTACGAGGTACTCACGTGTTCGGATAGTCTGACAACCGGATTTACTGCCAACATATCCAGGGATTTCATGGGTCGCTTCCCGAAGATTCACCGATGACGTATGATTCGAACAAAATTAATCTAGGATTAATTGCAGAGAGATTTTTTTCTGGGATAAAATACTATTAGAAGAGAGAGAACGATTAATTTGGAATTAATCGAAAAAATAATATATTCGATATATTAAATGAAATTGGATTTCGACGTGAAATTAAAATTGGATTTTGATTCGGGCGAACGAATTAATTTAGAATTAATTCACGAGCGACTTTAACGGTAATTTTGCTAGGCATAATTATTTAATTAAATTTGATTTAATTAAGTCGCAATGGAAAATTCTTTAATTTAGAATTAACGAACCCGATCCCGGGATGTGTTTGCGGGCCCACTCTGATTTTGAATCTAGAAGGGCCCACAAGTCACATCACATGTCACATCAATTGTCACTTCAGTAATAGAAGTCATGTCAACTTTTTGGTGACAGACATCTAGTCACTTTATGATTGATGGGGGTAGTCGGAGGCATTAAATGGTTTTTTCCCTCCAAAATTTGTTTAGCTTTTTGGAAAAGCATATACCAAAATTGGTGAGACTTTTTGTATTAGGTTTTTAGAAAACAAAACAAAATATCAAAAAGCTCTCTCTCTCTCCCCATTTTCTCTCTTTGGCCGAGACTTGCAAGAACAAAAGGGAAATTTTTTTGGCAAAAATTTCCAAAGCTAGCACTTAAAGGAATCATACAAGGTGATAGGGAAACCATTCCCAAGAGCTTGGAATCCATCTCAAAGCTTGGAGCTTGGACATCAACATTCAAAGAGAAGATCTTGGAGCACTTCTCAAAGGAAAATTTTGTTTACAACACATCCTACAAACCGATCAAAGTGAGTATATTTCCGCTATTCTCCTTTACGTATTCACACTATTTTATGCTTGGATTGATCTTGGGATGACCTTAGAAACCCAACAAAAACCAAAGTATGCTGATTGTCTCAAGTATTAGCGATGCAAGTCTTAGGTTAAGACCAAATACACCTACCCTGATTCGGATTCCCATAGACACATAGTCATACTACCAATGGGATTCCGAGGGGTCTATCCAGAGCGAAGCTGTTTCCGTACCATCGGTAAATAGAACCTCATATTACACTTGCATGAGTATCCAATACCTAAATATATGAGAACTATGTCGTTACGTTTCCATAACACGCATAAGTGTAATACTAGTCTATTCCGCATTATCGATGTCCAGTCTTGATAATACTACGACTAGGGATATTTAATGATTAAACCTTAGTGGATTAATACTGTCTCATATCTTATTAATCCGATAGTAATCATATCGACTTTTATCATTTATATATCCAGGTAATCCAATTACAAATGATAAAAGAGCAATTTCCTTTGTCACATAGTTAATTTGTACAACAACACCATGTTTTGTACAAATAGTGATGCTATGAGTCATAATTGTCCAACACCAAGAACATAATTGGCCTCTCCCAAATCTTTCATTTAGAATTGGTTAGCTAGCCAGGTTTTCATGTTTGATAATATCTTTACATCATTCCCAATAAGTAAAATATCATCGACGTATAAAACAAGAAAAACCTCATTCCCATCAATGACGCGCTTGTATACACAAGACTCATCAACATTCTGCTCAAAGTAATAAGACTTGATCGTGGTATCAAATCTTATATTCCATGATCGAGATGCTTGCTTAAGTCCATAAATGGACCTTTGAAGCTTGCAAAACCTTTTGCTCTTGACTTTGGGCTGTGAACCTCTCTGGTCATACCATATAGATACACTCATCAAGATTTCCATTCAAGAATGTAGTATTGACGTCCATTTTCCAAATCTCATAGTCATAATATGCGGAAATGGACAGAAGAGTGCGTATAGATTTGAGCGTGGCTACTGGCGAGAAAGTTTCCTCATAGTCAACTCCATCTTTCTAGGTATAACCCTTGGCCACTAGCCTAGACTTGAAGGTCTGTACCTTCCCATCTACTCCCCTCTTTCTCTTGTAGATCCACTTGCAACCTATAGGTTTTACCCCATCAGGTTGGTCTACAAGTTCCCAGACTAGGTTGGAGTACATAGACTTCATCTCTAGGTTCATGGCTTTGAGCCATTCCTCTTTATCAGAATCATCCATTGCACTACGATAGGTCAATGGATTATCTACACTATCGCTGGATGCGACAACTTATGCCTCTCTAACTCCTAGATACCGATCAGGTTGTCTTACAACCCTCTCACTACGTCTAGGCGGCAGATCATTCTGATGAACTTGCATTTGATGCTCAGATGTCGAAAGTTCTATGTATTTGTCAACTGTCATTGATGATGGTGTGCTGGTCGAACCAGCAAGTAACTCCTCAAGTAACACTTTACTTCAAGGTTTGAACTTCTTCATATAGTCTTCCTTTAAAAACATAGCATTTGTCGATACAAACATTTTGTCATATTCAGGGCTATAGAAGAATCCACCCATAGTCTCCCTAAGATAGCCTACAAATAGGCAGACCTGAGAATTTGGCTCCAACTTTGTAGTCTTATTTTTCAGCACATGTGTTGGACACCCCCATATGCGGAAATGTCATAAACTAGTTTTACGACCACTCCACAACTCTAAGGGAGTCTTGGGAACAGACTTAGATGGAACTACATTAAGGATATGTATTGCAGTTTGCAATGCATATCCCCATAATTCCAGGTGCTGTGAGCTGGGATACTATCCTATGCTCAACCAAGAATTCCATGAAATCACTGTCAATGTATTCTCCTCCACGATCTAATCATGGAGTTTTGATCGTTTTACCCAACTGGTTCTTAACCTCAGCATGATACTCTTTGAACTTTTCAAAAGTATCTGACTTGTGATGCATTAAGTAAACATACCAATATCTCGAATAATCATCAATAAATGTGACGAAGTATCCATAACCACCTCGAGCTCTTACATTCATCGGTCCGCAAACGTCCGAATGTATAAGCTCAAGTCATTGACTGGCTCTTATACCTTTTCCAGTAAAAGGTCTCTTGGTCATTTTTCCTTCTAAACAGGATTTGCAGACTGGTAAAGTTCCGAGCTTTAACTGGTTTAAGGCTCCATTCTTTATCAACCTATCTATCCGGTCAATGTTGATATGACCAAGTCTAATATGCCACAGATATGTGTCATCGTGAGAAATCTTTTACCGTTTAGTTTTAGGTTTCTCAACCTTAAATATTTCAGCATTGAGCAGTGACCTATGTGTTGACGGTCTTAACACATACAAGTTATTTTATGAGTTTCATGTGCATATGGTTAATCCATTTCTACCAATAATAACCAAATTGCTATTGAAAGAAACTGAAAACCCGTCATCTAAGAGTTTAGAAATAGAAATCAAATTCTTGTGAAAACCAGGAATGAATAACACATTGTTCAAATTTAAATAACTATTATTTGTAAAATTTAAACTGGAAAATCTCACTGCTCTTGCTGAAACGGCATCCCCTGTCTCGACCCTTATGGTGTAGTCACCTTCAGCAAGGTCCCTCAATGAGTGAAGTAGCTACAAAAAGGAACAAACATGGTTAGTGGCTCCAGAATCAACAATCTTAGCGGATTTATCATCCTTCACTAATAGAGATTCGATAATGAGTAAATCATATTTACCTGTATCCTTTTTCTCCTTCAGCTCAGTAAGGTATTTAGGACAATTCCTTTTCCAATGCCCATTCTTATTGCAGTGGAAACACTTTCCCTTGGGCTTGGCATCCTTGGAGCCTTTCTTGTTCTTCATCTTCATGGGCTTAGCCTTAGCCTTCCCAGTGCTATTCTTCATCATCGTTACATATTTTGAAGACTCGGCAACATTTGTCTCATCACTGGGCTTACGAGGATGCATAAGCATGGACTCGTAGTGGGTAAGCTCATTAAGCAAATGGGTCAATGTAAAAGGAAAATTGTTCATAACATAGTTTCTTTTAAAACTGCAGGAAACTCTTCGGAAGAGTTTCCATAATCATGGTCACCTGGCTACGCTCGTCAATACGAGCTCCATGGGTTTCAGCAGTGTTGAGACAGGTCATCATCCTCAAGATGTGCTATCGGACTGATGTCCCATCCTTCATCCTAACAGTCATCTCTGAGACCATAACCTCATGACGTTAACGCTCCGAAGGCTACCCGAACATGCCCTGCAATTACTCCATCATCTGAGATGCTGAAGCCATAGGTTCATGCTTTGTAGCAAGAATTCCGGGCATCCCTGCCAACAAGTAGCAGCAGGCTTTCTCATTAGCTGCAACCCCTTTGAGTGGCTGAATGCAACCAATACCACCACTAAAATGATTCTTCTATTTTAGACAAAATGCCAGTCCCGAAACAACTCCGAAACAGTCCATGAAGAGCCCCGAACAGCCACACAAAAACTTGACTGTTTTGGACCCGATTCGCGTCCAGCGCACTACCAAAACAGCCCCTGAAATGTTTCTTCTATTTTAGACATAATTTTTGTCTTTTATATTTAGGTTTATTTGTTTCCAAAAATAAAAGAAACATTTCCCTTTTCCATCAAGCCAATTTCGGCCAAGGCATGTGAAAATTAGAATTCTTGTAACATCAACATTAACTTTCCATAATGGAAATGATATTATAAAAATAAAAGGTTAATTCCTTTTAAAATAATTTAACTTCCAAATTAAGTCCAAGGGTTTCCAAAACCCAAAATTTGAAATTTACATAATTAACCTTTTACTTAATTTTATCATATATAACTAAATGTCAAGTGTTTAATTATCATATAATTACAAAAACTATATATTAAATTTAACATATAGTTTAAATTGTGACATAATAATATTATTAATCATATTATTAATTTTTATACATATGTGAGTATATAATTGGACTATCCAATTATACTAAATCCGCTACAATATATTAAGCTAGCACGGGAACCAAAATGGACCTACGGTTTCGAGCTAGAATAATCTTAAAATATTAATTAAGCTATTAATTAAATATTCCGAATTATTAACTCCGGGTTATTCCATTAAAAACCCGAAGCTGCACTCTCATTGCCGCAACTTGTATATTAAGCCGAACCAAGTCGGTGTCCATCGATATAGTCACTACATACAGATTAACCATTCACGAGTATCTTGTAATTAGATCCGAGTCATAATATCTGTTATACCCCTCTAATTATTTTTACCTTAAGTACCATTGATTCTCTAATGAACGATTTATTCATAACCATTATGAATTTTAATCTTTCTATCCGTAATAGAAAGACTTGAGCACTCTAACCGTTCAAGTACCGAATCAACCCTTAAGGAAGATACTCCTCTATTTCTCATAAGAAAGAGTGAACTTCATGTCTATGTAAAACTTCCCCGGCTACACACCAGACCATGCCCCCAAAATACATAGCTATTGGTCATGACTGCTACACCAACCTCACCTTTGTAAATCAAATGACATAGCCTGTCATGTAGGGGTTCGTAGTTCACTCAAGATTAAGATCAATCCATATATGACCATCTAGTAGATCGAAATAAATTTCTTTATTTAACAGATATCATAAGAAAGTCATTTCTATCTAGGTCCAGTCCTATATGATCACATCATACAAGGTACCTCCATTCTTATATCTCCACATGGACGATCCTGGATCAAGCGCCATACAATTATAGAATTGACCAAAGCTATAGATAAACCACAAACAAAGTACCCGCTTTGTTTGCTCTTTATGGACTATTTTAGATTACCAACTTCAGACTTAAATCCTCTTGTGTATGACACTCATACACTAAGTATGAAGGTACATGTTTAATCGAGAGTAATCAAGATAATTTATAATCTGCGAAATTTAAACAAACATTTTGAATAATCCATCATTTTATTTCATAACAAATAAAACTATTTACATTATATGAAGCTCTAGGGCATATATCCCAACAAAAATCATGCTTAAAAATGGTACCCCTCAGGATCAAGTATCTTGCTTCCGTCAATTAAATCTTGAATTTCATGTTTGAGACGAGTGTAATTATCGGTGTTATGGCATCTATCCTGGTGGAAGTAGAAATATTGGTTTAGATCTATATAGCGAGGTTTTTTGTTTGGCATCGGTCTTGGTTCTAGGGTTTCAACAGGCCTTGTCTTTTTAACTTCTCGAACACCTTTACCATAGGTCTTCCAAGGTCTGAAAAATGTCATTTTCAGATGGTGTTTGATTCTACAGTTCTATTTTTCGAATTCCTCAAGCTTTCTCTATGGCTCTTCTTGTACTATCATTGGTCGTAGGGCTCATTATACTTGGCTTTTATAAAGAAATATGTCAGTTTCCTCCCTTTCTTCTTAGGTTTGGTCTCTTCATCTGAACAATACCCCAACCTTTTCTTGGTGGTCTACCCTTTGAAATCGATTACCGAGCTTATGCCTTGGCCTCGCGCTCTCAGCCTAGTGTTAGGCTTATAATTCATCTTTTCCATGATCCTAGCCACTTTAGGATCTACCCATTCTTCAATGTTCATTGTGACTGAAAATCTCGCACATGGTTGGTCCTCCAGGGTGGCCATAATATTACCCACTTCAGCCTCTAATGCCCGAGGTGTTGTTAACTTGGCCACAACATTGGCCAAGTTCTGTAGCTGTTTCGCAATTTTGTGCACGGTTATTTCCAATCTGTCTCTATGGGAATTATCATTGCTTTCTATTTATATACTTACTAATTGACTTCTGACTAATATGCCATTTCTTTAACCTAACGAACCGTTATGATGGTTCAATCAAAGGTTTTATAATAATATATATATATATATATATATATATATATATATATATATATATATATATATATATGCATGCGGCATGAGATGCATATGAAGCATGAGATGTTCAATCAACAACATTTACCATTCCAACCTTGTTTCTCCCATACACGTGGTAAGTCCATATATGTCCTAGGTTTAGTTTAACTTATGCACCAACGAGGGTACATAAGCTCATTCTCTCCTATGCTACAAAGGGTAAACCTTGGCTACCTTGGTTTCATTCCATCTTTAAAAGAAAAAGACCATATATTTACATAATGACTAAACATATATGGGGATTGTGTCAATGTCTGAAAACGACGAATTATACCATTGGTAATCACAGTTATTTTGGGATTGGCTTAGAAATATTTAAATATATCCAAATGGGCAAAAATAATGCGTATCATTTCTAGATGAAAGCTAGTAGGTGTATTAGACTCATGTTTTGGCACTCTTGGATCATAACTAATCTTTTTAGGCCCAACAAAGTTTGAATACAAGGTGGCCTGTTATCATTCCAAATTATTTGGCCTAACTATCATGAAAATATAAACTTATCCCAGTTAAAAAGACCCAACAAATTCTACATCACATGACAAAAGGTTCAAACAACTTCAAATGATTGGGGGCCCAAACACAAGCACAAGGGAGGCTCTTATTGTAGGACACAGAACTTTGGGCGACGCATGCTGTTCTAGACTCAGGGCCTAGTTGGGAGTACGGAGTAGCCCGCGGGGGACTAAACTAAGGTTGTTTTAGTGTCAAAACAGTGCGTTTTCAAGGGATAATTCATTGGTAGTTTAGACTAACTCACTGGCAGTTTTTAAAGGTGTGAAATGGGCTATCTTAGTCACGGTTTTGGGCAGTTTGAAGAGGCTTATAAAAGGCTGCTAGTTAGGGGGTATTTTAGGTGCTACATGGGCGCAGTTTGAGGGTCGTTTGTGGCCTTTGTTTTCTGTCAAAAGAGGCAGTTTGTGGCTTAGTAATTCACGGAAATTTGAAGGGATTTATGGGGGCTGTGTGCGTGTGAAATGGACAGTTTAGGTGAGGTCAGTGAGGGATGTGTGTGTTAGGATCAGTTTGGCGTGAAGCAGTGCGGTGATATGGGTTGTTTGGCTTGGGAGTGGAGTTTACGTGAAGGAGTGCATGAAGTGTAGGGTTTGTGGGCAGTTTATGAGTTGCCGAGAGTGAGGGGAGGCTTGAGGTGGTCTGCTTTGAGGGATATTGTGGCTGATGTGTTGAGGGCTTCTTCACGGCTGTGAGGGTTGAGAGACGAGAGGCAAGGGCTGATGATGGCGTGAGGAATGGGCTGGGTCAGTTACGTGAAATGAGGGCCTGATGATGGCGTGAGGAATGAGCTGGGTCAGTTACGTGAGATGAGGGGCTTCCGTGAGAGTTGGATGTGAATGATTTGTGCGTTAATAAGGGTTGGTTTGAGGGCTGTGAAGTGAGCTGAATGAAGGAAGGGCTGGCCAGTTATGGTTCCTACTGTTTGCGTCTGGTTTTAGGGTTTATGAGCGTTGCTTTATGTGAGAGTGAAGCTGTGAACTATGGCTGCTTCGTGAGTGTTGTGTGGACGTGAAATAGGGCTGGTTATTTGCCGTGAATGAGGCTACTGCCGAGAGGACTAAAATGGCGTGAATTATCCTTTGTTTGATCCGTGCATGGGCTGTGTGCATGAGGGTTTACGTGGAGAGTCTAATGGGTTGCTAAAAATGGCTAGTTCAAGGTGCGTCAAATAGAGTCTGTGGCCGAGAAGAAGAGGGAGTAGGGTGTAAGGCAGGGGCTGGAAATTGGCGTGAACTGGGCAGAAGGTAGTGATGCATGAATGATGATGAAGATAGAGGCACACGTTTTTTTAGGGCTTATGGTGCGGCAGGTTTAGGGCTTCTTAGATATGTGGCATTTTTGTGTGGTTAACGTGAGGAGTCAGGGGGTGGCTGGTTTCTTCAAAGTGAGGGCTGTGAAGGGGGCTTTTTGATCTCTAAAATGCTTAGTCTTTTCTTGATGTATGCTAGGTATGTCAAGGTAGAAAAATGGGGGTTTAAATAGGCAAATCAGGTGAGTATTGATTGGGTTGGCGTGTGATTTCAAAGGGTTATTGGTTAGGTAGGCCAAGGGTAATTAATTTCATACATTGCTTTGTTGAAAGGTAATGTATAATTGTGATATCTTTGTTGAAAATGATCAAATGTGGTTTGAAAATGAAGAAAAGGAAAAGAGATGGTGATGGGCGTGGGGTTGATGGCTTAAATGGTGTGGGGTTGATCAATTAATGGCTTGGAAAGTTGATACCAAGGTAAAAGTGAAGTCAAAGGTGTAAAACAAGTTTGGTAAAAGGGTGAATCATGTTTGAATAGTGCATGGAGGGGTGAATTGTGTGCATGGGCGTGGGCTTCATGGATGTGGGCTTGGTGTTTGATTTGTCTTGGTTTCATGGGCTTTGGATGTGGGTTTAGGTGTTTAGGTGGGCTTAGAGTGGTTTGCGGTTATTTCGGGCCAAAGATATACCTCGAAACGAAGATTCAACAAGTGAACTCCGAGCGAACTTGGCGAATCAAAACCAATGATATGTCAATTCTTGACTTCTCCTTTCCGACGGCCGTTTTCCATGACTTCCACGACTTAAAGGTAGTGCCTCTTTACGAGACTCCTCATCGGGTTTGGTATGCAAAAATGCAATGCCTACACTTATAGGATAACAGTTATGGGCTTTTATGTAGGCTTATATGGTACGGCTTAGGCTCTTATGGGCGAAGGGTTGCCCACAACTAAGTCTCCACATTCAAGGGTTCAATCGACCAAGTGAATGCACCTTTTTTTATATCTAGGAAGATTGTCCACAACTAGGTCTCCATACTCAAGGGTTCGATCGACCAAATGAATGCACCTTAATACATGAGGGTACATGCCAATAAGTGATGGTTTTCATTACATAGTAATAGTGAAAGCGATTTCTCGATATGTACCGTCATCGAGGTTAAAAAGAGTATGTAAAAGATGAAGATATGATTCTCCTCAATCTCATCATAAATATTACAAGACACTTTTTCAGGGTCGATTCTCTATCCTCAATGGAGTTTCCATCTGTAGGAGCGAAGTGGGGTTTACCGCTATGCCTATGACATCAGCGACCACTACATTATTGGGCTCGTAGCTCGTAGAGAGTACGGTGATCTCGCAGGAGGACTAACTTGAGAATAAAGGAGTCACCACTCGATATGAGACACCAAAAATGATTTAAAGCTGAACTATACCCCTTGCATGGTCCAACGTTAAACTCGTTTGGGTTCAGAATGGTCTTTTTCTAATGCTAGTAAAATATTTACGTTTAAATGAGTTATCCATACATCTTATAATGAATTTTCACACACAAAAGTAATTTAAAGGCATACAACTTGTGCAAATATAAATTATAAAAATAAATAGAGTAAATATTCATCAATTATTACAACATTGACAAAATAATGATGAAATAAATCGGAGCATACATTTCATTGGTTTGGCCTCAGAGAGGCCTAGCCGGATATAGTTTTTATAGGCCGGATATACACTATGATATTAATATATGGCCGGACTTATTGGGAGTCCAGTCAGATATACTACGAAAAAATAGAATCACAGAAAGACACATGTGCAAAAATAAATAATATCATAATAAGCAGAACCCGAAAATAAAAAATGATAATTGCACTAGGAAAGCACACCATGCAATTTAATAAATAGTAAGTAAACATGTCAAGTTACATATTTTTCCAGCTTGGGTTTGATAAAATTTTCTTAAGGTACCTTAGGTCTGGATATGTTCATCAATGTCCGGCGAAATGTATGATGAGTCCGGCCGGATATCCCTCGTAGGTCATAAAGTAAACAATACCAAACATACAAACGGAAAGAAATACATGCACAATAATAAACTAAAAAATGGAGTAAACAATTACATTCTTATTGTTATTTAATGATAAACCGAAAGCAAATATGAATGAGTAAAATATCAAATCGGTGATGTGGCATGATATTGTTATCAATTGGTCGGAGGTATGTGCATACATCTTACTGTGCTAGAACAGAAACTCCAAAACGTAAAAATAATAAGAAGGGTGCCCTCAGATTATAACTCTCACTATAGTCTGGCTCAGAAAGACGCCTTTGAATGCCTAGGTTGTTGCTTAGATGCTTTCTAGAATGAGGTAAATTCTAAAAAGCTTGTTGGTTCTTTTCAAAGGTTTTCTCTCTATATTTGCAGGATCATGATATGTCAAGGTGTTTGTAGATAAGAGTTTCAATATTTTCTCAAAAATTATCCCTCTTTCAAGGCTATGGGAAAGGCCGCCTTTTATCGTGAAAGGGTAGGGCCAGGAATGGGAAGGGAAGACAAGATCCATCTCATTCTCTAGTCTGTCCTGAGTGATTGACAATCACAATATCAGACACATCTCGAACCATGTTTGAGTCGGATGTATGGTTTGGGTTATACCTCCAGCCGGACGTAATCAAGCCCGTAATTCCAACTATTTTAATTTTGCATGTGTTCTGACAACTCGATATATGCCCAGCCGGATATTATATTGGAATTATATATCCGATCGGATACAATCGGATCCCTTAACTTCAGTAAATCGCAATCTCCTCTTTCATTGACAAATGTGTCATGTCCGGCCGGATGTAGGGTTTTCAGGTCATGTCCGGCTAGATGATTTGGTTTAGGGAAAATATAGGCCAGACATAGGTTTGTACGGTTGGCTTTTGGCTGTATTTCTTGGAGTTTCTTTCCTTCCTGGATTTCATCCTTATAATTTCTCAATATTCAGAGTGTGTCCTCGTAAGAGACTCATCATCGGGATATACGTAAAAATATACTATCTATAATATAACATCATCTCGGACAAGCATTAAAGTCACCGCATTTCAGTTCGTGTATGGCCAAGAAGGAGTGTTGCCCTTGGAAATTAATGTTCAGTCAACCAAGGTAGCGTTACAAAATAAACTAAGTAGAGAGGTGGTGAAACTCTAATGCAAAATTTACTTGAGCTAGATCATATCAAGTTAGATATCCTTAATTAGTTAGAAGTGTAAAAATCAAAAATAGCTAAGTATTATAATAATAAGGTTATGGCTAAGTCGTTCAAGAATAGTGAATTGGTTTGGATGGCTGTAGACACTGCATTTTTACATAAAGCCCAATGATGAGCCTCGTATGGAGGCACTACCCGATAAGTTGTGGAAGTCACGGGAAACGGACATCGGAAGGGAAAATTCAAAAATTAATACATTATCAAGTTTAATTCATTTGTTTAGCCTTGGGTTAGCTTGATTGATCTCTGTTTTAAATGTTAGCCTCGGCCCAAAACCCCCGCAACCCATAAAAGCCCACATACCTATACACACCCATCCAAAACCCATGCAACCCTTCTAGGCCCACACGTCCAAGCCCAATCCAAGATAATTAAAACACATGCCAAAATCTCTACCAAATCTTCTTCCAAATTTAAAAATATTTTTAATCCAATCCCCACCAAAATTACACAAATTCTTTCCCTAAATAACTTAATAAAATACATCTCTTTTTTATATGATTTATTTCCTTACTTGGCAAACCCTAGCACACCATTATAAAAACATAATAATTCTAAATCCTAAGGGCTCTTTTTGGACACACTGCGACCAACCAACAAGAACTTTCTCACTTTGATACACTCTCGGCACTTCACAAAAAAAAAAAACAAAAACCCTAATAGCCGCTCTCCTCTCTATTCTCCTCTCTTGGACCTGACATTCACGGCAACCATCAAAAACACACAAAAAAAACTAAAACCCTAAGACTCACGGCCTCCCTCTCTTCTCTCTCTCGTCACTCTCCTCTTCTAGCTTTCCTCTCTCTCACACATTCTCGGCTCTCCCTCTTCTCTCTTCTCTCTCTCATTTCTTAACCTATTCAGCTGCCACTCACACACAAAAAACACACACATGCCACTCGCATACATAAACCTAGGCTCAAACTCACGAACAACAAAAAGCCACGACCAAACACTATCACCTAGCTTCTGTCGGAAACAGCAAACCAAAACAAAAAAAACCCTAAACAACACCTGTAGGACACAAAACTTGACGACGTTGGTCTAGGCTTGCGACCTAGTTGGGAGTACGGTGTAGTATGCAGAGGAACTAAATCGGAGAAATAACATGGAGTCGCCACCCGGTGTGAACCAGGACAAAGATTTAAGGCCGCACTCACCCCTCGCAAGGGAAGACCTCAAACCGTTGGGTTCGGAATGGTCCCTTACTTATGTCACTTGTGATGTTATGATTTGTGCAATAAATTAACCGAGTCTACTCAATAATCATACTCAAAGGTATTTAGATCTAATATGCATTCGCTAAATAAATCCTATTCTAAGTTTGCATGCTTGAAAATAAGTCTTTGAACGGCAAACACGATATCACACAATGAGCATATTGAACCATTAAATAAACGAATCACTATTCCAACATAAACCTAAACTAATCAAAATAACATGCTTAAAAATAACATAATCATGCTTAGAAATTAAATGACAAAACTGAATTAAATCATGCTTAAAATAATAAATAAACGACCTATAAACTACAACATGCTCAAATACAAATTTGGATGAGACGAGATATGTGTAACTTAAGTAGTACATGGCGTTGTATCCCGAGTGCAGACCACAATACCGTCCATTCAGAATCGGCTACGGAATTTACGTCCGGGTTTCCATCCTATATACCACAAAAGGGAACACACGTTCCGCCCATCCAACAATCACATCATGCCTCAATAAACGACTCTCATGCGATAATATATTAAAATAAATAAAAGAAACGAAAGATAATAGATAAAAGAAACGAAAAATAATAGATAAAATAAATGAAAGATAATAAATAAAAGGTGCCCTCAGGTCTAACCTCTTTTGTCGTCTCTCGAAAGCGCGTTACACGGTCGTCGGAAGGGTTGATATTCCGCAACTTTTCCGGTTCACTAATCCAACATTTTTCCTCGCTGTTTCACTGTTCGGGCTGCTGTTTTCACTCTGTTTCGCTGTTGTTTTAGGGTCAGTTTCTGGAAAATTTCGGTGGTTATTTGGACTGGTTTGGACTGCAGTTTTAGAAGGGTTCCAGGGGCAGTTTTGGAAGGGTTCCAGGGGCAGTTTTTGTTACTGTTTTGGGAAGTTTTGGGGACTGTTTTGTGCTTATTCTGCGGCAGTTTCGGGGGGTGTTTTGGGGGTTTTCTGGACTATTTTCAGGTGTGTTAGGGGACTGTTCTCGGCAGTTTCAGGGGCTAAGTGCGTGCAGTTAAAGGGGCTGTTATGGAGGCTTGGTTCACGTTGTTGTTGTGGGCTGTAGGGTTGCTACTTGTTATGGCGTGAGTTGAAGGCAGTGGGGTTAAAAGTTGAGTGGGGCATGTGGCTTACTATAGGCGCATGTGACTAGGGCTGGTGTGTTGACGTGTGAGGTTGGCTTGCTTTAAGGCTATGTGTGTGAGTGCCTAGTGCGTGAAATTCAGGGCATGTGGCTTAAGGGTTGGCGTGAGGCAGTGAAGTGACGAGTGGAGGGCAGTGTGTTTCGTGGGTGTAGCTTAGGTCTTGAGTGAGTGTGTGCGTGGCTTTGTGGCTAGTGGGCAGGGGGCTATGTGGCGTGTCTGTCAATGAAGGCTGCCTTGCTCTTGAAGGAGGGTTACGTGGATGTGTTTGTTGATGAGTTGGAGGGTTCTAGGTACTTGTACTGCCGTGTGTGGCCTGTGAGGTTCTGTTTGCAACTTGAAGATACCGTGAGTGGCCGTGTGTCCAGAGGGAGACGTGTTCAAGGCTGATGCGTTGAAGTTGTTTGAGGGGGTATGTGTGGGGACGTGTTTGAGGCAACCGTGAGTGGTGTTCTTGTTTTGTTATGTGTTGAAGGGAAGCATGTCTTGAGGTGTTGGTTTACGTTGAAGGCAGTATGTGAGTGGCCGTTGAGGGGTCTGTGGCGTTGAAGGGCTGGTGCTTTACGTGGAGGAGCTAGGGTTTCTTTGTGTATGTGTGAGTCAGAGAGAGGAGAGAGGAAGGTCCTTAGGGTTGGTTATGTTATTCTTTTATAGAGAGAGGGTAGGGTTAGGGTTTGCATGGCTTTTGGAAAAGGAAAGAAATCATGTAATTTAATTTGTGTTTAATTTTAATTATTTAAGGCAAGAAATTATTTAAATTTGGTGAGTGAATCATTTTTAAATTGGTGAGTGAATTATTAAATTATGAATGAATTTATTTTGATTTGATTTAATTTAATTTGTGAATGTGATTTAATTTAATTTAATTTAATTTAAGTTTAATTTAATTTGTTTTAATTTGTGACATGTATTTTAAATGTTTTAATTATTTAATCTGTGAGATGTGATTTAACGGGTTTGGTGTGTTTTAAAATAGAGGTCCAACAAGTGAACCCGAAGCGAAACAAGCGAGTTAAATCCGACCAAATGCCAATTTCCAACTTTGCCCTTCCGACGTCCGTTTCCCGCGGCTTTCACAATCAAAGAGGTAGTGTCTCCATACGAGACTCATCATCGGGACTTATATGCAAAAATGCAGTGCCTACAGTCGCCCCTACTTTGATGGGACTTGTGTAATGTGTAACAGTGACAATCTTATCAAAGTACGTGCAATGCATTTTCACTTACCTGGCTCGCCAGCTGCCTCCTGGTTTGCCCGCTTCTTCGAACCAATTTGATGATGTAGTGGATATAGTGGCGAGGTGCCTCGACCTCTGGGTTTTGTTCCTGAACCACCGAATGTGAACTGTGCTGATGATGTAGTGGGACCTCGACCCTGGGACGCATCCCGGAACTACAACCGACAACGGGGGCACCTCGACCCAATACCGCTGAAAATAGGGACCCCGCCCTTAATATGATGATGTAGTGGGCACCTCGACCCTGGGACGCATCCCGGAACTACAACCGACAATGGGGGCACCTCGACCCTGGGCACCTCGACCCAATACCGCTGACAATAGAGACCCCGCCCTCAAACTGATGATGTAGTTGGCCCTCGACCCTGGGACGCATCCCGGAACTACAACATACAACGGGGGCACCTCAACCCTGGGCACCTCGACCTGGAACTACAACCGACAATGGGGGCACCTCGACCCTGGGCACCTCGACCCAACACCGCTGACAATAGAGACCTCGCCCTCGAATTGATGATGTAGTGGGCACCTCGACCCGGAACTACAACCGACAACGGGGGCACCTCGACCCAACACCGCTGACAATAGGGACCTCACCCTCGAACTGATGATGTAGTGGGCACCTCGACCCTGGGCACCTCGACCCGGAACTACAACCGACAACAGGGGCACCTCGACCAAACACCGCTGACAATAGGGACCTCGCCCTCGAACTGATGATGTAGTGGGCACCTCGACCCTGGGCACCTTGATCCGGAACTACAACCGACAACGGGGGCACCTCGACCCAACACCGCTAACAATAGGGACCTCACCCTCGGACTGATACTGATGTGGGCCTCGCCCCAAACTGATACTGATATGGGCCTCACCCCCAGACTAATACTGATGTGGGCCTCGCCTCAAACTGATACTGGTGTGGGCCTCGCCCCCAGATTGATGCTGATGTGGGCCTCGCCCCAGACTGATACTGATGCGGGCCTCGCCCCAAACTCATACTGATGCGGGCCTCGCCCCAGATTGATACTGATGTGGGCCTCTCCCCCAGACTGAAACTGATGTGGGCCTCGCCCCTAGACTGACACTGATGTGGGCCTCACCCCAAACTGATATGGGGCTTCGCCCCAAACTGATAATAGTGTGGGCCTCGCCCCAAACTGATACCGACGTGGGCCTCGCCCCAAACTGATACTGATGTGGGCCTCGCCACGGATTGATACTGATATGGGCCTCGCCCCCAGACTGATATGGGCCTCGCCCCAAACTGATACTGATATTGGCCTCGCCCCCAGACTGATACTGATGTGGGCCTCGGCCCTTGACTCATCCCCAAAACTGATGCTGATGCTGATGTAATGGTTCATTCCCGAACTGTACTGTATGAGATGGTCCATTCCTGAACCGTTACTGTGAGGTGGTCCATTCTCGAACTGTTACTGTGAGGTGGTCCATTCCCGAACCGTGCTGTGAGGTGATCCATTCCCGAACCGTGCTCCATTCTCGGAGTGTCATTCCCGGCTTTTGTTCATTCCTAAACTGTGCTCAATTCTCGGAGTGCCATTCCCGGCTTTGTTCATTCTTGAACTGTACTTCATTCTCGGATTGCCATTTTCGGCTTGTTTATTCCCGAACCTTGCTCCATTCTCGGAGTGCCATTCTCGACTTGTTCATTCTCGAACTCTGCTCCATTTCTCAGATTGCCATTCTCGGCTTGTTCATTCTCGAACCTTGCTCCATTCTCGGATTGCCATTCACGGCTTGTTCATTCTCGAACTGTGCTCCATTCTCGGAGTGCCATTCTCGGCTTAATCATTCTCGAATTGTACTTCATTCTCGGAGTGCCATTCTCGGCTTGTTCATTCTCGAACTATACTGAATGTGGGCTTTATTCCTAGAGTGCCATACCCGATAAAACCGATGCCGTGTCTCCATACCCGGAGTGCTACTGTAATATCTCCATCCCCGGAGTGCCGTACCTGGAAAAACTGATCTGATATCTTCATACCCGGAGTGTCGTACCTGGCAAAACTGATCTGATATCTTTATATCCATAGTGCCGTACCTGGCAGAACTGATCTGATATCTCTATATCCAGAGTGTCGTACCTGGCAGAACTGATACTGAACCAATGTGGGCCTCGTCCCCAGAATGCCATACCCGGCAGAACTAATACTGAACCAATGTGGGCATGGCCCCCAGAATGCCATACCCGGCAGAACTAATACTGAACCAATATGGGCCTCACCCCCAGAATGCCATACCCGGAAAACCTGCTATTGATGGTGATGATAATGTGGGCCTCGCCCCCAGAGTGCCATACCCGGCAAAACTGATGCTGATAATAATGTGGGTTTCGCCCTATGATTCATTCCTGGATTCATTCTAAAACTCTGACAGCGTGGGCCTCGGCCCTAGGATTCATTCTCGGGAACTGTTGGCGATGTGGGCCTCAACCCTGGGATCCTGAAACTATTGGTGATGTGGGCCTCAACCCTGGGATTCATTCCAAAACTCTGACGGTGTGGGCCTCGACCCTGGGATTCATTCTCGGATTCATTCTAAAACTTTGCTGATGTGGGCCTCGGCCCTGGGATTCATTCCCGGATTCATTCCAAACCTCTGCTGATGTGGGCCTCGACCCTGGGACTCATCCCCAAAAATGAAATTGATATAGGCCTCAACCCTGAGATTCTTTCTTGGATTCACTCCAAAACTCTGACGATGTGGGCCTCGACCCTGGGATTCATTTTCGGATTTCCAAAACTCTAACGATGTGGGCCTCGACCCTGGGATTTATTCTCGAAACTGATGATGCTATGTTGTTGTTTCTGGTGGGCTTGTCTTTGTCGCTTTCTATTTTTTTTTCTTTTGAAACCTGTGAATACAAAACAAAACAAACACAAAAAGGGAATGCAAAATATGTTACGTGTATGCATGCATGTATGAATGAATTTCCTATTCCGTTGGGTTAGGTCTTCCACCAGTTCTCTAGGTGATTGCTCAGTCTTCTCTCTGGTATCATGACTCAATATCTTGTTGTTTCCCTTATTCGCGGGGTGGTAGACTGGTCGTTCCCAGTCTTGATTTATTTTTCTGTTCTCCACTATTTGCACTTGGTCAAGATGAAACACATGGTGGGGCCTTCCATATCATACTATATCACATGCTAGGAAATAGACCCAATAGTTACACATATTAATGCCCTCAAAGAATGCCCAGTATTGAAACCATAGAACCTTCAAAACACTCGATGCAACTCAAATCCAAGTCTTTGAATAAATGATCTAAGCCAGACTCAAAGTGTGTGTGTGCAAAGGTTCCTTTGCGGATTCATCCCCAGGTAAGCCAACTCAATGATTTCGTTTCAAAAATCGGGATCGATGGGTCAAACAAACCTAGATGTCTCAATTATGCCTGAAGTTGCTTTTCTATGCTCAATGTGGTATGGTTTTCTTTCTTTTTTGTCTCTTTCTTTTTCTTTTCATTTTGAACTTCTTTTTTTCTTTTCTTTTTTTTTTTTTTTCTTTTCTTTTTTTTTTCTTATTTTTTTCAACACACCTACCCTTTAAGGTAGCATTACTCCTCATGGTGGTCCTAATACTCGCCCATGGGTAGCTTCACACTTATCGGTTATAGATGGTTCAATTCTTTTCTTTAGAGACTTTTCTTTCATTTTCAACCATACCACACATCATAACATAAGCAAATCAAGATAGACATCTAAGCAAACGGTTATTCACCGATGTAGGGATTTTTACATGTGAAACCCGATGATGAGTCTCAGTTGGAGGCACTACCTTTTTAGTTAAGGATATTGCGGGAAACGGTCGTCGCAAGGGAATCGGTATTTCGTTAGATCCTTATTCACTTGTTTAGCGTCAAGCTCACTTGTTGGACCTCCGTTTAGAGCACCTTTGGCCCAGAAAAAACCCGCAAACCTTTTAACCTTGGCCCAAAACCCTTGCCACCCACCTAAGCCCACTCACCAAACCAACACAACACATAGCCCACCAAGAGAGGACCACACGCCCATAGCCCCTAAATTACATCCAAATTAAATCAAATATTAATTAAATTAAACATTAACTAAATAAAATATTAATTAATTGATATACCAAATTAAAATATTGTAACTTCCTAACTTAAAATATTATATACTAAATTAAAGAAATATTATGCCTAATTCAAATCAATCATAACCATTTAAAAATATTGACTTCCTAATCTAACAAATTAAATGCCTAATTAACACCAATCAAATATTCAACCTTCCTAATTAACCAAATTTTGTCCCCCCAATCAATCAAATCATTTCCTTGTTTGACACCAAATCCAATCTTTTCCTTGTGAGACAAGGGGAAACCCTAACCATTCTCTATATAAACAACCCCTAACCAAGACATGCACTCCCTTCACACAATTGGAATTCACGCCCAAAACCCTAAGGCCCTACCTCTCAGAATTCACGTCTCACACACCGATAGATCCACCACACCTCACACCAATTCACCCACAGCCACAAGACCCTCTCGCTACAATACAATCGGCAGCCCCTCAAACACGCCACCTGCTCCTAACAGATTACAGCCCCACTACTCACCGACCTGCCACCCTAAAATTCATTCACGATACACCGACTGCAAAGAAGCCTTCACGTTATTATTCTGTACGCCCACAATCTACAAATACTCATGCAGCCCTCACTGCCCCACTAGCGCAACACAAATAAGCCACCAATTATCCTCAACACCATCACCATACAAACCCTAAGATAAACCATTCACACGTAACTGGCCCTCTCTCCACGTTAATTAGCTAGCCTCACTCCACACCCACAAAATCAATCACGCACGATCAGCCCTTGTCCTATTCCACGCCACATGCACTTCAACCATGCCCATAATTTCAACACGTCATAGCCCTTAAACCCTCATTGACCATACCTTCAACACAGCACCCAACGTAGCCATACTCAACAAACAGACTTGCCTTCAAAACAGCCCCCTTGACCACGTTGAAGCCACGCCTAATAAACAAACACACTTGCCTTCAAAATAGCCCCTAATCACCACCGAAAAATAACCCCAAAAACAGAAGCTACATACACCGAAAATTACCCTAAAACAGCATCCCTGAACATGCAAATAGCAGCCCAAAATCACCTTAAAACAGCAGCAAATTAACCCCAAAAACAGCAGCAAATTAACACCCAAAATAGTCCGTTGAAACGTAAAACAGTGACCTGAACAGCGAGCATAAAATACAGAGGAAACAGCAGCAAAACGGAGGCCAAACAGCAAGCAAAATAGCAAACCAGTGAGCTAAGATGCTAAACCAGTGAACCAGAGAAGTTGAGGAGCTTTACTCTTCCGATTTCCGTGAAACGCAAGTCCGAAAGTCGGCAAAAAAGGTTAGACCTGAGGTTATTTTCCACATTCGTTTTCTGTTTTATTTTTATTATTTATTGAGTATTGTTCGCATGATTGTTATGTTAAAATGCATGTTGTGGCCCTTGAGTAGATAAATATGCATGTATTACGACATATTGTATGTTGTGGCCTTGGAATAAAATGAAAGATGTGTCAAGTCTCGCGGTATATCGGATGGAAACCCGGACATAAATTTCATAGCCGATTCCGAATGGACGGTAGTATGATCTCTTCTCGGGATACAACTCCACATACCGCTTGAGTAAACAGCACATTCTTTTGTTTTATATTGCTTTGATTTATTTATTTTTCGTCATTTGAATTCCGCATGTTACTTGTTTATGCATGATGCAATCGAGCGTATAGGCTTAGTAAGTCGGATTAAAGGTCCCCTATTTGGAGGGGTTAAAACCCTTTACCACGATGCTTTGCCGCGCCAGTTGATGTGTGTTCGGTTGCATGTAAGATATGTTCAATCGGGCATACTAAGTTTGATGTTATTGTCTTTATTCTTTGTATGCATGATGCAATCGAGCGCATAGGCTTAGTAAGTCGGATTAAAGGTCCCCTATTTGGAGGGGTTAAAACCCTTTACCACGATGGTTTGCCGCGCCGGTTGATGTGTGTTCGGTTGAATGTAAGATATGATCAATCGGGCATACTAAGTTTGATGTTATTGTCTTTATTCTTTGTATGCATGATGCAATCGAGCGCATGGGCTTAGTAAGTCGGATTAAAGGTCCCCTATTTGGAGGGGTTAAAACCCTTTACCACGATGCTTTGCCGCGCCGGTTGATGTGTGTTCGGTTGAATGTAAGATATGTTCAATCGGGTATACTAAGTTTGATGTTATTGTCTTTATTCTTTGTACGCATGATGCAATCGAGCGCATGGGCTTAGTAAGTCGGATTAAAGGTCCCCTATTTGGAGGGGTTAAAATCCTTTACCACGATGATTTTCCGCGCCGGTTGATGTATATTCGGTTGAATATAAGATGTGTTCAATCGGGTATACGAAGTTTCATATAGTTATCTTTGTCTTTGTACGCATTGTAATGGAAAGCGCATGGGCTTATTGTGTTGGACTAAAAAGGTTCTCCATTTGGGGGAAGAAAAAACCTAAAAGGCTACCTTTACCACGATATTCGCCGCGTCTTTCATATATTGGATGCATCATTTACCTTAGTCTTGGCTTAACATAGTATAATTCATATATCCATGTTATGATAGCATTTGAGTATTATTTCTTGTAGTATATCGGATGGAAACCCATACATAAATTCCGTAGCCGATTCCGAATGGACGGTAATGCGGTCTGTACTTGGGATACAATTCCACGTACCATTTGGAAAAGTGCTCACATGTGTGTTTGTGTCCATATTAGTTATCTTCTTTTGCACCTCGTCATAGCATGCTTACTTTAATGCCTAATTGCATCCTTAAGTGTCTTTTTGCATTATGTACTTAGTTGACTCTTTTATTTGTTCATGGACATGTAATGGCTATTTGTTTATGATATGTCTATGAAATCACATGTTCGCCATCATTTGATTCGCCTTTATGTGTGCTTGTGTGGTTAGTGTGTGCTTGTGTTTCCATGAATACCATATGCCAATGAAGTTGTATGTTCGTTGTTACTTTGATGTACTTTCAAGCATGTAATCTTACATGTGAAATATATGCAAATTTAGGTGTAAGTTTTATTTTTTGCGCATATGGATTTAGAAGCATGATACTCTTGGAAATAAGTGTTACTTAAGCTTGATTAAATTATTACACAAATCATTTCATTACAAGTGACATAAGTAAGGGACCATTCCGAACCCAACGGTTTGAGGTCTTCCCTTGCGAGGGGTGAGTGCGGCCTTAAATCTCATTTTCCCGGTTCACACCGGGTGGCGACTCCATTATTCTCCGATTTAGTCCCCCGTGGCTACTCCGTACTCCCGACTAGGCCCCGAGCCTAGAACAGCATGCGTCGTCCAATTTCTGTGTCCCCACAGTCTGGCGACTCCACTGGGGATAAAGAATCGACCCCGAAATATTGTCTTGTAATGTTTGGATTTATGTTCTAATTGACCGTGTCTATAATGGATAAAATGAGGGTTTAATCAAAGGCATTTTGAGGCTAGGTAATGGTTTGGTGTCTTCCCTCACTCACTACCTTTCTAGAAGGAAAAGCTGTGAAGGCACCTAGATAGCCATCTACTCATAGCCTATTGTCATAGACTAATTTGGAGGACTCGTTGTTTATTCCTGACACCAAGCGATAAGAGCCTAAGAGGCTTGGGTATTTAAGTGAGCCTCGCTCCACCCTCCCTCTGGGGAATCTACAACGGGAAATCCATTTGACAGTCAGTCACACACCATAGCTCACTGGCACGTACCTTAGTGTATAAAAAAGGGTGCGCTCACTTGGCCGCTCGAACCCTTGATTGGGGAGACCTAGTTGTGAGCCATCCTTCGCTGGTGAGAGCCTTTGTCTACACTCTTGCGAACCCACCCATAGATCGGGGTTGTATGGTTAAAGTAACAATTATTTCCTTGAGTATGTGCTTGTGGACCATCCTCATTTGGATGCAGTTGGACTATTTTCAGAAATGCGAACTTGCTGGTCCATTTAAACTGGGGCGAATTAGTACCTCATGACCATTAGGCCCAAAGCTTCTGAAATGTTGATGGGCCATTTTGTAGAAATTATTGTTTTATGTTTGCATTATCTTTCTTTTATGCTTGTATTTGGGAACATCGTCGTTTGGATCCATTTGGACCATTTGTCATGAGATATGGGCTTGTTGGGCCATTTAAACTGGGACAAGAACGTATTTTATGACGATTGAGCCAAAGGCTTCTAAGTGATTGATGGGCCACTTTGTGCTTGTGTTCGGAACATTACCATTTGGATTTAGTTGGGCTCCTTGCCATGAGATGTGAACTCGTTAGGCCATTTAAACTGGGACGAGTTCACTCTTATGACAGTTAGCCCAAAAGCTTCTAAAATGATAACGGGCCGATTTGTTTGAAAATTTTAGTTGATTTAGTATGTTATATATGTTACATGCATCTCATGCACCCCATGCATACATACATCATGCTAACCCTTGTGTTCTGAAAGCCATCATAGATTCCCGTTGGGTTAGGGAAAATGGAAGACTCACCAAAAGACCGGTAACAGATATGAGTACATCCGATAATGAGGTATCCCGGATAGATCAGTTGGAAAATGGTTTCGCCAAGATTACCGAATAGTTGCAAGCCTTGACTACCGCCATGGAAAATATGGCTGTACCCCGTGCTGGGGGAAATTCTGAGAATGTGAGGTGCGAGGAGCCTCTGAATGGGTTGGGGGATGATGTCCCCACTTTTGATGATGACATGGCAGAGTATGCAATAGGCAGACTGATTGGGCCTCAGGAAGAATTTCAGAAGCTTCGGGATCAGGTTGAAACAGTTACTCGCAAAATGAGAAGAGTTGTTAGATTATGAGGCAATGACCTTCGGAGAACAGCTGCACGCTCAGTTTAAAATACCCGACATGGCCAAGTTTAATGGGAATAGAGACCCGAGAGTCCATCTGCAGCAATATGTCTCAGTCATGAGTTAAGTGGGCCTATCACAACGCCAAGTCCAAAAGATGTTTGGGATGTCACTCGAGGGTGCACCTGTGGTTTGTTATCATAGCCTTGAGAAGAAGGTTAAGGAAGATTGGAGGGAACTAGCTGATGCTTTTCTGAAGTAGTATGTTACGGACTTGGAGATTGATTTGTCACTCCGAGATCTGGAGAACACTAAGCAGAAGCCGGAGGAGAGCGTCAAAGAGTATGTAGACCGCTGGAGAGGTCAACTTTTGAAAATGCAGACTCGGCCTTTAGAGAAAGACCAAATTAAGATGATTATCAAGGGTACTAAGCCCTCTATCTATGGTAAGCTGAGGAGGGTGACCTCCATGATTGCGGATTTTCGACAGTTGAGGGAGACTGTCATGAACATTGAAGAAGAGGAGGCGGAAAACCGGAAGTTCTATGGCCAGAATAGAAGGACTTTTGGGGGGCATTCTGAGACTAAGCCCGCTACTTCCGAGGTTGCTGCCATCAAGAACCGGCATTTCTCTAACTTGGGGAAGCCTTTATCTAAGGTGCTTGAGAAGTTGAAGGGACAAGGACTCCTAAAACCCTTAGAGCCTAAGCCACTCCCATATCCTATACCACCCAACCTTGACCTAAGCCTGTATTGTCACTTCCATCAGAGGAGAGGCCACGAAACTGACAACTGCACCCGCCTTAGGCATGAAATCCAAAACCTCATTGATGCCCATAAAATACCCGATCCTGAGAAAGAACAACCCAACACATATCGGAATCCCCTACCAAATCACCACTCTGTTCCACCACCCACCTACATGATCGACTCTGGCCTACCCGAGAGCTTTGTCCTCCAAACTCTTAACCACCCAGTTCCTTCCATAAGGATAGAGGATGACAGCAGTGAAGAACCATATGCCAAGGAAGAAGGCAATGAAACTGTTCCTTCTAGTTTATTTTCTGCATTTTTAATAAAGACATCGACTTCGTCCACTTGTTTGAACCTTTTCCTGAATAATAATAAAGACATCCATTTCGCCTACTTGACATGAGTATGTTTGACAAAATCATTCAACCATGGTACTGTGATACTCAACGATGTTTAGAACACGGGGAATTCCCTAAAGAAGCAAGCAGAAGATAGGATAGCCATTCGGAAAATGGGGAACGGGGCAGTAAGACTGTCAGGTTTGGAGGGGAATGAGTTCACCGAGCCAATCAACATGGATAGATTGAAGCAGTATTTTACTTGAGGTAGAAAAGGCCGAGCGATCACCAGGAGGACTGGCAGAAGACCTAATCCAACAGAATAGAAAATTCATTCATGCATGCATGCATACACATAACATATTTGCATCATTTTTGTGTTTGTTCTGTTTTAACAGGTTTCAAAGGAGAAAAAGAGAAAGCGTCAAATGCAAGCCAACCAGAAGCGGCAACAGTACAATGTCAGGCAGTTTTCAGGAATGAATCACAGGGGCAAGGCCCTTATCAGTATCAGTCTATGGGCGAGGCCCATATCAGTATCAGTTTGGGGTCGAGGCCCACATCAGTGTCAGTTTAGGGGCGAGGCCCACATCGGTATCGGTTTGGGGGCGAGGCCTACATCAGCATCATGCATCCATGCATACATGCATACATGCATACATATCACATACATATAATTTTTATTTTGTTCGCAGGATTGTAGCGGTAAAGACCATCTCATCAAGCAACAGATGCCGAAAATGGCGTTCCAAAATGGAGCACAAACAGCAAATGTCGAAAATGGCGTTCCAAAATAGAGCACACATAACAGATGCCGAAAATGGCGTTCCAAAATGGAGCACACATAGCAAATGCCGAAAATGGTGTTCCAAAATGGAGCACACGCAACAGATGCCGAAAATGGCGTTCCAAAATGGAACACACACAACAGATGCCGAAAATGGCACTCCAAAAATGGAGCACGGTTCGGGAATGAACCAGGGGTCGCAGCACCTCACCACGTCATCAAATTCAGATTGAGGCAGCAGGCAAGTCAGGAGGTAGCTGGCGAGCAAGGTAAGTGAAAATGCATTGCATAACTTTGATAGGATTGTTCAAAGTCACACACTGCACAAGTCCCATCAAAGTGGGGGCGATTGTAGGCATTGCATTTTTGCATGTGAAACCCGATGATGAGTCTCAGTTGGAGGCACTACCTTTTTAGTTATGGATATTGCAGGAAACGGTCGTCGGAAGGGAATCGGTATTTCGTTAGATCCTTATTCACTTGTTTAGCGTCAAGCTCACTTGTTGGACCTCCGTTTAGAGCACCTTTGGCCCAGAAAAAACCCGCAAACCTTTTAACCTTGGCCCAAAACCCTTGCCACCCACCTAAGCCCACTCACCAAACCAACACAACACCTAGCCCACCAAGAGAGGCCCACACGCCTATAGCCCCTAAATTACATCCAAATTAAATCAAATATTAATTAAATTAAACATTAACTAAATAAAATATTAATTAATTGATATATCAAATTAAAATATTGTAACTTCCTAACTTAAAATATTATATACTAAATTAAAGAAATATTATGCCTAATTAAAATCAATCATAACCAATTAAAAATATTGACTTCCTAATCTAACAAATTAAATGCCTAATTAACACCAATCAAATATTCAACCTTCCTAATTCACCAAATTTTGTCCCCCCTATCAATCAAATCCTTTCCTTGTTTGACACCAATTCCAATCTTTTCCTTGTGAGACAAGGGGAAACCCTAACCATTCTCTATATAAACAACCAATAACCAAGACATGCACTGCCTTCACACAATTGGAATTCACGCCCAAAACCCTAAGGCCCTACCTCTCAGAATTCATGTCTCACACACCGATAGATCCACCATACCTCACACCAATTCGCCCACAGCCACAAGACCCTCTCGCTACAATACAATCGGTAGCCCCTCAAACACGGCACCTGCTCCTAACACATTACAACCCCACTACTCACCGACCTGCCACCCTAAAATTCATTCACGATACACCGACTGCAAAGAAGCCTTCACGTTATTATTCTGTACGCCCACAATCTACACATACTCATGCAGCCCTCACTGCCCCACTAGTGCAACATAAATAAGCCACCAACTATCCTCAACACCATCACCATACAAACCCTAAGATCAACCCTTCACACGTAACTAGCCCTCTCTCCACGTTAATCGGCCAGCCTCACTCCACACCCATAAAATCAATCACGCATGATCAGCCCTTGCCCTATTCCACGCCACATGCACTTCAACCATGCCCATAACTTCAACACGTCGTAGCCCTTAAACCCTCATTGACCACACCTTCAACTCAACACCCAACGCAGCCATACTCAACAAACACACTTGCCTTCAAAACAGCCCCTTTGACCACGTTGAAGCCACGCCTAATAAACAAACACACTTGCCTTCAAAACAGCCCCTAATCACCACCGAAAAATAACCCCAAAAAAAGCAGCTACATACACCGAAAATTACCCCAAAAATAGCAGCCCTGAACACGCAAACAGCAGCCCAAAATCACCTTAAAATAACAGCAAATTAACCCCAAAAACAGCAGCAAATTAACACCCAAAACAGTCCGTTGAAACGTAAAACAATGACCTGAACAGAGAGCAGAAAATACAGAGGAAACAACTGTAAAACGGTGGCCAAACAGCAAGCAAAATAGCAAAACAGTGAGCTAAGACGCTAAACCAGTGAACTGGAGAAGTTGAGGAGCTTTACCCCTCCGATCTCCGTGAAACGCAAGTCCGAAAGTCGGCAAAAAAGGTTAGACCTGAGGGTATTTTCCACATTCGTTTTCTATTTTATTTTTATTATTTATTGAGTATTGTTCGCATGATTGTTATGTTAAAATGCATGTTGTGGCCCTTGAGTAGATAAATATGCATGTATTACGAAATATTGTATGTTGTGGCCTTGGAATAAAATGAAAGATGTGTCAACTCTCGCGGTATATCGAATAGAAACCCGGACATAAATTTCATAGCCGATTCCGAATAGACGGTAGTATGATCTGTACTCGGGATACAACTCCACATACCGCTTGAGTAAATGGCACCTTCTTTTGTTTTATATTGCTTTGATTTATTTATTTTTCGTCATTTGAATTCCGCATGTTACTTGTTTATGCATGATGCAATCGAGCGCATGGGCTTAGTAAGTCGGATTAAAGGTCCCCTATTTGGAGGGGTTAAAACCCTTTACCACGATGCTTTGCCGCGCCGGTTGATGTGTGTTCGGTTGGATGTAAGATATGTTCAATCGGGCATACTAAGTTTGATGTTATTGTCTTTATTCTTTGTATGCATGATGCAATCGAGTGCATGGGCTTAGTAAGTCAGATTAAAGGTCCTCTATTTGGAGGGGTTAAAACCCTTTACCATGATGCTTTGCCGCGCCGGTTGATGTGTGTTCGGTTGAATGTAAGATATGTTCAATCGGGCATACTAAGTTTGATGTTATTGTCTTTATTCTTTGTATGCATGATGCAATCGAGCGCATGGGCTTAGTAAGTCGGATTAAAGGTCCCATATTTGGAGGGGTTAAAACCCTTTACTACGATGCTTTGCCGCGTCGGTTGATGTGTGTTCGGTTGAATGTAAGATATGTTCAATCGGGTATACTAAGTTTGATGTTATTGTCTGAATGGATTCCATGTATACCAACCAAGTTTGGACACTGGTTGATGCACCAGAAGGCGTAAAGCCAATTGGTTGCAAATGGGTCTTCAAGAAGAAGACCGACATGGATGGCAACGTACAAACGTACAAAGCTAGGCTTGTAGCGAAGGGGTATCGTCAAGCATCGCGGTCATGGAACCAACGTTTTGATGAGATCATAAAAGAATATGATTTCATTCAAAACGAAGATGTTCCTTGTGTATACAAGAAGGTTAGTGGGAGAGCACTTACTTTTATTGTCCTTTATGTTGACGATGTATTGCTTATAGGCAATGACATTCCCATGTTAACATCGGTGAAGGCTTGGCTTTCATTAAAATTCTCCATGAAAGATCTGGGAGAAGCAGCCTATATTCTAGGAATAAAGATCTACCATGATAGATCTAGAAAGCTGCTTGGACTCTCCCAGAGCACGTACATTGACAAAGTGTTGAAAAGATTCAACATGGATCAGTCCAAGAGGGTACTGTTACCAGTGTCACATGGCATCACTCTATCTAAGGACATGTGTCCTAAAACTCAAGATGAGAGAAACAACAAGAGTCGGATACCGTTCGCCTCGGCAGTCGGATCGATCATGTATGCCATGATATGTACGCGACCTGATGTCTCGTATGCTTTGAGCATGTGTAGTCGTTATCAGGCCGATCCAGGTGATGGTCACTGGATGGCAGTTAAGAACATCCTTAAGTATCTTAGACGAACTAAGGATGCTTTCTTAATCTATGGAGATGGAGAACTTGAGGTAATCGGGTATACCGATGCAAGTTTCCAAACCGATAAAGAAGACTACAAGTCGCAATCCGGGTACATATTTTGTTTGAATAACGGAGCAGTGAGCTGGAAATCTTCCAAGCAAGATACTGTTTCCGATTCAACAACAGAAGCGGAGTACATTGCTGCAGCCGAGGCAGCAAAGGAAGCAGTTTGGATATGAAAATTCCTAATTAGATTAGGAGTAGTTCCGTTAGCAGCTGACCCCGTTCCATTGTATTGTGACAATAACGGGGCTATAACGTAGGCTAAGGAACCGCGGTCTCATCAACGATCCAAGCATGTTCTTCGACGTTTCTATCTGATACGTGAGATCATACATCGTGGCGATGTGAAGATCGAGAAGGTCGCATCAGATGACAACATTGCAGATCTGCTGACGAAAGCTATTTCACAGCAGAAGTTTGAGAGACATATACATAGTTCAGGTGTTAGATGCTTGAATGACTGGCTATAGGCCAAGTGGGAGATTGTTAGACAATTATGACCCATAGCGTCACTGTTTGTAAAAGACATTGTGTTTTTGTACTAAATTAACTATGTAGTAATGAAATTGCCTTTTACCATTTTGTAATTAATTTACTTTGATATAGAAATGGTAGAAGTCCTTATGATTAGTTCCAGATTGAGATGATATGAGACAGTATCAATCCATAAAGGTTTAATCATTAAATATCCCTAGTCATAGTATTATCGAGACTAGACATCGATAATGCGGAATAGACTAGTATTGCACTTGTACGCGTTGTGAGGGCATAACGGCACAGTTCTCATATGTTTAAGTATTGGATACTTATGCAAGTGCAATAGGAGGTTGTGTTTTACCGATGGTACGGAAAACAGCTTCGCTCTGGATAGACCCCGCGGAATCCCATTGGTAGTATGTATATGTGTTTATGGGAGTCCGCTTCAGGGTAGGTGTATTTGGTCTTAACCTGAGACTTGCATCGCTAGTACTTGCGAAAATCGGTAAACTTTCGTTTTGGTCGTCCAAGGCTTTAACAGGTTCTGTGTGCGCCTCTTCTAGGTTTATTGAGAATCGTAGTGTATTGGATGTGATGTCAAGATGGAAGTATCACTTCAGACATATGGAGATGATGATCACGCGGGGATTCTGAACTAGTTCTCTATAGTGTTGCAACCATCGTGATAATATGACAAGGTCATGATTATCCGATTCAAAAAGACTAGTTACTTGATATTCGATATGTTCTTCGTACGGGGCAGACACTATTCCAGCCCCAGGCCTTGCATGTGACATCAGATACTGGATCGCGATACGTAATACGACGTATACTACGCCTGACATAGATTATATTTCCAGTAAGAACATTTCTGGAGAATTGGGTAGGCACGGTGCTTTGCTAGAAGCCAACCATGTCTTGTAAATCGGTTAGCACGTGGTACGAGGTACGCACTAAATCGGATAGTCCGATAGCCGAATTTACTGTCAACATATCCAGAGGTCTCTTGGGTCGCTTCCCAAAGATTCACCGATGATAGTTGACTTAAATTAATCTGGGATTAATATAGAGAGAGAGAAAAAAAAAATTAATCTGGGATTAATTAGGGCTTTATTTAATCTGGGATTAATGTGTTCGGTAGAGAGAGAACGCGATTAATTTGGAATTAATCGGTAAAATAAATTTAATAGTTAAATTTGAATTTTATATTTAATTTATTTGAATGGGCTAAAATTAATATATCAGATATATTAATACGAATTGGATTTCTTTACGAAATTAAAGTCGGACTTTAATACGAACGAACGAATTAATTTAGAATTAATTCGTAAACGATGTTCGTAATTTATTTGCGAGGCATCAATATTTAATTAAATTAGATTTAATTATTTAGCGACGGAAGTTCGTTTAATCGGATTAAACGGAATCGAGCCGCGGCAAATGTTCGTAGAGATATTTGAATTTTGAATTCAAATATGTGGGGCCCATGTGTGGTAGGTGTACCTACCACCCAACTACCTTGTTTTGCTTTTTGAAAACCATTTACCCACACCTACCAAGTTTAGGGTAAAAGGTGAAATGGTTTTACTAAAAGGTAAATAACAAAACCAAATCTCTACACTTTGTAAGACATACTTTTCATTAGATGAAAACTTGAAAAACCCTAGAGAACTCCCTAAGGCTTGGCCGAAATTCTCTACTCATTTCTCTCTTGGATTTGCTTTCAAATCAACAAAAGCTAGCACTTTGGAAGTTGACAAAGGTGATAGGGAAACTACTCAAAAGATTGGAATCATATAAAGGTTGGAACTTGGAGTTCATCCTCTCAAAAATTTTAAAGCTCTATCCATTCATTGTAAGTTTATTCTGCATCTTATAATGATCATATTAATTGTTTTTCATGCTTATTAGATCCTATGAATGTTCTAGGAACACTAACATATTCAAGGACGCCTGAGTCCAAAATCTTTTGTGAGTGTTTTGTCTTTCACCACATTAACGATTCCCTCAATTGGTGCCACTCATGCACCACCTCTTCAACTAGTTACTTTGCCAACTACCTAGGTTCTTACTGCTAAAAACCTGTTGTTAAGTGCTTATGATGTAGGAAACGCATTTCCTTAGCGCGGCGGAAGTTGCTTGTGGTGGCACGGGGTCCGGTATGGATCTTATAATTTTCTTTGCCTTCTCCCTTAGTTGTAGTAGCCAAGATCAATCCTTTGGTGTCCAACTCTAAGATCAACCACTCGATCTTCCAAACTATGACTCGAAACCAACAAACCGAAGTGTGGGCTTCACTCGCAAAGATTAAACCTCTAAAATATTTAGAGATTTAGGATGTCACAATTGTGTTTGGCTCTTTGGAATTTCAAACACTCTCATGACACTTGTGAATGTTTGAACTCTCTATATTTTCTCTCAAATCTTTCTCACAACACTTGTGTGAATGTTTGCAAAATGTTAACCTTTATAAGTGAGAGAAATGATAGAGATTATATTCTCTTACACAAGCCAACTAACCTTGTCATTAAGCATCTAATGCTTTCTTGCAATGGCCAACACAAAAATGTGAATGCCATACCAAAGCATAATAAATGATAAGTTAACGACAAAGACTTTGTCATTAAGCATTCAATGCTTTATTTCAATGGCAAACACATAAATATGGAGGTCATACCAAAGCATAAAATGCATTAGCTAATGACAAGTATATTAGGTGCATCCAAGCCACCTAATAGACATAATTGCTTGGATGACATGGTAAGCCATATGGCTTTGCCTCCAATGGTAAATAAAAATCAATATCTTAATAATGATTTATTTACCTTCAATTATATTGTACTAATTATCTCATAATTATTACTAACTTATTATCTCATAATCAAGACTTGATTATCTCATAATCAAATAATTCTAGAAAATATTAAGTTAAACTAATTTAACATAGTTTTCATTTGTGACAATAAATATTATTAATCTCATTAATAATATATAAATATAATGTGAGCATATTATTAGACAATCTAACTATATTAGTTTGCTACAGTTAATTGAGCTAGTACGGGGACCAAATGGACCTACGGTTCCGAGCTCCAATAATTCTGAATATTAGTTAAACTCTTTAATCAAATATTATGAATTATTAACTCCACGTTATTCCACTAAAAACTCGAAGTTGAACTCCCGTTACCGTAGATGGATAAAATAAACCGAACAACTTCGATGTCCATCGATATAGTCATTACATATGGATATAGCCCTTCACAAATATCTCATAAATATATCCGGGTCAAAAGTCCGTTAAACCCCTCTAAATATTTTGTCTCTTAAGCACCATTGATTTTGTAATGAATAATTAGTCCATAACAATTATGAATATAAAACTTTCAATTCGCAATAGAAAAGTTGAGCGCTCAAATTGTTCAAGTCCTGAATCAACTCTTAAAAAAGATATCCATCTGCTTCTCGTAAGAATGAGTGAATTTCATATCGATATAAAACGTTCCCAGCTACACACCAAACCATATCCCCAAAATATGTAGTTATTGGCCGGGAATGCAACACCAACATCACCATATTAAATCAAAGGACATAGCCTGTCATGCAGGAGTTCGTAGTACACTCAGTATTAGGATCGAATCCATATATGACCATCTATTAGATAAAATGAATTTCTTCGGTTAACTGATATTAAAAGAAATTTGTATTTATCTGAGTCCAGTCCTATATGATCTCATCATACAAGGTGCCTCCATTCCCATGTCACTACATGAACGATCTCATACAAGTATAGAATGGGCCGCAACTATAGATAAACCACAAACAAAGTACCATCTTTGTTTGCTCTCTATGGACTATTTAGATTACTAACTACAGACTTAAATCCTATCGTGCATCAAACATACACAAAGTCTGAAGGTAAAAGAGTAATCAAGGTAAACAAGACAATTGGATAATATGCGATATAAATCAAACAACTTTGATAAAATGAATAATGCATTTATTATTATTATTATTACAATAATCAATTCTGTTGACAATACATGAAGCTCTAGGACATAAATTTCAACAATCTCCCACTTAGACTAAAGCAAATGGGACATTTCATGTAATCCTAAACCCTTTAGGTGACCTTCAAACACTTTAGCCGATAAGGTCTTTGTAAACGGATCAGCCAGGTTGGCTGCGGATGGAATCTGTGTGACAACGACATCTTCTCTCTCACTATCTCTATGATGAGGTGATATTTCCTCTCAATATGCTTACCCCTCTTGTGGCTTCTTGGTTTTTTGGAGTTTGCCACTACACCACTATTATCGCAATAAAATGTGAGTGGTTTATCCATATCTGGAACAACTTCCAGATCTGCCAAGAACTTACGGAACCAGAGTGCTTCCTTAGCTATTTCACAAGCTGCTACATATTCAGCCTCCATAATGGAGTCAGCAATACAATATTGCTTTATGCTCCTCCATACTATAGCCCCACCACCTAGGGTGAACACTGATCCAGATGTTGATTTCCTAGAATCGACATCCGTCTGAAAATCAGAGTCTGTATATCCTCTCAGAATCATATCCTGATTTGTATATACAAGCATAAAATTTATCGTTCTCTGAAGATACTTGAGAATATGTTTCACCGCTACCCAATGATCTAATCCTAGGTTGGATTGAAACCTATTGACTAGTCCCACTGCAAAACAGATGTCCGGTCTCGTGCATAACATATCATACATAAGACTTCCAACTGCTGAAGCATATGGTATATGTCTCATCTCTTCAACTCTTTGAGGTTTCTTAGGAGACTGTTCCTTAGACAAATGAATTCCATGCCTGAGGGGTAAATTATCTTTCTTGGAATTCTGCATACCAAATCGCACAAGAATCTTGTCGATATAGGTTGCTTGAGAAATTACTAACAGTCGTTTCTTGCGATCCCGAATTATCTGGATCCCAAGTACATAACTTGCCTCTCCCAAATCTTTCATTTGAAATTGGTTAGCTAGCCAGATTTTCACGCCCGATAATATCTTTACATCATTCCCAATGAGTAAAATATCATCGACGTATAACACAAGGAAAACCACATTCCAATCAATGATGCACTTGTAGACACAAGGCTCATCGATGTTCTGCTCAAAGTTATAAGACTTGATGGTAGTATCAAACCTTATGTTCCAATATCTAGATGCTTGCTTAAGTCCATAAATGGACCTTTGCAACTTGCAAACCTTTTGCTCTTGATCTTGGGTAATGAACCCCTATGGTTGTACCATTTAGATACTCTCATCAAGATTGTCATTCAAAAATGCAGTCTTGACGACCATTTGCCAAATCTCATAGTCATAATATGTGGTAATGGAAAGATGATTCCTGATGGATTTAAGCATAGCTACTGGCGAGAAAGTTTCTTCATAGTCAACTCCCTCCTTTTTGGTATAACCATTTGCCACTAGCCTAGCCTTAAAATTCTTTACTTTCCCATCTATTCCTCTTTTTCTCTTGTAGATCCACTAGCAACCTATGGGTTTTACTCCATCAGATTATCTACAAGTTCCCAGACTGAGTTGGAGTACATAGACTCCATCTCGAGGTTCATGGCTTTGAGCCATTCCTCTTTATCAATATCTACCATTGCACTACAATAGTTCAATGGATCATCTATACCATCACAAGATGAAACAACTTGCATCTCACCATTTCCTAGATAACGTTCAGGTTGTCTTACAACCCTCCCACTACGTCTAGGTGGTATGGTATCCTGATAAACTTGCATCTGACTTTCAGATGTTGAAGGTGTAATGTCTTTGTCAACATTTGACAATGGTGTACTGGTCGTTCCAGCAAGTAACTCCTCAAGTAACACTTTACTTCGAGGTTTGAACTCTCTCACATAGTCCTCCTCAAGGAATATAGCATTTGTCGATACAAATACTTTATTATCTTCTGGACTATAAAAGAATCCACCCCTAGTTTCCTTAGGATAGCCTACAAATAGGCACACTTGTGAACGCGGTTCCAACTTAGTAGTCTTGTTCTTTAGCACATGTGTCAGACACCCCCATATGCGGAAATGTTACAAACTAGGTTTACGACCATTCCACAACTCTAAGCGAGTCTTAGGAACAGACTTAGAAGGAACTACATTCAGGATATACATTGCAAATTGCAATGCATACCCCTAAAATGAACTAGGTAGAGTGGTATAACTAAACATTGATCTCATCATGTCTAGTAGGGTCCGATTTCTCCTTTCTGCAACACCATTTTGTTGTGGTGTTCCAGGTGCTGTGAGCTATGAAATAATTTCATGCTCAACTAAGAATTCCTCGAAATCTCTATCAAGGTATTCTCCTCCACGATCTGATCGTAGAATTTTGATACTTTTACCTAACTGGTTCTCAACCTTAGCACGATACTATTTGAACTTTTCAAATGTATCTGACTTGTGCTGCATTAGGTAAGCATACCCATATCTGGAATAATCGTCAATGAAAGTGATGAAGTATTCAAAACCACTTCAGGCTTTTACATTCATCGGTCCGTAAACGTCCGAATGTATTAGCTCAAGTGTTTCTTTGGCTCTTATCCATTTTCCAGTAAAATGTCTCCTAGTCATTTTGCCTTCTAGACAGGATTCGCAGACAGGTAAAGTACCAAGTTTTAACTGATTTAAAACTCCTTTCTTAATTAGTCTAACTATCCGGTCAAGGTTAATGTGACCAAGTCTAAGGTTCCATAAATAGGTATCATCATGAGAAATCTTTTACTGTTTAGTTTTACATCTTTCAATCTTAAACATTTCAGTATTAAGCAGTGATTTATGCATTAACGGCCTTAATATATATAGATTATTTTTGGAGTTTCTTGTTCATATCTTTAATCTATTTCTACTAATAATAACTGACTTATTATTAAATGAAATAGAAAAACCACATTCCATAATTTTTGTTACATAAATCAAATTTCTGCGAAAACCAGGAATATATAGCACATCATTTAAACATAAATAAATATTATTAAAGTTTAACTTGGAATCTCCCACTGCTTTTGTTGAAATAGCATCCATGTCCCAACTCTCATGGTAAAGCTAGCTTCAGCAAGGTCCCTCCATGAGTTAAATAGCTGCAAAGAACAACAAACATGGTTAGTGGCACCACAATCAACAATCCATATGGATTTATCATCCTCCACCAAAAGAGACTCAATGACAAGTAAATCGTATTTACCTGTATTCTTCTTCTCTTTAAGCTCTGCAAGGTATTTCAGATAATTCCTTTTCCAATGCCCTTGTTGTTCACAATGGAAATATTTTCCTTTGGTATTGGTTCATTTGGAGCTTTTGTTGTTCTTCTTTTTCATTGGTTTTGCCTTTGCCTTCCAATTGCCTTTCTTCTTCTTCTTTGCAGATTTAGAAGATTCGGCAACATTTGCCTCGGCATTGGACCTATGAGGACCATTCATAACGGACTCGTAATTGGTGAGCTCATTTAGCAGTTCAGTCAACGTAAAAGTCAACTTATTCATAGAACAGTTGCTTTTAAACTGCAGGAAACTCTTCGGAAGAGTTTCCATGATCATTGTCATCTGGCTTTGCACATTGATACATGCACCATGAGTTTGAGCTATATTAAGATGAGACATCATCCTTAACACATGGTCTCAGACTGATGTGTCTTCCTTCATTCTAGCGGTTAATACAGAGACTATTGCCTCATGTTGTTGCCGGTCTGAAGGTTGCCCAAACATGTTCTGTAATGACTGCATAATCATTGATGTTGTTGCCATAGGCTCATGTTGTGTAGCAATAAACTCAGACATGGATGCTATCAAATAGTTATGGGCTTTCTCATTAGCTTTAATTCAATTATTATAGGCATTACGTGCAGCTCTGCCAGCATTAGGTGCTGGCTCAGGAGGACATTCCTCCATAAGGACAAATTAAGGTCTTCGCATACCAAAATTGCATTCATGTCACTTTTCCATTTAACATAATTATCCCCGGTTAATTTTTCTTGTTGTTTGAGAATGAAGATAATTGTAGATGTCATGGCTAAAAAAATAATAAACACGCATTCAACATTCATTTGTCGCATATTAAAATTCTCAAATATTTAGGCATAAAATTAAACATGATGCATGATCAATGTATAACAAATTAGAAACAAAAAAGAATTACTATGCCACGATTATCTATCATCCCACAAATAAGTGCCGTTGTAGGGTAGACAAGTATTCACATGATAACGGTAGTTGATTAATATATTAAAATTCTCAAATATTTAGGCATAAAATTAAACATGATGCATGATCAATGTATAACAAATTAGAAACAAAAAAGAATTACTATGCCACGATTATCTATCATCCCACAAATAAGTGCCGTTGTAGGGTAGACAAGTATTCACATGATAGACTAAGACATTCTCAATTGATTAATATATCTGAAATAACTCTTATTCATATATTAATCAACTACCGTTATTTTGATCAAGGAAGCTTTGATTAACAATTTAATCATTCCTTTGTGAGTGTAACCCATTATTTTGGAACCTTTGGACTTAACTAGTTAAGTGCCGCTGTAGGGTAGGTCAAATCACCAGATACATCTAGAGTCCCTATCCTTTCGGAATCCAAACCTGATATTGACCCAAAAAGGAAACCATTTGTAGGGGGACGAAAGCAAAGCCGTCTCGAGGCGCCTATTGAATCTCACGTTTCTAGATAACAATGGAGATCGCGGGATATATTGTGGTATACCCCTCTCCCACTTACTATTAAAAAGTGTAAGGTTTCTATCTCGCTAGTATTTTATGAATCTTAGATTATGCTCGGCTAAAGTCATAACCTTAATTAATACTAGTTGATGATTTAGTGATCTAACCAATTTTAACTCTTAAAATTTTATTCACTAATACCGATTAGTCTCTACTAACCAATTAACTTAATTAAACTAATTTAATCAAGTTGTTATAGTGATTGTAGGCACTGCATTTTTACATATAAGTCCCTATGATGAGTCTCATTTGGAGACACTACCTTTTAAGTCGCGGAAATCGCGGGGAACGGACGTCGGAAGGGAAAAGTCAGAAATTGGGATTTCTGTTGGATTTAGTTCGCTTGTTTAGCTTCGGGCTCGCTTGTTGGACCTCCGTTTTAAAACACCTTTAGCCCAAATCCCCGCAAACAATTTAACCTTGGCCTAAAACCCTTGAAATACACATCAAACCACACGCCCAAGCTAAGCCCACACACGCCCAAGCCTAGCCCACACACGCCCAAGCCCATAAAACATATCCAAATCAATAAAACACATATTTAACACATGGGAAATTAAAATAAATCAAATAAAATCTAAATAATCACCTACTAAAATAACAAATTACTTACCTAAACAAAACAAATCATATACCAAATTAAAATAAAACAAATAAACATTAAATAAACCTATTCCTAATTTAAACAAATCTTGTCCCCAATTAAATATATTTTTTCCTTGTGTGACACTAATTAAATGGTATCCTTTTTATTACACAAATCTTATTCCTTTTCAAACAAGGATAGCCCACATCCATTTGCCTATAAAAAGAACCATTCACCAACACATTAAACCCATAGCTCATTCTCACAAAAAACACAAAGAAGTTAACCCATTGGCGTCCACACAAAGCCCTGAAAATCACCTCCATTACCGTGAACAATATCTCCACAAACGAGAGAAATAAACCCTTCAATTCACTCTCACTCACAGCTGGCAATAAACCCTTCAATCCACTACCCATCTCACGCCTAAATTCCCCTCACTGCCCTCACGTACACGGCCCTTCAATTCATTGCCACTCACAGCCTGCCATAAACCCTTCACGCCAAGTCCCCTCACAGCACGCCACCTGCCCTTTCACTCACCTGCACCCTCACGTTGCTAGCTCCAATTCACGCCACAAGCACACACCAAAATCCCATTTGTCGCAAACCATAAGCCCTCACAGACCTGCCCCCCTTTTACTCACGCCACAGACCTATACACCCCAATGCCTCACGCGTATAACCCCCTTGCCTCACGTAACCAGCCGACCTTAACTACCTAATTCCATAGCCTCTTGCCTCACGTAACCAGTCAATATACTGCCTTCAACGTAGCCCTCTATTTGACCCAAAAACCGCCAGTAAACTGTCGTACAAACCACCCAAAAACTGCCAGTAAAATGCCCCCAAAACAGCCCTAAAACTGCACTGAAAACTGCCCAAAAATTGCCCAAAACAGTCCCTTAATATAGCAATACAGTGACCAAAAAATACAGTGAAAATAGCAGCAAAACAGAGTGAAAATAGTAGCCCGAGCAGTGTAACAGCGAGGAAAGACGTGAACCAGTGAACCAGAAGAGTTGAAGAGTGTTAGCCCTTCCGACGGCCTTGTAACGCGGTTCCAAGAGTCGACATAAAAGGTTAGACCTAACGACACTTTTCTTATTTATTTTCATTCATCTTTTAATTATTTTATTTATTTTCTTCGCATGAGAGTCGCTTGTGGATGCATGTTGTGGCCTTTGAATGGATGGGAAAATCTGTCGTCTCTCGTGGTATATAGGATGCAAACCCAGACGTAAATTCTGTAGCCGAATCCGAATGGACGGTAGTGCGGTCTGTACTTGGGATACAACTCCACGTACCACTTGAGCAAACGGCACATATTTCACTTTGCTTTTGTATCTTGTTCGTTTATTATTCGCATTTTATTATTCTGCCATTTAATTTCCGTATGATTATTTATTTGTGTATTGATGATATAATGCGCATGGGCTTAGTATGTTGGTCTAAAGGTTCTCTATTTGAGGGAAGAAAAGTCCAAAAGGCTACCTTTACGACAATACTTTGCTGCGCCGGACAAAGTTTGTTGGATTGAATGTGAGATATGTTTAATCGAATATACGAATTCCTATATTGCTGTCTTTATTTATATGCATTGTAATGTAATGCGCATGGGCTAACTAGGGTGGATTAAAGGTCCTCTATTCGAGGGAAAGTGCCTAAAGGGCTACCTTTACCACGATGTTTTGTCGCGCCTTTTATCATGTCCTTCACCCTTTGCATATCAGTACTCTATTTTGCATTCTAGTGCGCATGGGCTAACTAGGGTGGATTAAAGGTCCTCTATTCGAGGGAAAATGCCTAAAGGGCTACCTTTACCATGAAGTTTTGCCGCGCCGGACGAAGTGTGTTTGGTTGAATGTGAGATGTGTTTAATTGATCATGCGAAGTCCTATATTGTTGTCTTTATTTTATATGCATTGTAATATGATGCGCATGGGCTTAGTAAGTTGGTCTAAAAGTTCTCTATTTGAGAAAAGAAAAGTCTAAAAGGCTACCTTTACGAAAATACTTTGCCGCGCCTTTTATTATTCCGTTATTCGTTTTATGTATGACATCTCCTTGCATAATCATGCATCATATTGCATTGTGCATGGGCAAATCAAGTTGGATTAAAGGTCCTCCGTTTTGTGGGATAGAAAGTCGAGGGGCTACCTTTGCCACGATGTTTTTCCGTGTCGGATAAAGTACACTCGATTGAACGTGAGATACGTTTAATCAGACACTTGAAGTCCTATATAGATGTGGGCATACGTCGCATCTCGTTTCTTTCATGCTCATTGTCTATCTTTTGCATCGCATCATTGCACGTTCATTTTAATGTTCAATTACCTCTTTAATTATCTCTTTACACCATTTGTTTAATCGCCTCTCTTTAATATACATGCTTGTACAATCATTGTCCATTTGCGTTTCCATGATCATCAATGTAATGCGTTTGTGAAATTATGTGTTTATCGTTATTTCAATCTACCTTTATGCATGCAAGCTTAGGCATAGGTCATATGCAAATAGGTTATATGCAAACGTAGATACAAGCTTTGTTCCTATGCATGTGAACTTAGAAATAGAATACCCTTGGAAATATATGTTGCTAGATTCGATTAAATTATTGCACAAATCATATCATTACAAATGGTATAAGTAAGGGACCATTCCGAACCCAATGGTTTAAGGTCTTCCATTGCGAGGGGTGAGTGCGGCCTTAAATCATTTTCCTGATTCACACCGGGTGGCGACTCTATGTTATTTCTCCGGTTTAGTCCCCCACGGGCTACTTCGTACTCCCAACCAAGCCGCGAGCCTGGAACAGCGTCATCCAACATCTGTGTCCTACAGTCTGGCGACTCCAATGGGGATAGAGAATTGGCCCAGAAATAATGTCTTGTAATGTTTGGATTTGCGCTTTATTAATCGTGTCTATAACGGGTTAAGGGGGTCTAATCAAAGGCATTGTTAAAGCTGGGTGATGGTTTGGTGTCTTCCTTCATTCACTACCTTTCTATAAGGAAAAGCTGTAAGGGCACCTAGATAATCATTAACCGTAGCTTGTTGTGACAGACTAATTTGGAGGACTTGTTGTTTATTCCTGTCACCAAGGCGATAAGAGCCAAAGAGACTTGGGTATTTAAGAGAGTTCACTCCACCCTCTCTCTGGGGAATCTACAATGGGAAATCTACAATGGGAAATCCATTTGACAGTTAGTCACACACCATAACTCGTTGGCACGTACCTTAAGGTATAAAAAAATGTGCGCTCACTTGGTCGCTTGAACCCTTGAGTGGGGAGTCCTAGTTGTGGGCAATCCTTCGTCAGCGAGAGCCTTTGTCCACACTCTCGTAAACCCACGTGTGAAGCTTAATCGTAGAACTGGTAGAAATCATTTCCTTATGTTTATGTTTGGGACCATTGTCATTTGGATCCAGTTGGACTTCTTGTCAAGAAATGCGAACTTGTTGGGCCATTTAAACTGGGATGAGTTCGTATCTTATGACGATTGGGCCAAACGTCTCTGAAATGGCGATGGGCCACTCTGTAGAAATTGTTTCTTTATGCTTATGTTTGGGCCCCTTATCATTTGAAGTCGTTTAGCCATGTTACCGCAAAGTGTAAACCTGTTGGGCCTTTTTAACTAGGACAAGTTTGCACTGCGCAATGGCGTGATTAAATGCTTTCAAATGATAATGGGCCAACCTATACATTCTATACATCTCATGCATCATATGCACGCATACATGCTAATATATGGTTTTAAAAGACACCATAGATTCCCGTTGGGTAAGGGAATAAGGAAAACTCACCAAGAGACCGATAGCAAACATGAGTGAATCAGAGAATGAGGTATCTCGTATGGATCAATTTGAGAACAGTCTCACCAAGATTACTGAACAATTAAAAGCCCTGACTACTACTATGGCAAATTTGGTTGTGCCCCGTGCTGGGGGAAATTCTGAGAATGTGAGGCGTGAGGAGCCTCCGAATGGGTTTGGGGATGACATCCCCACTTTTGATGATGACATGGCTGAATATGCGATGGGAAGAATGATTGGGTCTAAGGTAGAATTATAGAAGCTACGGGATCAGGTAGAATCGGTTACCCGCAAAATGAGGGGTAAACATGAAGACTTGCTAGATTATGAGGCAATGACTGTAGGCACTGCATTTTTGCATATAAGTCCCTATGATGAGTCTCATTTAGAGGCACTACCTTTTATGTCAGGGAAGTCACGGGAAACGGAGGTCGGAAGGGGAAATTCAGAATAAGTATGTCATCAGATTCATTTCACAAGTTCACTGTTTTCATTCGTGCTGCATTCGTGACCACATTCGAATGTCAAGCAGATTGTGGGCGTTCATATAGTGTTCGAATCGGAGTTCGAACAGTGTCGGTATTTCTGGTTTTGCTGCTAGCCTCACACCCAAGCCTAATTAGCCCACCAAAGCCCATAAAACACATCCAAATTAAAGAAATGCATATTTAACACATGGGTAATTAAATAAAATCTAAAAATAATATACCAAATTAAAAACAATCAAATATATCCCTTCCTAATAAAACAAATTTCATGCCTAAACAAAACAAATCAAATATGTGATATTCCTAAACAAACAAATCATGTCCCCCAATTAAAATATATATTTTCCTTGTAAGACACTAATTGGTTTCCTTCCTTATTCAAAACCCATGCACAACCCAAACCCTAACATGCAACTATAAAATAACAGTCCCAACCCTTTGGCTCACCTCTGATGGAGATTGACGGCAATCATCAAAAACACAAAAGCCCTAATCTCTCTCTCACACGGCCAAAACAAAAATCACAGCCAATTCACACCATGCATACATAGTAGCAACAAACAGATCACTGCACGCACGACCGAGCACAAAAGAAAACAACACAAACCCTTAGCAAAAAAAATCCCTAACAACCAGCACCATCACAGCCCATTAACTCCTCTCGGCTGCACCGAAACACTCACCCTAACTCAACCGACAATGAAACAACAAGCCTAAAACCACCACATCCTCACTCACGCCAATAACACAACAACCCCTCTCTTCACAAAGCTCCCACATCGGTTAAAACACACTCAATTCACACTCCCCTTCACGTTTCACCTTTCCCACACAAACTTCACCTTACCGACACACAACCCACAAGTCGTCAAAATATATTCAAAATTACACGCACACAACCTCCAAAGACAGTCACGCAACTGCCCCACATCTCCCTTAGCAACAGCCATCAGCCTCTCTCAAGACCAAACGCCACAGTCAAAATACAGCCCTCTGATAGACCCAAAATAGTCCCCCAAAACTGTAACTAAAAAACCAAAAATAGTTACCAAAATACAGCAGTAAAACAGCAGCAAAACGGAGTCAAAAAAGTAGCTTGAGTAGTGAAACAGTGAGGAAAGACGCAAACCAGTGAACCGGAAAAGTTACTGAGCCTTAACCCTTCCGATCACCGTGAAACGCAAATCCGAGAGTCGACGAAAAAGGTTAGACCAGAGGGCACTTTTCACATCCATTTTTATTCGTATTCTTACTGTTTATTGAATCTTATTTACATGATTATTGTGGAGTGATGCATGTTGTGGCCCTGGAATAGATAGAAAATGCATGTATTATGAAATGGTGTATGTTGTGGCCCTTGAATAAAACGGAATGTGTCACCTCTTGTGGTATATAGGATGGAAACCCGGACATAAATTTCATAGCCGATTCTGAATGGATGGTAGTATTATCTGTACTCAGGATACAACTCCACGTACCACTTGAGTATACGGCACATATCTTATTTCATGTTATCTTGATTTTTTTACTATCCGTTATTTAATTCTGCATGTTATTTGTTTGTGTAATGATGAGATAAAGCACATGGGCTTAGTAAGTTGGATTAAAGGTCCTCCATTTCGAGGGGTTAAAATCCTTTACCACGATGCTTTGCCGCGCCTCATAGCCCGTTATTATTTATTAGGTGTCATATATTCATACGTTCATATATGTGTCATGTTGTTCACTACATTTTGGAGGTCACTACTGTAACCCCGTTCGAACACATTTCAGAACGCCGCACGAACACATGTTTTCTGTCTCAGTTCGTTCGAACGCGTTCTCGAAAGCTACATGAACGTGAACCTTCTGTTTCCCGTTCGAACACGTTTACAAACGCTATTCGAACGTGCTCGTATTTCCTTTGTTTTATCATGCATCAGGTCCGGACCCGTTCGAACGTGTTATCAAACGTTATACGAACACGAACCTTCTGTTTACCGTTCGAACGCGTTTTCGAACGCTACACGAACGCGCATACACTTAACTGAGTCATTTTCATCACATGTCATGCATAATTGTTTCTTAGGTGATTTCTCTTGTATCATGTAATCAATCATACTATTTGTATTCCTGCATTTATTTATTTGATGTGTTCATGAGATGGTATTCAAGCATGATTAGGCCGTTAGTATGCTACATGTTTCTTAAGCATGATTTAGCCCATTTAGTTGTTCATTTTCAAGCATGATTAGTCATTTATTTTGCGTTTGGAATTTGCATTATGTTTAGGTTGTTCTTTATTTTCCGCATTATATGATCGAAGTATGTTCATGAGATTGCCGTTTGCTATTGCATGTTTGCCGTTATGATGATCACTTTCATGCATGTGAACTTAAAAGTAGAATACTCCTTGGAAATAAATATTGCTTAGGCTTGGTTAAATTATTGCACAAATCATTTCATTACAAGTGGCATAAGTAATGGACCATTCCGAACCCAACGGTTTGAGGTCTTCCCTTGCGAGGGGTGAGTGCAGACTTAAATCTTTGTCCCGGTTCACACCGGGTGGCGACTCCATTATTCTCCGGTTTAGTCCCCCCGTGGGCTACTCCGTACTCCCAACTAGGCCGCGAGCCTGGAACAGCATGCGTCGCCCAGTCCGTGTGTTCCCACAGTCTGGCGACTCCACTGGGGATAGAGAATCGGCCCCGAAATAATGTCTTGTAATATTATGATTTGTGCTTTATGTTAACCGTGTCTATTGTAGGTTGAGGTGGTTTAATCAAAGGCATTATTAAGGCTAGGTGATGGTTTGGTGTCTTCCTTCACTCACTACCTTTCTTTAAGGAAAAGTTGTGAAGGCACCTAGATAATCATCTACTCGTAGCTTTCTGTGATGGACTAATTTGGAGGACCCGTTGTTTATTCCTGACACCAAGCGATAAGAGCCTAAGAGGCTTGGGTACTTAAGAGAGCCTCGCTCCACCCTCCCTCTGGGGAATCTACAACGGGAAATCCATTTGACAGTCAGTCACACACCATAGCTTGTTTGCACGTACCTTAGTGTATAAAAAAGGTGCACTCACTTGGTTGCTCGGACCTTTGAGTGGGGAGACCTAGTTGTGGGCAATCCTTCGCCAGCGAGAGTCTTTGTCTACACTCCCGCAAACCCACACGTAGACCGGGGTTGTATGGCCTATAGAAATGATTTCCTTGTGCTTGTGGACCATCCTCATTTGGATACAGTTGGACTTCTTGTCAGAAATGCGAACTTGTTGGGCCATTTAAACTGAGACGAGTTCGTATCCTATAACAATTGAGCCAAAAGCTTCTGAAATATTGATAGGCCACCCTGTAGAAATTATTTATGTATGCTTGTGTTTGGGAACATTGTCGTTTGGATCCATTCGGACCTTTTGTCATGAGGTATGGGCTTGTTGGGCCATTTAAACTGTGACAAGAACGTATCTTATGATGATTGGGCCAAAGCTTCTAAAATGCCAATGGGCCATTATATGTTTGTGTTTAGGAGCATTATCATTTGGATACGGTTGGACTTCTTGCTATGAGTGTTAGACAGTTATGACCCATAGCGTCACTATTTTGTAAATGATATTGTATTATTGTACAAAATTAACTATGTAGTAATGAAATTGCCTTTTACCGTTTTGTAATTTATTTAATTCTGATATAAATGGTAAGAGTCCCTATGATTAGTTCCGGATTGTGATGATATGAGACGGTATCAATCCATAAAGGTTTAATCATTAAATATCCCTAGTCGTAGTATTATCGAGATTGGACATCAATAATGCGGAATAGACTAGTACTGCACTTGTGCATGTTGTGAGGGCACAACGGCATAGTTCTCATATATTTAAGTATATGATACTTATGCAAGTGCGGTAGGAGGTTGTGTTTTACCGATGGTACGGAAAACAGCTTCGCTCTGGATAGACCCCGCGGAATCCCATTGGTAGTATGTCTGCGTGTCTATGGGAGTCCGCTTCAGGGTAGGTGCATATGATCTTAACCTGAGACTTGCATCGCTAGTACTTACGACAATCGGTAAACCTTAGTTTTGGTGGTCCAGGGCTTTAACGGGTTCTGTGTACACCTCTTCTGGATTTATCGAGAATCGTAGTGTATTGGGTGTGATGTCAAGATGGAAGTATCACTTCAGACATATGGAGATGATGATCGCGAGGGATACAGAACTAGTACTCTATAATGGTTGCAACCATCGGGATAATATGACTAGGTCAGGATTATCCGATTCAAAGAGACTGGTTGCTTGATGTCCGATATGTGTATCGTACGGGGCAGACACATCTCCAACCCCAGGCCTTACATGTGATCATCCGATACTGGTTCGATATACACTATACTACGGTATACTACGCCTGTTATAGATCTTATATTCCAATAAGAATATTTCTGGAGAATTGGGTAGGCATGGCGTTTTGCTAGAGGCTAACCTTGTCTTGTAAATCGGTAAAAACGTAGTACTTGGTGCGTACGTATTCAGATAATCTGACGGCCATATTTACTGCCAACATATCCAGAGATCTCTTGGGTCGCTTCCCAAAGATTCACCAATGACGTATGATTCAAACTCGATTAATCTTGGATTAATTACGGAGAGACTTTATCTTGGATAAAGTACTATACATAGAGAGAGAACGATTAATTTGGAATTAATCATAAAATTATTATATTCGATATAATAATCGAAATTCGATTTCGACGCGAAATTAAAATTAGATTTTAATTCGGGCAAACGAGTTAATTTAGAATTAATTCGTTAGCGACGTAAATAATAATTTCGCTAGGCGCAATTATTTATTTAAATTCGATTTAATTAACGTCGCGACGTAAGTTCGGTATTTCGGAAATATCGAACTCGAACGCGTGAGTGCACGTGGGCCCACTTTCATTTGGAAACGTGTGGGGCCCACATGACACATGTCATATTATGCATTATTTAATTCTAATGCATTGCATGGAGATAGTGTACAATGCACTCAATGGTTTTGCATGGAAATTGAGTGTTTGACACTCTAAGCCATTGCATGATTTGTGTCATAAGTTTATTATTAATTTAATAAATATTATGGCATAAATATAATTGATTTTTTGTAACAAAAATCATTCAACTTTTCTCTCTCACATTGCCGAAACTTGCAAGCAGTTTTTGGCTCTCCTTTCTTCAATTTTTGTGGCAAGATTTGAAGAAGTTGTGCATTCAAAATCACAACAAAGGCTAGCACTTTCAAGGGATCATACATAGGTGATATGGGAAACTAATCCTTGAGCTTGGAAGGATCAAACTCGACTTGGAGTCCCTCTTTTCTTTTTGGCCGAGAGCTTCACTGCACAAGGGAGGAGTTTTCGCATCATCTAAGCATCCATTTTCAACTATTGTGAGTATGATTCCGCCATACTTCAATTATTCATTCATGTATTTATATTTGCTTGTTCTTGTTGATCTTGGGGCTTGGTTATTTTTTCCAACAATGAGATGTGAACTTGTTGGGCCATTTAAACTGGGATGAGTTCACTCCTATAACAGTTAGCCCAAAAGCTTCTAAAATGATGATGGGCCGATTTGCGCGAAGATTTTCATGAGTATATATATTCCTTGTATCACATGCATCTCATGCATACATATATCCTGTTAACACCCTCTATGTCCATAAAAGACATCATAGATTCATGTTGGGTTAGGAAAGATGGAAGACTCACTAAAAGACCGGTAACACATATGAGTACATCCGATAACGAGGTATCCCGGATAGATCAGTTGGAAAACGGTTTCGCCAAAATTACTGAACAGTTGCAAGCCTTGACTACCGCTGTGGCTGGTATGATTGTACCCCGTGCTGGGGGAAATTCTGAGAATGTGAGGCGTGAGGAGCCTCCGAATGGGTTGGGGGATGATATCCCCACTTTTGATGATGACATGGCAGAATATGTGACAGAAAGAATGATTGGGTCTCAGACATAATTTCAGAAGCTTCGGGATCAGGTAGAAACGGTGTCCCACAAAATGAGGGGTAAACATGAAGAGTTATTGGATTATGAGGCAATGACCTTCGAAGAACAGTTGCCAGCTCAGTTCAAGATGCCGGATATGGCCAAGTTCAATGGGAATGGGGACCCGAGGGTCCATCTTCGACAATATGTTTCAGTTATGAGTTCAATGGGCTTGTCACAACGCCAGGTGCAGAAAATGTTCGGGATGTCACTTGAAGGGGCGCCGGTAGTTTGGTATCGCAACCTTGAGAAAAAGGTTAAGGAAGATTGGAGGGAATTGGCAGATGCATTTCTGAAACAGTATGTTACAGACTTGGAGATTGATTTGTCACTCCATGATTTGGAGAACACTAAGCAGAAGCCGGAAGAAAGCTTCAAGGAGTATGTAGACCACTGGAGAAGCCAGCTTCTGAAGATGCAAACTCGGCCCTCAGAGAAGGACCAAATCAAAATGATCATCAATGGCACCAAGCCCTCCATTTATGGCAAGTTGAGGAGAATGACCTCCATGATTGCAGATTTTCGACAGTTGAGGGAAACTGTCATGGATATAGAAGAAGAAGCTGAGAACAGAAAGTTCTATGGCCAGAATATGAGGACTTTTGGGGGGCATTCTGAGACCAAGCCCGCTGCTGCCGAAGTCGCTGCCATCAGAAACATGCAATTCTCCAACCTTGGTAGACCTTTGTCCAAGGTATTTGAAAAGTTGAAGGGACAAGGACTCTTAAAACCCTTAGAGCCTAAAGCACTTCCAGATCCTATACCACCCAACCTTGACCTAAGCCTGCATTGTCACTTCCATCAGATGAGAGGCCACAAAACTGACAACCGTATCCGCCTTAGGCATGAAATCCAAAACCTCACTGATGCCCATAAAATACCTGATCCTGAGAAAGAACAACCCAACACACATCGGAACCCCCTACCAAATTACCACTCCATTCCACCACCCACCTATATGATCAACTCTGGCCTACCCGAAAGCTTCATCCTCCAATCTCTCAACCACTCAGCTTCTTCCATGAGGATAGATGATGACAGCAGTGAAGAACCATAGGCCAAGGAAGAAGGCAATGAAACTATTCTTTCTGGTTTATTTTCTGCATTTTTAATAAAGACATCGACTTCGTCTACTTATTTTGAACCTTTTCCTGAATAATGATAAAGACATCCATTTCGCCTACTTGTCTGAGTCCTTTCAACCTGCATGACATGAGTATATTTGAAAAAAGCATTCAACCCTAATACCATGATATTCAGCGACACTCAGAACACGGGGGATTCCCAAAAAAAGCAAGCAGAAAAGAAAGAATAACCGTTCAGTAATAGGAAATAGGGCAGTGAGGCTGTCAGACTTGGAAGGAAATGAGTTCACCAAGCCGATCAATGTGGATAGATTGAAACAGTACTTTCCCTAAGGAAGAGAAGAATGGTCATCAAGGGAATTGGCGGAAGACCTAACCCAACGGGATGGGAAACTCATTCACGCATGCATGCATACAAGTATCATATTTTACATTCCTTTTTGTGTTTTGTGTTTGTTTTGTGTTCACAGGTTTTGAAGAAGAAAGAGAGAAAACGGAAAATGAAAGCTAATCAGAAGCATCAATATGACATCAGTGGTTTGGGGACGAGTCCTAGGGTTGAGGCCCATATCAGTATCAGTCTGGGGGCGAGGCCCATATCAGTATCAGTTTGGGGAGAGGCCCATATCAGTATCGGTTTGGGGCGAGGCCCATATCAGTATCAGTGTGGGGCGAGGCCCATATCAGTATCAGTCTGGGGGCAAGGCCCATATTAGTATCAGTCTGGGGGCGAGGCCCATATCAGTATCAGTTTGGGGCGAGGCCCATATCAGTATCGGTTTGGGGCGAGGCCCATATCAGTATCAGTTTAGGGCGAGGCCCATATCAGTATCAGTATGGGGGCGAGGCCCATATCAGTATCAGTTTGGGGCGAGGCCCATATCAGTATCAGTCTGGGGGTGAGGCCCATATCAGTATCAGTTTGGGGCGAGGCCCATATCAGTATCAGTTTGGGGTGAGGCCCATATCAGTATCAGCTTGGGGCGAGGCCCATATCAGTATCAGTCTGGGGACGAGACCCATATCAGTATCAGTCTGGGGGTGAGGCTCATATCAGTATCAGTTTGGGGCGAGGCCCATATCAGTATCAGTTTGGGGTGAGGCCCATATCAGTATCAGTATGGGGGCGAGGCCTATATCATTATCTGTTTGGGGGTCGAGGCCCGCATCAGCATCAGTCTGGGGGCGAGGCCCATATCAATATATGTTTTAGGGTCGAAGCCCGCATCAGCATCAGTTTAGGGATGAGTCCCAGGGCCGAGGCCCACATCAGTATCAGTTTGGGGATGAGTCTCGAAGGTCGAGGCCCATAGCAGTATCAGTTTGGGGGGGCGAGGCCCACATCAGTGTCAGTTCAGGGGCGAGGCCTACATCGGTATCGGTTTGGGGGCGAGGCCCACATCAGAATCATGCATCCATGCATACATATCACATACATACAATTTTTATTTTGTTCGCAGAATTGTAGCGGTAAAGACCATATCATCAAGTAACGATTCAAAAATGACCCACCTCTCATCAAGCAACAGATGTCGAAAATGGCGCTCCAAAATGGAGCACACACACAACAGATGCAGAAAATGGCGCTCCAAATGGAGCACACACAACGGATGCCGAAAATGGTATGAATCACACACACAACAGATGCCGAAAATGGCGCTCCAAAATGGAGCACACACAACGGATGTCGAAAATGGCACTCCAAAATAGAGCACACACAACAGATGCCGAAAATGGCACTCCAAAATGGAGCACATACAACGGATGCCGAAAATGGAGCTCCAAAATGGAGCACGCACAACAGATGCCGAAAATGGAGCTCCAAAATGGAGCACGCACAACAGATGCCGAAAATGGCGCTCCAAAATGGAGCACGCACAAAAGATGCCAAAAATGGCGCTCCAAAATGGAGCACGGTTCGGGAATGAACCAGGGGTCGCAGCACCTCACCACCAAATCAACTCAACTCAACACATGGCAAGTCAAGTGGCAGCTGGCGAGCCAGGTAAGTAAAATGCATTGCATAACTTTGATAGGATTGTCACTGTTACACATTACACAAGTCCCTATGATGAGTCTCATTTAGAGGCACTACCTTTTATGTCACGGAAGTCGCGGGAAACGGACATCGGAAGGGGAAATTCAGAATAAGTATATCATCATATTCATTTCACAAGTTCACTGTTTTCGTTCGTGCTGCGTTCGTGACCACGTTCGAACGTCAAGCAGATTGCGGGCGTTCGTGTAGCATTCGAATCGGTGTTCGAACGGTGTCGGTATTTATGGTTTTGCTGCTAGCCTCACACCCAAGCCCAATTAGCCCACCAAAGCCCATAAAACACATCCAAATTAAATAAATGCATATTTAACACATGGGGAATTAAATAAAATCTAAAAATCATATACCAAATTAAAATCAATCAAATATATCCCTTCCTAATAAAACAAATTTCATGCCTAAACAAAACAAATCAAATATGTGATATTCCTAAACAAACAAATCATGTCCCCCAATTAAAATATATATTTTCCTTGTAAGACACTAATTGGTTTCCTTCCTTATTCAAAACCCATGCACAACCAAACCCTAACATGCAACTATAAAAATAACACATTCCCAACCCTTTGGCTCGCCTCTGATGGAGATTGATTGCAATCCTCAAAAACATAAAAGCCCTAATCTCTCTCTCACACGGCCAAAATTAAAATCACAGCCAATTCACACCATGCATACATAGATCACTGCACGCACAACCGAGCATAAAAGAAAACAACACAAACCCTTAGCAAAAAAAACCCTAACAATCAGCACCCTCACAGCCCCTTAACTCCTCTCGGCTGCACCAAAACCCTCACCCTGACTCAACCGAAAATAAAGAAACAAGCCTAAAACCACCACATCCTCATTCACGCCAATAACACAACAACCCCTCTCTTCACAAAGCTCCCACATCGGTTAAAACACACTTCATTCACACTCCCCTTCACGTTTCACCTTTCCCACACAAACTTCACTTACCGACACACAGCCCACAAGTCGTCAAAACATATTCAAAATTGCACGCACACAGCCTCCAAAGACAGTCACGTAACTGCCCCACATCTCCCTTAGCAACAGCCATCAGCCTCTCTCAAGACCTCACGCCACATTCAAAATACATCCCTCTGATGGACCCAAAATATTCCCCCAAAACACCCCAAAATAGTAACTAAAAACACCAAAAATAGTGACCAAAATACAGCAGCAAAACAGCAGCGAAACAGAGTCAAAACAGTAGCTTGAGAAGCGAAATAGCGAGGAAAGACGCAAACCAGTGAACCGGAAAAGTTGCGGAGCCTTAACCATTCCGATCATCGTGAAACGCGAATCCGAGAGTCGACGAAAAAGGTTAGACCTGAGGGTACTTTTCACATCCATTTTTATTCATGTTTTTACTGTTTATTGAATCTTATTTACATGATTATTATGGAGTGATGCATGTTGTGACCCTTGAATAGATAGAAAATGCATGTATTGTGAAATGGTGTATGTTGTGGCCCTTGAATAAAACGGAATGTGTCGCCTATTGTGGTATATAGGATGGAAACTCGGACATAAATTTCATAGCCGATTCTGAATGGACGGTAGTATGATCTGTACTCGGGATAGAACTCCACGTACCACTTGAGTATACGGCACATATCTTATTTCATGTTATCTTGATTTGTTTACTATCCGTTATTTAAATTCTGCATGTTATTTGTTTGTGTAATGATGAGATAAAGCGTATGGGCTCAGTAAGTTGGATTAAAGGTCCTCCATTTCGAGGGGTTAAAATCATTTACCATGATGCTTCGCCGCGCCGGATGACGTATATTCGGTTAAATGTAAGATGTGTTCAATCGGGTATACAAAGTTCGATATCGTTGTCCATTTTTTATGCATTATGAGATAAAGCGCATGGGCTTAGTAAGTTGGATTAAAGGTCCTCTGTTTCAAGGGGTTAAAATCCTTTACCACGATGCTTCGCCGCGCCGGATGACGTATATTCGGTTGAATGTAAGATGAGTTCAATCGGGTATACAAAGTTCAATATTGTTGTCTTTATTTTTTATATGCATTATGTTATTAGCTCATGGGCTTAGTATGTCGGATTAAAGGTCCTCCATTTCGAGAGTTTAAAATCCTTTACCACGATGCTTCGCCGTGCCGGATGACGTATATTCAGTTGAATGTAAGATGAGTTCAATCGGGTATACAAAGTCTGATATTGTTGTCCTTATTTTTTATATGCATTATGTTATTAGCGCATGGGCTTAGTAAGTCGGATTAAAGGTCCTCCATTTCGAGAGGTTAAAATCTTTTACCACGATACTTCACCGCGCCGGATGACGTATATTCGATTGAATGTAAGATGTGTTCAATCGGGTATACAAAGTCCGATATCGTTGTCTTTATTTTTTATATGCATTATGTTATTAGCGTATGGGCTTAGTAAGTTGGATTAAAGGTCCTCTATGTCGAGGGGTTAAAATCATTTACCACGATGCTTTGCCGCGCCTCTTAGCCCGTTATTATTTATTAGGTGTCATCTATTCATCCATTCATATATGTGTCATGTTGTTTACTGCATTTTGGAGGTCACTGCTGTAACCCCATTCGAACGCGTTTCAGAATGCCGCACGAACACATGTTTTCTGTCTCAGTTCGTTCGAACGCGTTCTCGAACGCTACACGAACGTGAACCTTCTATTTCCCGTTCGAACGCATTTACAAACGGTATTCAAACGCCCACGTATTTCCTTTGTTTTATCATGCATCAGGTCTGGACCCATTCGAACGCGTTATTAAACACTATACGAACCCGAACCTTCTGTTTACCGTTCAAACGTTTTTTCGAACGCTACACGAATGCGCATACACTAAACTGGCTCTTTTTCATCACATGTCATGGATAATTATTTCTTAGGTGATTTCTCTTGTATAATGTAATCAATCATACTATTTGTATTCCTGCATTTATTTATTTGATGTGTTCATGAGATGGTATTCAAGCATGATTAGGCCGTTAGTATGCTACTTGGTTCTTAAGCATGATTTAACCCATTTAGTTGTTCATTTTGAAGCATGATTAGTCATTTATTTTGTGTTTGGAATTTGCATTATGTTTAGGTTGTTCTTTGTTTTCCGAATTATATGATCGAAGTATGTTCATGAGATTGCCGTGTGCTATTGCATGTTTGCCGTTATGATGATCACTTTCATGCATGTGAACTTAAAAGTAGAATACTCCTTGGAAATAAATGTTGCTTAGGCTTGGTTAAATTATTGCACAAATCATTTCATTACAAGTGGCAAAAGTAAGGGACCATTCTGAACCCAACAGTTTGAGGTCTTCCCTTGTGAGGGGTGAGTGCAGCCTTAAATCTTTATCCCGATTCACACCGGGTGGCGACTCCATTATTCTCCGGTTTAGTCCCCCCATGGGCTACTCCGTACTCCCAACTAGGCCGCGAGCCTGGAACAGCATGCGTCACCCAATCTCTGTGTTCCCACACCGGCTCAGTTCAAAATGCCCGATATGGCCAAGTTCAATGGGAATGGGGACCCGAGGGTCCATCTTCGACAGTATGTTTCAGTAATGAGTTCAGTGGGCCTGTCATAGCGCCAAGTTCAAAAAATGTTTGGGATGTCACTTGAGGGGGCGCCAGTAGTGTGGTATCATAGTCTCGAGATGAAGGTCAAGGAAGATTGGAGGGAATTGGCAAATGTATTTTTGAAACAGTATGTTACAGAATTGGAGATTGATTTGTCACTCCGCGATTTGGAGAATACCAAGTAGAAGCCGGTGGAGAGCTTCAAGGAGTATGTAGATCGCTAGAGGAGCTAGTTTCTGAAGATGCAGACTCGGCCTTCGGAGAAGGACTAGATAAAGATGATTATCAACGGTACTAAGCCCTCAATTTATGGTAAGCTGAGGAGGATGACATCTATGATTGGTGATTTTCGATAGTTGAGGGAGACAGTTATGGATATTGAAGAGGAAGAGGCTGAAAATAGAAAGTTCTATGGCCAGAATAGAAGGAATATTGGGGGACCTTCAGGGACTATGCCCGCTACCGCTGAGGTCACTGGCATTAAAAACAGGCGATTTTCCAACCTTGGTAAGCCTCTTTCAAGGGTGTTTGAAAAGCTGAAGGCACAAGGACTTCTTGAACCCTTAGAGCCTAAACCAATTCCAAATCATGTGCCACCCAACCTTGACTTAAGCTTGTATTGTCACTTCCATCAGAGAAGAGGTCATGAAACTGACAGCTGTACCCGCCTTAGGCATGAGATCCAAAACCTCATCGACTCCCATAAAATACCTGACCCAGAAAGAGAACAACCCAACACACACAGAAATCCTCTACCAAACTACCACTCTGTTCCACCACCCACCTATATGATCAACTCCGGCCTACCCGAAAGCTTCGTCCTCCAAGCTCTCAACCACTCAGCTTCCTTCATGGGGATATGGGATGACAACAGTGAAGAACCATAGGCCAAGGAAGAAGGCAATGATGTGAATGATGAAGTTGTTCCTCCTAGTTTATTTGATCCTGCATTTTTAATATAGACATTGATTTTGCCTACTTGTTCGAACAATTTCTTAATGATAATAAAGGCGTTCATTCCATTTACTTGCCTGAGTCTCTTCCTTTCAACCTGCAACATGAGTATATTTGGCAAAAGCATTCAACCCTGGTACTATGATACTCGGCGATGTTTAGAACATGAGGAATCCTCGGAAGAAGCAAGCAGAAAGACAGGATAGCCATTCAGAAATTGGGAAATGGGGCAGTGAGACAGTCAGATTTAGAAGGGAATGAGTTCACCGAGCCAATAAACTTAGACAGATTGAAGCAGTACTTTGCCTAAAGAAGAGAAAACCGAGCAGTCACCAAGAGAAGACCTGACAGAAGACCTAACCCAACAGAATAAGAAATTCATTCATGCATGCATGCATACACGTGACGTATTTGCATTCCTTTTTGTGTTTGTTCTGTTTTGTTATCACAGGTTTCAAAGAAAAAGAGAAAGCGGCAAAAACAAGCCAACCAGAAGCAGCAACAGTACAATGTCATCAGTTTCAGGAATAAACCAGTATCAGTTTTAGGGATGAGTCCCGGGGGCGAGGCCCACATCATCATCAGTTTTGGGGATGAGTCCCGGAGGTGAGGCCCACATCAGCATCAGTTTTGGGGATGAGTCTCAGGGTCGTGACCCACATCATCATCAGTTTTGGGGATGAGTCCCGGAGGCGAGGCCCACATCAGCATCAGTTTTGGGGATGAGTCCCGGGGGCGAGGCCCACATCATCATCAGTTTTGGGGATGAGTCCCGGAGGCGAGGCCAATATCAGCATCAATTTTGGGGATGAGTCTCAGGTCGTGACCCACATCATCATCAGTTTTGGGTATGAGTCCCGGAGGAGAGGCCCACATCGGTATCAGTTTTGGGGAAGAGTCCCAGGGTCAAGGCCCAGATCATCAGCAGTTTAGGAACGTCAGATCGCATGATCTACTTTGGCCGAGTGCAAACAATGAATTGCAAAAAGCTAAATCGAGTCTGGGGGCGACCAGTCAACCACCCCACAAATAAGGGATTTATCGAGAACTTGAGCAATAAGACTAAAGGAAACTGAGCATTCACCAAGAGAGAATCGACAGAAAGGAACTATAAGCAGGCCTAGGGGGCGACCAAAGACTTTTGTAGGAAAATGGCACTACGAAAATGGAGCTTGGTTCGGAAATGGACCACTATCACATCAGACGCCGAAAATGGCACTCCAAAATGGAGCACGGTTCGGAAATGGACCAAGGAAGGCCTAACCCATCGGAATAGGAAACATATCCATGCATACATGCATACATATCACATACATGCAATTTTTGTTTTGTATTCGCAGGTTTGTAGCGGCAAAGACTATCTCATCAAGTAATGGTTCAAAAATGGACCACCTGTCATCAAGTAATGGTTCCAAAATGGGCCACCTCTCATCAAGTAATGGTTAAAAAATGAGCCACATTCTCACACAGCACAGTTCGAAAAGGGACAACTATCACAGCAGATGTCGAAAATGGCGCTCCAAAATGGAGCACATACAACAGATGCCGAAAATGGCGCTCCAAAATAGAGCACACACAGTAGATGCCGAAAATGGCACTCCAAAATGGAGCACACACAACAGATACCTAAAATGGCGCTCCAAAATGGAGCACACACAGCAGATGCCGAAAATGGCACTCCAAAATGGAGTACACACAACAGATGTAGAAAATGGTGCTCCAAAAATGGAGCACGCTCAACAGATGCCGAAAATGGCGCTCCAAAAATGGAGCACAGTTAAAAAATGGACCACAAGATCAACTCAGTTCGAAGCAGGAGGCAAGTCAGGTGGCAGCTGGCGAGCCAGGTAAGTAAAAATGCAATGCATAACTTTGATAGGATTTTCATTGTCACACACTGCACAAGTCCCATCAAAGTGGGGGCGACTGTAGGCACTACATTTTTGCATATAAGTCCCTATGATGAGTCTCATTTGGAGACACTACCTTTTAAGTCTCGGAAATCACGGGAAATGGACGTCGGAAGGGAAAAGTCAGAAATTGGGATTTTTGTTGGATTTAGTTCGCTTGTTTTGCTTCGGGCTCGCTGGTTGGACCTCCGTTTTAAAACGCCTTTAGCCCAAAACCCCGCAAACAATTTAACCTTGGCCCAAAACCCTTGAAATACACATCAAACCACACGCCCAAGCCAAGCCCACACACGCCCAAGCCTAGCCCATACACGTCCAAGCCCATAAAACATATCCAAATCAATAAAACACATATTTAACACATGGGAAATTAAAATAAATCAAATAAAATCTAAATAATCACCAACTAAAATAACAAATTACTTACCTAAACAAAACAAATCATATACCAAATTAAAATAAAACAAATAAACATCAAATAAACATATTCCTAATTTAAACAAATCTTGTCCCCAATTAAATATATTTTTTCCTTGTGTGACACTAATTAAATGGTATCCCTTTTATTACACAAATCTTATTTCTTTTCAAACACAGATAGCCCTCATCCATTTGCTTATAAAAAGAACCATTCACCAACACATTAAACCCCTAGCTCATTCTCACAAAAAACACAAAGAAGTTAACTCATTGGCGTCCACACAAAGCCCTGAAAATCACCTCCATTACCGTGAACAATATCTCCACAAATGAGAGAAATAAACCCTTTCAATCCACTGTCCATCTCACGCCTAAATTCCCCTCACTGCCCTCACGTACACGGCCCTTCAATTCATTGCCACTCACAGCCTGCCATCTGCCCTTTCACTCACCTGCACCCTCACGTTGCTAGCTCCAATTCACGCCACAAGCACACACCAAAATCCCATTTGTCGCAAACCATAAGCCCTCACAGACCTGCCCCCCTTTTACTCACGCCACAGACCTATACACCCCACTGCCTCACGCGTATAACCCCCCTTGCCTCACGTAACCAGCCGACCTTAACTACCTAATTCCATAGCCCCTTGCCTCACGTAACCAGTCAATATACTGCCTTCAACATAGCCCTCTCTTTGACCCAAAAACCACCAGTAAACTGCCGTACAAACCACCCAAAAACTGCCAATAAACTGCCCCCAAATAGCCCCAAAAATGCACTGAAGATTGCCCAAAAACTGCCCAAAACAGTCCCGGAATTAACCCAAAACTGTACCTAAAAACTGCCCAAAACAGTCCCTTAATATAGCAGAACAGTGACCAGAAAATACAGCAAAAATAGTAGGGAAACATAGTGAAAACAGTAGCCCGAGCAGTGAAACAGCGAGGAAAGACGTGAACCAGCGAACCAGAAGAGTTGCGGAGTGTTAGCCCTTCCGACGGCCTTGTAACGCGCTTCCAAGAGTCGATATAAAAGGTTAGACCTGAGGGCACTTTTCTTATTTATTTTCATTCATCTTTTAATTGTTTTATTTATTTTCTTCGCATGAGAGTCGCTTGTGGATGCATGTTGTGGCCTTTGAATGGATGGGAACATGTGTCGTCTCTCGTGGTATATAGGATGGAAACCCAGACGTAAATTCCGTAGCCGAATCTGAATGGACGGTAGTGTGGTCTGTACTTGGGATACAACTCCACGTACCACTTGAGCAAACGGCACATGTTTCAGTTTTCTTTTGTATCTTGTTCGTTTATTATTCGCATTTTATTATTCCGCCATTTAATTTCCGTATGATTATTTGTTTGTGTATTGATGATATAATGTGTATGAGCTTAGTATGTTGGTCTAAAGGTTCTCTATTTGAGGGAAGAATAGTCCAAAAGGCTACCTTTACGACAATATTTTGCTGCGCCGGACAAAGTGAGTTGGATTGAATGTGAGATATGTTTAATCGAATATACGAAGTCCTATATTGTTGTCTTTATTTATATGCATTGTAATATAATGTGCATGGGCTAACTAGGGTGGATTAAAGGTCCTCTATTCGAGGGAAAGTGCCTAAAGGGCTACCTTTACCACGATATTTTTCCGCGCCTTTTATCATGTCCTTCACCCTTTGCATATCAATACTCTATTTTGCATTCTAGTGCGCATGGACTAACTAGGGTGGATTAACGGTCCTCTATTCGAGGGAAAATGCCTAAAGGGCTACCTTTACCACGAAGTTTTGCCGCGTCGGACGAAGTGTGTTTGGTTGAATGTGAGATGTGTTTAATTGAGCATGTGAAGTCCTATATTGTTGTCTTTATTTTATATGCATTGTAATGTGATGCGCATGGGCTTAGTATGTTGGTCTAAAGGTTCTCTATTTGAGAAAAGAAAAGTCTAAAAGGCTACCTTTACGAAAATATTTTGTCGCACCTTTTATTATTCCGTTATTCGTTTTATGTATGACAACTCCTTGCATAATCATGCATCATATTGCATTGCGCATGGGCAAATCAAGTTGGATTAAAGGTCCTCCATTTTAAGGGATAGAAAGCCGAGGGGCTACCTTTGCCACGATATTTTGCCGTGCCGGTATGCTCGATTGAACGTGAGATACGTCTAATCGGCCACTTGAAGTCCTATATAGATGTGGGCATATGTCGCATCTCGTTTCTTTCATTCTCATTGTCTATCTTTTGCATCGCATCATTGCACGTTCATTTTAATGTTCAATTACCTCCTTAATTATCTCTTTACACCATGTGTTTAATCGCCTCTCTTTAATATGCTTGCTTGTACAATCATTGTCTATTTGCGTTTCCATGATCATCAATGTAATGCGTTTGTGAAATTATGTGTTTATCGTTATTTCAATCTACCTTTATGCATGCAAGCTTAGGCATAGGTTATATGCAAATAGGTTATATGCAAACGTAGATACAAGCTTTTTTCCTATGCATGTGAACTTAGAAATAGAATACCCTTGGAAATATATGTTACTAGATTCGATTAAATTATTGCACAAATCATATTATTACAAGTGGCATAAGTAAGGGACCATTCCGAACCCAACGGTTTGAGGTCTTCCCTTGCGAGGGGTGAGTGCGGCCTTAAATCATTTTCCCGGTTCACACCGGGTGGCGACTCCATGTTATTTCTCCGGTTTAGTCCCCCGCGGGCTAATCCGTACTCCCAATCGGGCCGCGAGCCCGGAACAGCGTCGTCCAACATATATGTCCTACAGTGATCTAATCAATTTTAACTCTTAAATTATTAGTCCACTTATAGGTTTTAAAATTTAGAATTCAACGAACGGATCAAATGTCATTAAACCATTTAATCGATAAAAGCACATTATTTATTCCAAATGTATGTGGTATTGTATCCCGAGTGTAGACTATATTACCGTCCATTCGGAACCGGCTATGGAATTTATGTCCGGGTTTCCATCCGATATACCAAGGAAAATAATGTACTCAAAAGGTCCATTTGTTTCTAAAACTTGAATTCATAATTTTTAACTCTTAAACCAATTAATCTTATTAATCTGTTTGCATGCATCTCATATTCTTATTTAACTTTTAAATTACATAAAATCATATTTTATTACTAGAATATCATGCATATCTACATGTTATGGCATGTGAAAATGCAAGAGTAGGCACCCTAGGCTATATGATATGTTAATAAATAATTTAATATATATATATATTCCCAGGTCTGGGCTGAAAACGTTTGTGTGGCATTTGACGGGCGTTCGAACATTTTCAGGCAGTAGAGTTTCGTTCGTGTTGCGTTCGAACGCCTGTCTGAACACTAGAACTTCATTTACTCGATTTCGGAGCTTCCGGACTCCGTTTTGGTCCCCATTTTTTTATACGGACTCGTAATGGAACGTAGTTTTACATACATCCATAAATTGCATTAACCGAGCTCTTATTTTTCTATACTAATCTAATTAGCACAATAAATCCAAGGCATCCATTGGTCTTCAAAACTTGCTCCATTATATGTTTTGAGTTCTTCGCGGAATAGGTTCGTAATGAGTCCTTGCGGCATCGGCTCCTCCAAGTTAAAAATTGAGTTACAAAATGGACTTATTACAAAGGAAATGAATTTACAACACTTGAAAGAATATGACCTTATGGTCTTACATTCCCAATACTAAAAATAAGAGCCGGAAAAATTAACGATCAATGCAATACATTCATCACATGAATCATAGTAAACATTCATCACATGAACATTAAAAACCATTCATTTCATGAATATAATTGTGCCTACTCATCACAACATGCATTCTAATAATCTATATCGCATATAAATTATTAAAACTTGAAACTTTAAAAGAGAAGGGTTAATAACACTTTTCAACCTTAAGCTCTTGATGCCAATTGTAGAAAACGAATTTCCTTAGCGCGGAAAAAGTTGGTTGTGGTGGCATGGGGTCTGGTATGGATCTTTAAAATTTTCTTTACCTTCTCCCATTGTTGTAGTAGCCAAGATCAATCCTTTGGTGTCCAACGCTTGGATCAACCACTCGATCTTCCGAACTATGACTCGAAACCAACAAACCAAAGTGTGGCTTCACTCACAAAGATTAAACCTCTAAACTATTTAGAGATTTAGGATGTCACAATAGTGTTTGGCTCTTTGGAATTTCAAACACTCTCACAACACTTGTGAATATTTTAACTCTCTCTATTTTCTCTCAAATCTTTCTCACAACACTTGTGAATGTTTGCAAAATGTTAACCTTTAGAAGTGAGGGAAACGGTAGAGATTATATTCTCTTACACAAGCCAACAAACCTTGTCATTAAGCATCTAATGCTTTCTTGCAATGGCCAACACAAAAATGTGAATGTCATACCAAAGCATAAGAAATTATATGTTAAAGACAAGGACTTTGTCATTAACCATTCAATGCTTTCTTTCAATGGCAAGCACATAAATATGGAGGCCATACCAAAGCATAAAATGTATTAGCTAATGACAAATATATTAGGTATATCCAAGCCACCTAATAGACATAATTGCTTGGATGACATGGTAAGCCATATGGCTTTGTCTCGAATGGTAAATAAAACTTAACATCTTAATAATGATTTATTTACCTTCAATTATGTTGTAGTAATTATCTCATAATTATTACTAACTTGATTATCTCATAATCAAGACTTGATTATCTCATAATCAAATATTTCTAAAAAACATTAAGTTAAACTAATTTAACATAATTTAAATTTGTGACAATAAATATTATTAATCTCATTAATAATATATAAATATAATGTGAGCATATTATTAGACAATCTAATTATATTAGGTTTGCTACAGTTAATCGAGCTAGTACGGGGACCAAATGGACCTACGGTTCCGAGCTCCAATAATTCCGAAATATTAATTAAACTCTTTAATCAAATATTACGAATTATTAACTCCGCATTGTTCCACTAAAAACTCGAAGTTGAACTCTCATTACTGTAGATGGATAAAATAAACCGAACAACTTCGGTGTCCATCGATATAGTTATTACATATGGATATAGCCCTTCACAAATATCTCATAAATAGAGCCGGGTCAAAATTCAGTTAAACCCCTCTAAATATTTTGTCTCTTAAGCATCATTAATTCTATAATGAATAATTAATCCATAAAAATTATGAATATATAACTTTCTATTCGCAATAGAAAAGTTAAGCGCTCAAATTGTTCAAGTCCTGAATCAACTCTTAAAATAGATATTCATCTGCTTCTCGTAAGAATGAGTGAATTCCATATCTATGTAAAACGTTCCCAGCTACACACCAAACCATATCCCCAAAATACGTAGTTATTGGCCGGGAATGCAACACCAACCTCACCATAGTTAATCAAATGACATAGCCTGTCATGCAGGAGTTCGTAGTACACTCAGGATTAAGATCGAATCCATATATGACCATCTATTAGATAAAATGAATTTCTTCGGTTAACAGATATTAAAAGAAATTCGTATTTATCTGAGTCCAGTCCTATATGATCTCATCATACAAGGTGCATTCATTCCCATGTCACTACATGAACGATCCCGGATCAAGGTCGTCATACAAGTATAGAATGGACCGCAGCTATAGATAAACCACAAATAAGGTACCCTATTTGTTTGCTCTATGGTCTATTTAGATTACTAACTCCAAACTTAAATCCTCTCGTGCATCAAACATACACTAAGTCTGAAGGTACAAGAGTAATCAAGGTAAACAAGACAATTGGACAATATGCAATATAAATCAAACAACTTTGATAAAATGAATAATGCATTTATTATTATTATTACAATAATCAATTTCATTTACAATACATGAAGCTCTATGACATAAATCCCAACATACGAGTCTAACTTAGATCACCTACTCAATACATCAGATAAAAGTAAATTAGGCACTTATTGTTTCTAAGATTCCATCCTAAAGCAAACAAAACTCATCATTAGACGTATGTTTTACTACCTATGACTATAAAATAATAATTTTTTGAATAAATTTTTTTATTTTTTTATTTTTTGAAAATAAAATAATAGAGCAAGAACTATCACTACATGCGCACACACCCCCCAAACTTAAAACTTGTTCTCAATGTAAGATAAACATAAAGAAAAAAATTAAGGAACAACACTACCGTGCATGGAGTTGATCAGGCTCCTACTGGTTAGAACTTGGTTGCACGAGCTGTGTGGGTTGCTCTAATATATGCATAAGTACACATGCAAACTAATAAATAAGAAAATAGCATACAATAAAATAAAACTAAAGTAAATAAAACAAAAATAAACAAATGCAGCCTCCCCGCTAGTAAAGTTTAACGTCTTCAGCCAGACGTAACCACCCAAGTGGTCATGGTGGCTTAAATGTAGCAAATCGGGTAGTCTTATGTGCCTTCTTCTTTGGTATCCACTGATGATTATGACTTGAAAAAGACAGCTGGGCTGGCTGCGGTAATTTATCCATGGATGGTCCTCCAAGGTCTACTGATGTTTGAAATTTTGGACTGCACATGTGACAAAATTGGCTCGAGCACTTTTTGAGCTTCTCATGGATCATCTTTAGGTGAGCACTGACTCTTGATTTCCTACTTTTACGGTGCTTTGGGAGTGGTTTCAGGTATGCTTACGAAGGATATTCTTTACATGGCTTCGGTATGCTCATTGGTTGTTTGACTCTTGGATTACCGTGCAAGTAGGCTTGAATACATGGAGATGGTTCCAACACATTGTCACCATCTATTGCAACTCATTTCCCTAAAATGTCTATCATGTTGTTGGATAATATGACCATAGCGTCACTATTTGTACAGATCATAGTGTTGTTGTACAAATTAACTATGTGACAAGGAAATTGCACTCTCATCATTTGTGATTAGATCACCTTAGATATATAAATGAAGAGAGGTCCATATGATTAGTTCCTGGATTGAGATGATATGAGACAGTATCAGTCCACGTAGTATTAATCATTAAATATCCCTAGTCGTAGTATTATCGAGACTGGACATCGATAATGCGGAATAGGCTAGTATTGCACTTGTGCACGTTGTGAGGGCACAACAACATAGTTCTCATATATTTGGGTATTGGATACTCATTCAAGTGCGATATGAGGTTGTGTTTCACCGATGATACGGGAAATAGCTTCGCTCTGGATAGACCCCTCGGAATCCCATTGGTATTATGACTATGTGTCTATGGGAATCCGACATCAGGGTAGGTGTATTTGGTCTTAACCTGAGACTTGCACCGCTAATGCTTACGACAATCAATATACTTTAGTTGAGGTCGTCTAGGACTCTAACCGGTTCTGTGTACGCCAAAGCTGAGTATATTGAGAATCGTAGAGTATTGGGTGTGATGTCAAGACGGAAGTATCACTCCAGTCATAGTGGAGATGATGTCACGCAGGATACGGTATTAGTACTCTGAGGTGCTGCAGCCATCGGGATATTATGACAAGGTCATGTATATCCGATTATAGAGACTAGTTACCAGACATCCGATATGTGCTTCGGACGGGGCAGACACTTATCCAGCCCCAGCCCTAGCACGTGACTATCCGATACTGGGCCGATATGCACGATACTTGGTATACTACGCCTGATATAGATCCTTATATATTCCTGTAAGAATATTTCCGGAGAATTGGGTAGGCACGGCGTTTTGCTAGAAGCTAACCTTGTCTTGTAAATCGGTAGGACGTGGTACTTGGTACCTACGTGTTCGGATAGTCCGACGACCGTATTTACTGCCAACATATCCGGGGATCTCATGGGTCGCTTCCCAATGATACACCGATGACGTATGACTCGCACATTTATTAATCTGGGATTATTTGATGAGAGAGAAAATTAATCTGGGATTAATTACGGAGATATTTTATCTAGGATAAAATATCGTCTAAAGAGAGAAAACGATTAATTTGGAATTAATCGGTAAGTTAATATATTCGATATATTAAATGAAATTGGATTTCGACGCGAAATTGAAATTGGATTTTAATTCGGGCAAGCGAATTAATTTAGAATTAATTCGTTAGCGACGTGAATAGTGGATTCGCTAGGCGTAATCATTTATTTACGACGCAACGGAGAATTCGCTAATTAGGAATTAGCGAAACCAAGCCCGAGAGTGATTACGAGCGCATTCGCATTTCGAATTCGAGTACGGCACGCAAGTCACATCAAGCGTCAAATCATTAGTCGCATCAAGCGTCAAATCACATGTCACTTTGAGTGATGTGACATTTGATTGATTGATGTGATTGATTGATTGAAAGACAACTTGACACTTTGAGTGATGTGAGTTATTGGAATAGTGTTAGTGGTTGGAAAGTTTAGTATTTGACTTTTTGAAAGCCAAATAAAATGTAATTACCTTTATTATATTTTTGGAAAATATATAAGGTAAATGTTTTACACTTTCTAACAACCTAATTCACATTTTCTTCTTCTCTCTCTCTCACACAATTCACGCCCAAAATGGGCAGTGAAGCTCACTGGTTTCTCTTGAAATGTCGTGAGTTTGGGAAGCATGTGCCATGATTTTGTGGCAAAATCAAGCGGAGCTAGCACTCCGAGAGACTTGCGAAGGTGTTAGGGAAACTCACCCACGAGCCGGGAATCGTTCGACGCAAATTCGAGGCTCAAATCTCAGCTCAAAACTGAAAACAGTGGACTGAAATTCTGCTGCAGTGAGCGCCTAAATTCAGTGAGCAATCTTGGAGTTTTGTTTGTCGTTTCGCACAACCGATCGATGTGAGTATTCCGCAACTCCTTTGATATGTATTTAACATTTATTCATGCTTGTTTGATGATCTTGGGACCTAGATAAAACCAACAATGGCATCAAGAGCCTAGGTTCAAGCATGAAATTTTTAGGGCTTAAAATTTGGGAAATTGATTTTGAGCATGATTTAGTTAAATTGTTTGATTAAGCATGTTTAAATGATGTTGAATTGAAGTTTGATTGGATCAATTTCATGAAAATTGATTTGGAATAATTTTCCCCAAAATATATGTGTTGGCCGAAAGTTTAGGGTTATTTGGAAATTTGGAATTTTTGATTTTGATTCATTGGATGAATTGGAATCATATAGGATGATGTTAATTTAAGATTAATTGGATTGAATTTTGAATTGAACAAAAATCCCCAATTTCCTTAAGGTGGCCGAATGCATTGTGCCCTATAATGTCTTGGATTTTTTTATTTTTGAACATTGGATGTGTATGAAATCATTCGGGAAGTTAATTCGATGTCGATTGTGTAAGTAATTGGATTGAATTCAAATCGGATAAAATTACCTTCTTTGGCCGAGACTTTGGAAGCATGTAAATGGGTTTGATTTTTCATCAATGTGTTGGACATGTGATGATGATGTTTATCATGATTAATTGGACTAATTATGTTTTTTGGAAATATTGAATTTGGATGATTAATCATGTAATGCACTTTAGGTAATTAAATTGCGAAATTGGATTTGTGTAATTTAATTAATTAGGCCTTAAATTGGATTTGGGCTTATTATGTTGTAAATGGGCTTATTGGGCTTTGTTGTACAAAGTTGGATTTGGACAAATTGGATTGGATCCAATTGGGCCCAAAGCCACTTCCGTTAAGCCCAAATACAACTTATAAACCTTTAAAGTTTAATTGGGCCTAATGGGCCTAAATTGATTTCTGGGCTTATGGGGTTACTCCTTGATTGGGCTTTGGTTGCCGAAGCCCACGCCTTAAAGAAATTAATTAAAGCCCATTAGACTTGAATTGAATTGACGTTGGACGTTAATCGGGCTTTGAGACCCGACACGATTAAATTTGGAATTTAAGTCGTTAAAGGTTTATTAAATAAAGTGTAATATTTAATTTGGAATTGAATAGTGAATTAGTATTAAATACATGTTAAATTGGATTTAATGATGTAGTTTAATTTAATTCAAGAATTCGTACTTTGAGTACTTATTCGCAAAAACGAGTTTGACTCGACCAAAATCAAATCGTTGTTTGAACATTGGATGATCACATAATTATCAGATTAATTAATTTGATTAGATTGATTGATAGCATGCTTATGTGTGAATACGTGGTTGTGATGAATGAATAATGTATATCAGATGGATATTAGTCGGGTGGGGCAATTTTGGAAATTGTTGTAATAAATTCGATTTATTAAATTGAACCTGCGTGTCCAGCCTTATCACCTCTATTCTCTTTGTATTCTCTTCTCACATATTCCCCTCAATGTAAATGAGGTTTCTTTAGAAGTGTAGTGTAAGGGGTAGAAGTAATACAAGTGCTAGCTTGAGTGAGAAATGGAGAGATTTGATCTAGGATCAATGTGTTAAGTATCCATCCGCATATCATTTATATTTTATTTCATACTCGCTTTATTATGTATTTAGAATGCATGTTTAAGGTGTATGATGATGAGACCTTAACAAAGATAATGAAATTGGTAGCCAATTTGCACGCGAAAAGCCCTCATCAAATATCATGCGTCTTTTCCTTCCATTGAGTGATTCTTACTCAAGATCCTAGATTGGCATGGGTTGTTGGCCAAAGTCAAGCCCTTGTCCGTCGAAGATGTGTTTGAATCACGAGGCTTTGTTCCATATTGGTGTCTTGTCCAAGTTGTGGTTTGTTGGCCAAAGTCAAGACCACTTCTTGTCCATCGACATTGATTACGAAGCTTCCATGGTCAATGGGTCCGCGCTTGACTGGGATCATCAGGTTTGTTGTGCCAAAGCCAAGGCCTAGTTGATTCAGAGGAAAAAGGTTAGGGTATATATTGGATATATAGGCATATATAAGATATATGTTTAGGACTTGGATGTCCACCTACTGGATCTAGGAGTTGGATTAGATCCAATTGATCTTAGAGATCTACCTAGTTAATTATCATACAATTTGTTGGCCAAAGTCAAGATTGTGTGATATTTAACGGGATCCTAGCCCACTAGGAAACACGGTTTCCCGAGTACTCGACAGAGGGTTAGAGGCTCGACGAAAAATAGTGGGAGGCAAGAATTGAATTTGCAATATTCGTTCATTACTCGCCATACGCCGCTCCAATCAAATATCACTCGTCATATAAATTAAATGTTAGTTGGACTAATATTTAAATTGTTGTTTTAATAATAGTTGGACTGTATTATAGTTGATTATATATAATTGGATTATATTAATCAATATATTTGAATTAATTAATTTCAGTTTACAGTTGATTTTATAATTGGATTATAGTAATCAATGTAATTGAGGTTAATTAATTTGGATTATATTTGATTATATAGTTGGACTATTATAATCATTATAATATATATAGTACCACTAATCGTTGATTAAATAGTTGGACTATTGTAATCAAGATAAAATTGAAAAGTTGGATATTTAAAATATAATCTGGGATTAAAATATTTTAAATGATTTAATTTTCAAATTGGGAATAAATAATAGGTTACTTTATTTGATAAAATAACTTATTATACCTTAAGCCCAAAATTAAGCAATATAAGTAGAGCATAAAATATTTGGAAGATTTATGTGATGATGACTTTAGTGCTTATTTAATATATTTGTCATAAATCTAATTTTAGATTTAAGAAGTATTAAAATTGCAATTTATAATTCTTGGAGAATTAATTGACTATTCTAGAGGAGATAAAGTCAAAATTTGCAATTGGGCATGTAGCACGAGGTGCACATTGTTTCGATATTCTAAAAACCCAAGGCTTGGCCTAAGGTTCCTGAAATATTGAAAAGGATAATTGACATATCCCAAAAGTGACTACCATTTGGATATGGCAGACACGAAGGAATTAAAGAAAGGGCAAGGCTCTTACTTTAAAAATGATTGTCAAAGTTATGTTCACTACTAGTATTGAAATTAGATTTTAAATACTTAGTGTGGTACATAAAATATATGTATTGATGTTCAGAATCTGCTTTGAGCAGGATACGACTTCAAGCTGAGATTGCTCTGGGAATCGGAAACGGGACGGAAGTCGCTGTTTCGACCGTAGATACCTAAGTTTAGGAACTACCCTTCGGGTGTGTACTTAAATTAGGAACTGTTATAATGTAACTAGTTTGACTAGAGACATTATCTCTATATCAGTGTTTAATCCATTGTGGATAAACCTTTATATTCTAGAACACTAAGTGTTTCATTATATAAATGATACTGAGATAAACACATTAGATGTGAATAACATAATTTATATTTTGAATATAATTAAAATCTCAAACATATAAAATGACAAATAAATAGCTCAAATTGATTTGATCAATAGAGACTTATTTGTGGCATTGTTGTCTGGGACACAATTAAACAAGACTCGTATATCCACACTTTTGAAGAGTGGGTACTAGGACTGATTTGACTATTCAAATAAAGTCTACGAATCTAGTTTGTTAGGTAAAGTACCTAAAACACTGTTTACTTGGTAATAGTGTAAGTGCCACCGATCTGTTAGCCCTATTCATGGTGAAGTTAGTGGGCCAATATCTAGCTAGGCTAGATGTGAACATGAATGTTTCGTGACCTTAACGGATGTGGCATCACGTTATGGTTATGTGTTTCTTTTGAAGAACACAGATCGGAAACTTTTAGAGTTTCGACACGAAGTAGATAAACAGATCGACTATAGTATTATGCCGTCACGGTAAGACCGTAATGAAAATACTTAAGCAGTAAGTTTCAAACATACATGAAAGAGTATAGTATTCTTTCAGATGAGGACTCCTCCCGACACACGTCAGTTAGACGGTGTGTCCGAACGAAAACCGAATTTTGTTGGACATGATAAGGTTTATCACGAGTCGCTCTGAGCTATCATTTCCTTCAACAGGATATGTATTAACAGTGCAAAACTTATTTAGGAATAAGGTTCCATATAAATCTGTTTGACAGATATCATATTGGATATGAACAGGAAAGAAACATGGTTTCTCATTCCTAATAATTTGGGTATGTCGGGCATAACGTTTGGATGATACCAAACTAAGGACCCAAATTGGATAAGTGCCAATATAGGTTATCCTAAGGGAAACCATAAGTATAGTACTTATAAATCTCGCATGAGAACAATATGATTGTTGCTCACCATGCGGTTTCCAAAGAGGAATACCGATATGCAGTGGTCAGTGGGAGGATAGTGATACTCGATGAAAATCAGAGTAATACTATTCAAGGCACGAAGTCCATAATGGAACACAAATAGTTCATCAAGATGAAACTAAACCATTAATCTTCAAATACAACCGACTACGTACGAGGAAGTGATACAAGGTATCAACTCCCTTTTATGGCAAAGTGCCATGAGTCCGAAATGGATTCCATGTATAACAACTATGTTTGGATACTAGTTGTTGTACCGCAAGGCATTGTGCCTATTGGTACTGTAAACGTCTTCAAGGAAGACATACATGGATGGCAACATACCAACGTACAAAGCTAGGCTTGTGACGGAAAGGTATCGTTATCAACGTTATGTTAATAACGGTTCAACCTTTTACCTGTTGCCATAGTAAATCCATTTTGATGATGCTTATTGATACTGCATATTTCATTTATGAAATGTGTCAGTTAAAGATCAAAATCGCCTTCCTGAAAAGGAAACCTTTTGGAGGATGCTTACAACATCCTGACGATTTTGTATAACCGACAAACAAGGTTTGCGGGTTATTCGATCCATGTTTGGATTGAAGCAAGCATAAGGTTCTTGGAACTGACGTTTTGAAATAATCATAATGGTTTATGATTTGACTCAAAACGAAATAATTCTTGTGTATATAAGGAGGTTAGTGGGAGCACACTGACAGTGAAATTCCCATAAAGCAATTGGTGAAAGCTTGGCTTTCATAGATATTCTCCGTAGAATTCTGGGGAGTAACAACCTTTATTCAAGGAATAAAGATCTACTGGGATAGATTTGGAGTTGTTAACACTCTCTGGGAAATTGTACATTTAAAATGTACTTGATATGGTGTCTCATACGCTTTGAGCATATGGAGTCACAATCAGGACAATCCAAGTGATAGTCACTGGATTGAAGTTAAGGACATCTATTAGTATCTTAGAGAACTAAAGATGTTGTCTAAAACTATGGAGAAGGAGAACTTGAAGTGACTGGGATCACTGCTGCAAGTTTCCAAATAGTTTAATACTACGGTACTATAAAGTTTGAAAAACGGGACAGTGAGCTGGAAATCTTCCGAGCAAGATACTGTTGCCGAATAAACAACAAATGCGGATTATTGATGCGGCTGAGGCAGCAATAGAAGCCATTTGGGTCGATAATAAATCTAATTAGATTAGATATAGTTCTGTTAGCAGCTGAGCTAGGCGTCAGCACAAGGCTAAGGAATTAAAGGTCTCATCGACGATCCAGATATATACTTCTATATTCATCTGATTTGTTCGGATCATACATCGTGGCGATGTGATGATCGTATAAATCGCGTCAGACGATAATCATGGAAATCCGCTGACGAAAACCTTTTCTCAGCAATTTGAGCGAACCGTACATAGTTCGGGTGTACAACACTTGAGTGACTGCTATGTGCCAAGTGGGAGATTGTTGGATAATATGACCCATAGCGTCACTATTTGTACAGATCATAGTGTTGTTGTACAAATTAACTATGTGACAAGGAAATTGCACTCTCATCATTTGTGATTAGATCACCTTAGATATATAAATGAAGAGAGGTCCATATGATTAGTTCCTGGATTGAGATGATATGAACAAGTATCAGTCCACGTAGGATTAATCATTAAATATCCCTAGTCGTAGTATTATCGAGACTGGACATCGATAATGCGGAATAGGCTAGTATTGCACTTGTGCACGTTGTGAGGGCACAACAGCATAGTTCTCATATATTTGGGTATTGGATACTCATGCAAGTGCGATAGGAGGTTGTGTTTCACCGATGGTACTGAAATAGCTTCGCTCTGGATAGACCCCTCGGAATCCCATTGGTATTATGACTATGTGTCTATGGGAATCCGACATCAGGGTAGGTGTATTTGGTTTTAACCTGAGACTTGCACCGCTAATGCTTACGACAATCAATATATTTTAGTTGAGGTCGTCTAGGACTCTAACCGGTTCTGTGTACGCCAAAGCTGAGTATATTGAGAATCGTAGAGTATTGGGTGTGATGTCAATACGGAAGTATCACTCCAGTCATAGTGGAGATGATGTCACGCAGGATACGGTATTAGTACTCTGAGGTGCTGCAGCCATCGGGATATTATGACAAGGTCATGTATATCCGATTATAGAGACTAGTTACCAGACATCCTATATGTGCTTCGGACGGGGCAGACATTTATCAAGCCCTAGCCCTAGCACGTGACTATCCGATACTGGGCCGATATGCACGATACTTGGTATACTACGCCTGATATAGATCCTTATATATTCCTGTAAGAATATTTCTGGAGAATTGGGTAGGCATGGCGTTTTGCTAGAAGCTAACCTTGTCTTGTAAATCGGTAGGACGTGGTACTTGGTACCTACGTGTTCGGATAGTCCGACGACCGTATTTACTGCCAACATATCCGGGGATCTCATGGGTCGCTTCACAATGATACACCGATGACGTATGACTCGCACATTTATTAATCTGGGATTAATTTGATGAGAGAGAAAATTAATCTGGGATTAATTACGGAGATATTTTATCTAGGATAAAATATCGTCTAAAGAGAGAAAACGATTAATTTGGAATTAATCGGTAAAGTTAATATATTCGATATATTAAATGAAATTGGATTTCGACGCGAAATTGAAATTGTATTTTAATTCGGGCAAGCGAATTAATTTAGAATTAATTCGTTAGCGACGTGAATAGTGGATTCGCTAGGCGTAATCATTTATTTACGACGCAACGGAGAATTCGCTAATTAGGAATTAGCGAAACCAAGCCCGAGAGTGATTACGAGCGCATTCGCATTTCGAATTCGAGTACGGCACGCAAGTCACATCAAGCGTCAAATCATTAGTCGCATCAAGCGTCAAATCACATGTCACTTTGAATGATGTGACATTTGATTGATTGATGTGATTGATTGATTTAAAGACAACTTGACACTTTGAGTGATGTGAGTTGTTGGAATAGTGTTAGTGGTTGAAAGCCAAATAAAATGTAATTACCTTTATTATATTTTTGGAAAATATATAAGGTAAATGTTTTACACTTTCTAACAACCTAATTCACATTTTCTTCTTCTCTCTCTCTCACACAATTCACGCCCAAAATGGGCAGTGAAGCTCACTGGTTTCTCTTGAAATGCCGTGAGTTTGGGAAGCATGTGCCTTGATTTTGTGGCAAAATCAAGCGGAGCTAGCACTCCGAGAGACTTGCGAAGGTGTTAGGGAAACTCACCCACGAGCCGGGAATCGTTCGACGCAAATTCGAGGCTCAAATCTCAGCTCAAAACTGAAAACAGTGGACTGAAATTCTGCTGCAGTGAGCGCCTAAATTCAGTGAGCAATCTTGGAGTTTTGTTCGTCGTTTCGCACAACCGATCGATGTGAGTATTCCGCAACTCCTTTGATATGTATTTAACACTTATTCATGCTTGTTTGATGATCTTGGGACCTAGATAAAACCAACACATGTGACATTCTTCATCACCTTGAGGACTTGGCATGGCCTTGAAAACATTGAAGGTGACTTCTTCATCTTGAACTCTCATTTTCAGTTCACCTTTCTGCACATCAATGATTGATCTGCCGATTGCCAAGAAAGGTCTCCTAATGATGATTGGGACGTCATGATCCTATTCCACATCAAGAATAAGGAAGTAAGCTTGAAAGTAAAACTTATCCACTTTGAACAATACATCCTCTACTATTTCTCGTCGGTAGGTGATGAGCGGAAAATATATCAATATTTATCGCCCCTTTAACTTAATCATTTCTGAGTTTCTCGAGTTTCATGAATGTTTTTATGTGTTTTTATTTATTTTGCAGGTGAAAATAAAATCGGGACTCAATGGAATCAAAACAACGAAAAATGAAGTAAAAGGGGAAAAAATGGAAATTTAATTCTCGCGTCATAACGTGCAACATTCCACGCGTCACGACGCCATCATAATCAGCACCGAAAGCAGACCTATCGACATGCGTCATCTCTTATGCTTCACATCGCGACGTGTAAACCCTTTAGCATCACAACGCTCAACGAATCCTCATGACACGTGTAACCAGCAGGCGCTTCGCGACGGGCAACACCTTCTACGTCGTGACGCCGAAACTAAAGTTTTGCCTATAAATTCAGATTGATTTTATTTTTAAATTCATACTTTCCTTAGCTTTCTTAATAATGAACTAATGATTGCATCTTGTTTGTATATATAATTACGTATTTTTATTTTTAGTAATAATAATTTGTGCGTTTTTATTTTCTTTTATGTCTAGTTAATTTATTTTCGTTGGGTGAAGGTTAAAACCTTTAATATGATAATTTAGGTCAATCTCACTTATATTATAATATATGAATTGTGATCTAATAATCCAGATTAATAAATGACAAAACTATGTTACCACCTATATAGTCGGTTTATATAACAACATGGATTACCGCCAATATGATCGGTTTGACTAGACAAAATTGACTACTGCCTATATGGCTAGTTTTATATGTTTTGACATTATTAATTCCTGAGAAAGCATAACTGAGTAATAATGATAATTTATATATTATAAAAAGTGAGATTCCTAGGTTTGAAATATCAAAGGTGGATCCCCCAACCCCAGCATTTTATTTTTAATCTAGGGAAGTGATGAAGCACAATATTCATGAGTTCATAAATTGATTTTCTTATATAATGTGTGATACATTGGCTTGTTTATTGAATCTTGATCTTAATGCTTCTTGTTGTCTGATCACCAATAAGATTGATGTGGTAAACATAGAATGAACTTGACAAAGGGATTTTATGTTTAAGCCTTAGATTCAATAACACACGATCTCACCTTAGGGATTTCCTTACAGGATAGACATATACATGTCGGGCGTGGGTAGCCATAATTGGAACTTGACCTTAATGAATTCGGGTTTCTTAGTTAACATAGACATATAGTTAATTAAGTAACTTTGGATGTTTACATTCAACCATCGAAAGAGGCTTTTGCATATCTTCGTGTTCCAGGTTAACAAACTGATATATTACACATGTATAGGAAAATCAATTCATCATTAGAGTAATATTGGGTGGATTCACAACCCTAGATGTTTTCCTTTTATTAATTTCCTTTGTATTTATTTGTATTTGTATTTATAGTTTAGTTAAATCTAAATTCAACTAACAACAACAAATCCCTTCCAACCCCAATTAGATACCTGTAAATAAGTAGCCTCAATAATTAACAACGTAAGAAATAAGTCCTCGTGGGATCGATATTTTTATACTACTTGTGCAATACGTGCGCTTGCGTATAGTGTGTTTACTGCGGATCAAGTTTTTTGCGCCGTTGTCAGGTACTTATTTTTCTTGCATTATTAATTTTAAGGCTATATACTTTACTTGTATCTAATTTTCTTTAATTTTATTTTTCATTTTTGTTTGTTTCTTTTATTTCAGGTGGTTGAAAATGGATCACTATTGGGTGATGGAAGCATTAAGAGCTTTAAGAGGTGAAGATACACCCTATATCAGGGAGACACAGTCTGATTTTCTGAGGCATGTTGTCCGGCCCAACAACTATCTGTGGATGTCAGAGAGATATAACACAACATTTGATCGACCCTTCTAGAACACAATGATAAGATGTGAGATATGTGATGGTAACCACCCTAGCGATCATTGCATGTTCAACTACAATTCGGGTTGGCAGAATTATCAGAGACCTTCATATGAAGAAGCGACATATTTCACTGAACCACATTATTCATCTTATCCACTATCAACTATGGTCTTCCTCAAGAACCAGAACCATCAGTGGAAGATCGGTTGATTAACATGCTTGAAAAATGAGAAGAATGGCTGGCTGACATGTTCAAGAAACATGAAGCTAAGTTTTAGAGTCAAGCAGCAATATTACAAAGACTGATAGATCAAGTGAGACAATTATCAGAGACCTTCGTTAGAGATGGCATGAGTAAGGAGTCCACTCTTGAGATGCATCATAGTGGATATGTTAATCGAATGAATCACAATTTCCATACACTATCCTATAAAATATAAAAAAAATCATGACGCGACACAACTAGCTCACGTCGTGACGCGTACAAACCAGAATGGGCACTCTGCTAAGTCTTTAGCAACGCGGTGCATACACCCTACGTGTCGCGACGTGATGATCTATCTGGTGAAACCCCCATTTTTTAGGGCTACGCGTCGGGACACACATCACTCTGAGTCGCGATGCGATTGCGATTTCATGACTTAAAATTGTAGCCCACGAGCATTTTCACTCACTTCTCCTAATATTTTCTCTCATTTTCTCTTGTTCCTTCATCTTCTCCCTCAACGAAACTCACCAAATCACTCCCTCAACTCACCAAACACAAAACCCATCCTCCATAACGCACACCTACTCCTCCATTTCGTGTGGGCATCTTCGATTTGGGAAAGCAACTTCATGAATCTTCAGGTTCTCACTCGAAATTGTTTTCTTCTTTTTTTCTTTGATTTTACTGTTTTTGTGAGATTATTGTTTGTGGTTGTTGGGAAATTTTGAAGTATTGGGGGCGAAGTATTTTGAAATTTTTGAAACTTTTGAACTGTTAGTAATTAGGGTGATAATTTGGGAAATCCTTAGAAATAGGGGATGTGCTGCCAAAATTTCTGTAAAAACTTAAAATTGAAATGGCTCCTAAGAGAGCACGGACCACAAAGGCTACTAGACCGAGTTATGATGCCACAAAAGTTTTTTTAGCAGCCACCGAACGGAGATATGAAAAGGGGACGAGACAAAAAGTCTCAATTATTGAGAGAGGTTTTTACATTGACACCATGCAGTTTCCCCAGATAGAATTTTCACCGCCCGTCATTGGCATAAACTTTGGTGATAGCGTTCCCCCACATGCATTCCTATGGTTAGAGAATTTTACGCCAATGCTTACGAGCATCAGGTGTATCAGGTTTTGGTTCGAGGACAGCAAGTTTCATTCGACAGGTAAACGATCAATTGATATTATGGGTTGTAAGACATTGAAGGAGATGAATACATGGCAACCATTGAGCATCTTGACATGACCCATCTTACACAGACACTTTAAATCCCAAATGCCATATGGGACATGAGCTGTAGTGAGGAACATTTAAGGATGAGTTCGAGATACCTGAAACTAGATGCTCGAGTTTGGTTCCACTTCCTAACCCGCACACTCCTGCCTGGAACCCACATCACTAACGTGACTAAGGAACGAATGATTCTATTTTATTCTCTACTTGAAGGAAATACCATTGACGTATGTGGGCTGATATCCACCAACATTGTTCAGGCGGCACATTCTGTACAAACTGGCCTGTTGTATTGCAGCTTAATCATAAATCTATGCACACTGGATAGGGTGCCTATAGACTTAATGGAAGAAATGATGCCGCCCACCACTGCATTATCCACATTAATTATACAACAACTTAAAGCAGAGAGGCCAGTACCAGCTAGTTCCTCTTCAGCACCTACAGTGCCACAACAACAACCTCGACCCACGCGGAGATCATCGCAGCCCCGCTCCCTGACACAGCGCATAGAATGATTGGAATCTCACATCGATTTCATTGCTCAACTACTTCAACAAATGGCACGTTATCAGGGAATGAGCGATGATCAGATTCCTAGATATCTGGACTTTCCAGAGGACGGAAGCGAGGACGACGACGGGGCTGAGGCTTGAATCACCATGGTAATATTGTTCCCTTATCTTTATTTTATTTTGTAACGCATTGGGGACAATGCTAGATTTAGGTTTGGGGGTGGGATTGCATGTTTATTGTTTGCTCTATTATATTTCTTTCCTGCATGTTTTCTTGCATGCATGTTTGTTTGATGCATGTTTTAATTTTTACATGTTATATTCATAAAAAATAAAATAAAATAAAATAATAAATAAATAATAAATGTCTAATGATGAGGTTGTTTGTCTTAGTAAAAAGTTAGAGGAAACAATAAATGCTAATTTCACTTTTATCATATACTTTGAGCATAACATCTAGGTCAGACTCATATACACTAGAAAATAGTTATGTAACAGTAAGATAATAAGGAATTAACAAAGTGACTAGTTGAAATAATCGATGGTTGATGAATGACCGTTTGTCTGAATATCTGTTTCTATCTGTATTTATTTATGATGTGCGGTATGATGATGATGATTAAAAAAAATTGACCAAGCTTTTACTTAGTAACCGGACGTCTTGCCTAGCAAGCAGTGATTGGTCACGTCAAACGGTGCGGCTTGAGTTAGTTAGATAAATAATAAAGCTTTTACTCAGTAACCGTACATCTTGCCTCAGTAGATGTAATGATTGTTCGCGTAAAACGGTAGAGCTTTAAATAAAAAAATCAAAATAAAGTCTCTCATACCACATTATGCGCATATAACATCAAACATAACAATTTTTCTAGATAAACAGGTTGGTTTGACACATCAACTACTTAGAGTTGAGACAAAATCACCTAGTTAAATTACTTAGAATCAAATCTGTTTACAGAGCTATTCACGCACACACTTAGAGTCTGATTTAGATACTTTGTTCAAAGAAATGGATTTTAGTTGTAGTATGCATTTTTAAGGTTCCTTTAACTTTGTTGCTAGACATTCTATGAGGACATTGTATATATAACTACTATATTTGTTTATTTTATTTCTTTATTTTGTTTATGTGTGATTACATGTGCATGTAATTGATGTTTGTGGGTATCGTCGCTATAAACCCTCACGAGACTATAACTCGTCCACTAGGGTTACCTAGGGGTTTAAAGGCTTGTTGCATAGCTAAATGCAATCATGATCCTTACGAAAGGGGCTTAGGTTAATTTAGTTTTAGTTGTTTATTTCATTTTATTTCGTTTGTTTTGCTCGAGGACTAGCAAAATATTAGGTTTGGGGGTGTGAAGAGCGGAAAATATATCAATATTTACTGCCAATTTAACTTAATATTTTGTGAGTTTCTCGAGTTTCGTGAAGGTTTTGATGTTTTTTTGTTTATTTTGTAGGTAAAAATAAAATCGGGACTCAATGGAATTAAAACGAAGAAAAATGAAGCAAAAGGGGAAAATGGAAATTTAATGCTCGCGTCACGACGCGCAACATTCCAAGCGTCGCGACGTCATCACAATCAGCACCGAAAGTAGACCTGTCGACACACGTCATCTCCTGTGCTACGCATTACGACGCGTAAACCCTTTGGCATCGTGACTTTCAATGAATCCGCGTGATACGTGTAACCAGCTGGCGCTTCGCTACGCGCAACACCTTTAGCGTCGCGACACCGAGACCAAAATTTTACCTATAAATTCATATTGATTTCATTTGTAAATTCATACTTTCCATAGCTTTCTTAATAAGGAACTGAGGATTGCATCTTATTTGTATATATAATTATGTATTTTTATTTTTAGAAATAATAATTTGTGCATTTTTATTTTCTTTTATTTCTAGTTAATTTATTTTCGTTGGGTAAAGGGTGAAACCTTTAATATGATAATTTAGGTCAATCTCAATTATATTATAATATATGAATTGTGATCTAATAATCCAGATTAATAAATGACAAAACTATGTTACCGCCTATATAGTCGATTTATATAACAACATGGATTACCGCCTATATGATCGGTTTGTTTAGACAAAATTGACTACCGCCTATATGGCTGGTTTTATATGTTTTGACATTATTAATTCTTGAGAAAGCATAACTGAGTAATAATGATAATTTATATATTATAAAAAGTGAGATTCCTAGGTTTGAAATATTAAAGGTGGATCCCCCAACCCCATCATTTTATTTTTAATCTAGGGAAGTGATGAAGCACAATATTCATAAGTTCATAAATTGATTTTCTTATATAATTTGTGATACACTAGCTTGTTTATTGAATCTTGATATGAATGCTTCTTATTGTCTGATCACTAATAAGATTGATGTGGTAAACGTATAATGAACTTGACTAAGGGATTTTATGTTTAAGCCTTAGATTCAATAATACACTATCTCACCTTAGGGATTTCCTTACAGGATAGACATATACCTGTCAGGTGTGGGTAGCCATAATTGGAACTTGACCTTAATGAATTCGGGTTTCTTAGTTAACATAGACATATAGTTAATTAAGTAACTTTGGATGTTTTCATTCGACCATCGAAAAAGGCTTTTGCATATCTTCGTGTTCCAAGTTAACAAACTGATATATTACATATGTATAGGAAAATCAATTCATCATTAGAGTAATATTGGTTGGATTCACAACCCTAGAAGTTTTCCTTTTATTAATTTCCTTTGTATTTATTTGTATTTGTATTTATAGTTTAGTTAAATCCACATTCAACCAACAATAACAAATCCCTTCCAACCTCAATTAGATACATGTAAATAAGTAGCTTCAATAATTAACAACGTAAGAAATAAGTCCTCGTGGGATCGATATTTTTATACTACTTGTGCGATACGTGCGCTTCCGTAAATTCTGTTTACCGCAGATCAGTAGGTGAGAGATCTATCTGCTAGCTGCAATGTGATAGTCGTTGGATTCGCCTCACCTATGTCCAACTATTTGTAGATGGATAAGGGCATGAGATTTATACTTGCACCTAAATCGCATAGCGCCTTACCAAAATATCGATTTCCAATAGTGCATGAAATGGTAAAGCTGTCAGGATCCTTCAATTTTGGAGGAAGCTTCTTCTGTATAATGGCACTACACTCCTTTGTGAGTGCTACTATTTCAAAATCAGCCAGCTTCATCTTCCTGGACATCATCTCCTTCATAAACTTCACATATTCATACATTTATTCCAAAGCATCTGCGAAGGGGATGTTGATGTGGATCTTTTTAAAAATGTCTATGAACTTGGCAAACTGATCATCCAACTTTTTCCTTTGAAAGGGCTAAGGATATGGAAAATATGTCTTTGGGGTGGGAGGTGGTTTATATGGAGGAGCTACTGCACTGTTCTCTTCTTTTGTCATTGTTTCCTTCTTTGTCTTTTTTGCCTAAGTCCTTAGGACTATCTCTAATCTCTTTCTCACTCCTGGGGGTAATGGCCTGACACTGCTACTTAGGATTTATTTCAGTATTACTAGGAAACACCCATTTTTGTTAATTAGCCATGGAAGAAGCAATCTGCCCAATCTGCACTTCTAAGGACTTCATTGTCCCTCATATATTGCCCATATGTGTTTCAATATTGTTCGGCCTCGACTCATTCTTCTCAAACCTCTCTGAATTTTTAGCAACAAACGTGCTCATGAGGTCTTCTAATGAAGGTTTCTGCTCAGCTCTTTGGTTGTTGAATCGAGGAGTAGGTTGCAAGACATTCTCCGTGTTAGCATATGACAAGTTCATATGATAATAGTTAGACATAGGATTACATCTATAATTATTTAAGTTCTGATTGTTCACATACTAGACTTTCTCATAACTTTCTCCTCCATCTAGTAAGATCATTCTATTAGTAACAACAACTTCAATATATGGTTGCCCCCTTTGATTGGTCAATGATGTTAGATGAGTAGTGAGGGATGACACTTGAGCTGTAAGCGCAACAATAAGATCTACCTCATATATACCAGCCACCTTAGTCACAGTAGAGCGTTCACTTGGCCATTGGAAATTATTAATGGCCATCTCCTCTAGCAGAACATAGGCATCTTCAGCAGATTTCTTGAACATGGTTCCTCCAGCAGCTGCATTGACCATGGTCTTGTTTGGACCATTCAACCCATTGAAAAATAACTGAATCTGGACCCATTCTTTGTTGGGTTTCTCTAAGGTCCCGGGATCAAATCAAGCAATGAAACACATGTGTGAATACTCGTAAAAGTATGGCGGAATCATACTTACAACGATCGGTTGAGCGATGCGAGGAATGACAAAAATTCTTCAAGCTTTTCCCTCCTATGGCTCATGGCATTTGCAGATTTTCTGCTCCAACAATTTCGGCCATGGTGGTCCATAAAGCTCCAACCTTTGATGTGTATTCCATGCCCACGGGTGGGTTTCCCTATCACCTTCATACGACTTCTAAAGCATGCTAGCACTCCGGAAATTTTGCCGTAAAACTTCATATGCATCTCCTACATCTCACGGAAATTGCAGTGAAAGAGGAAGGAAAAACAACCCCTTGGGCGTGAGAGAGGGAAGAAGGAATAAGAGAGTGTGTGTTGTAAAAGGTGATTTCCAAAATCAAAATAAAATTGAATGATATACCAATTCCTTGATTTGGTAAAAGTCATTCAACATTTACACACTTGAGTGTTTTACACTCTTTCACCAAATAACAACTTCCATCACTTTAAAGCAACCAAGTTGACTAGTTGATGTGACGCTTGATGTGACTTGTGGGCCGCACTTAAATTTGCAATGCGAGTGCGCCCGCAAACACTCACGGGCTCGGGTTCGCTAATTCCGAATTAACGAATTTTCCGTTGCGACGTAATTAAATAATTATGCCTAGCAAAATCACTATTCACATCGCTAACGAATTAATTCTAAATTAACTCGTTCGCCCGAATTAAAATCTAATTTTAATTCCGCGTCGAAATCTAATTTCGTTTAATATATCGAATATATTAATTTATCAATTAATTCCAAATTAATCGTTCTCTCTCTTTAATAATATTTTATCCCAGATAAAATATCTCCATAGTTAATCCCAGATTAATTTTCTCTCTCATCTAATTAATCCCATATTAATAAGGTGCTAGTCATACGTCATCGGTGAATCTTCGGGAAGCGACCCATGAGATCCCCGGATATGTTGGCAGTAAATCCGGTCGTCGGACTATCCGAACACGTACGTACCTAGTACTACATTTTTTACCGATTTACAAGACATGGTTGGCTTCTAGCAAAGCACCGTGCCTACCCAATTCTCCAGAAATATTCTTACTGGAATATGTGATCTATATCAGGCGTAGTATACGTAGTATTGCGTATTACGATCCAGTATCGGATGTCACGTGCTAGGCCTGGGTCTGGAAATGAGTCTGCCCCGTACGAAGCACATATCGGATCTCTGGTAACTAGTCTCTATAATCGGATAAACATGACCTAGTCATAATATCCCGATAGCTGCAGCATATAAGAGAACCAGTTCCATATCCTACGTGATCATCATCTCCACTATGACTGGAGTGATACTTCCATCTCGACATCACACCCAATACACTACGATTCTCAATATACCCAGAAGAGGCGTACACAGAACCTGTTAAAGCCCTGGACGACCAAAACCAAAGTATATTGATTGTCGCAAGTATTAGCGGTGCAAGTCTCAGGTTAAGACCAAATACACCTACCCTGATTCGGACTTCCATAGACACATAGTCATACTACCAATGGAATTCCGAGGGGTCTATCCAGAGCGAAGCTGTTTCCATACCATCGGTAAACACAACCTCCTATCACACTTGCATAAGTATCCAATACTTAAATACATGAGAATTATTCCGTTATGTTCCCACAACGCGCACAAGTGTAATACTAGTCTATTCCGCATTATCGATGTCCAATATTGATAATACTACGACTAGGGATATGTAATGATTAAACCTTCGTGGATTGATACTGTCTCATATCATCTCAATCTGGAACTAATCATATGGACCTTTCATCATTTATATATCTTGGTGATCTAATCACAAATGATAAAAGAGCAATTTCCTTTGTCACATAGTTAATTTGTACAACAACACCATGATCTGTACAAATAGTGATGCTATGGGCCATAACTATCCAACAATCTCCCACTTGGCCTATAGCCAACCACTCAAGTGTCCTACACCTGAACTATGTACGGTTCGCTCAAACTTCTGCTGAGAAAATACTTTCATCAGCGGATTTGCATGATTATCATCTGATGCGATTTATTCGATCATCACATCGCCACGATGTATGATCCGAACGAATCAGATGAATACTTGAAGTATTTATCTGGATCGTTGATGAGACCAATAATTCTTTAGCCTGTGTTGAAGCCTAGCTCAGCTGCTAACAGAACTACTCCTAATCTGATTAGGATTATTATTAATCCAGAAGGCTTCTATTGCTGCCTCAGCTGCATCAATAATCCACTTTTGTTGTTTATTCGATAACACTATCTTGCTAGGAAGATTTCCAGCTCACTGTTCCGTTATTCAAACTTTATAGTACCGTTGTTACGACTAATAGTCATTTTTATCGGTTAGGAAACTTGCAACAGTGAACCCAGTCACTTCAAGTTCTCTTTCTCCATAGTATCAGAAAGCATCCTTAGTTCATCTAAGATACTAAAGGATGTTCTCAACATCAATCTAATGACTATCACTTAGATTGGCCTGATTGTGACTCCATATGGTTAAAGCATATGAGACACTAGGTCGCGTACATTTTTCAATGCATGAGTTCTCGGAGAGTATTAACAACTTTAAATCTATCCCAGTAGATTTTTATAATAAAGGTTGTTCTCCCAAGAATCCTATGGAGAATTTTCATGAAAGCCAAGCTTTCACCGATTGTATTATGGGAATATAATTTCTAAGAAATGATATATCATCATTACATAGGACATCACTATCAGTGCGCTCCCACTAACCTCCTTATATACACCAGAATCATTTTCGTTTTGAATTAAATCATATACCATTATGATTACTTCAAAACGATAATTCCAAGAACGATATGCTTGCTTCAATCCATCCATGGATCGAATAACCTGCAAACCTTGTTTGCTAGTTTTGGTACGACAAAACCGTCATGATGTTGTAAACATCCTCCAAAATGTTTCCGTTAAGGAAAGCGGTTTTGGTATCCAGCTACCACATTTCATAAATGAAACATGCAGCTTCAGCAAGCATTATCCAAATGGATTTACCATGGCAACAGGTAAAAGGTTTCGTCGTAATCGACACAATATTGATAACGATACCTTTCCTCTACAAGCCTAGCTTTGTACGTTGGTATGTTGCCTTCCATGTATGTCTTCCTTGAAGACTTATATAGTACCAATAGGCACAATGCCTTGCGGTACATCAACTAGTATCCAAACTTGGTTGGTATACATGGAATCCATTTCGGACTTCATGGCACTTTGCCATATTATGGATTCGATACTTTGTATCACTTCCTCATACGTAGTCAGTTCGTGTTCCTCAATAAGATTGACATATTTATGAGGTGAGATCAGAAACCCATACCCCAGGTTATTTTCTGACTCTCTCCGACTTACGTGGTTCTTGTGTATTCGAAGATTATTGGTATAGTTTCATCCTTGATGAACTATCTGTGTTCCATTAAGGATTCGGTGCCTGGAATAGCATTACTCCGATTTTCATCGAGTTTTACTTTCCTCCCACTTACCACTGCATATAGGTATTCCTCTTAGGAAAACCACATGGCGAGCAATAATTAAAATGTTCTCGTGTGAGTTGTATAAGTACTATACTTAGGTTTCCCTAGGATAACCTACAACTTTGGCACTTATCCGATTTGGGTTCTAGTTTGGTATCATCCAAACATATGCCTAGCATTCCCAAATCTTCAAGAATGAGAAAACCTAGTTCCTTTCATGTTCATATCTAATATGAAATCTGTCAAACAGATTTTTATGGAACCTTATTCAAAATAAGTCTTGCACTGTTTATGCGTATCCGTTGAAGGAAATTGTAGCTCAGAGCGACTCATGATCAACCTTATCATGTCCAATAAAATTTGGTTTCTCTGTTCGGACACACCGTCAAACTGACGTGTTCCGGGAGGAGTCCTCATTGAAAGAATACTATACTCTTTCAATTATTTGAGAAATTTATTGCTTAAGTATTTTCATCATGGTCTAATCATGGTGTTTAATACTTTAGCCGATCTGTTAGTATACTTCGTGTCGAAACTCTAAAAGTTTCTGATCCGTGTTTCACAAGAAACACATAACCATAACGCGATGCCACATCCGTAAAGGTCATGAAACATTCATATCCACCTCTATCCTAGCTAGATATGGGCCCACTAACGTCACTATGAACGAGGGCTAACAGATCGGTGGCACTTACATTTTTACTAAGTAAAGGTGTTTTATACACTTTGCCTAATAAACTAGATTCGTAGATATTATTTGAATGGAATCAAATCTGTCCTAGTACCCACTCTTTGAATGTGTGGATATACGAGTCTTGTTTAATTGTGTCCCAGACAACAATGCCATAATTAAGTTTTAACCGATTTACTCAGTTTGAGCTATTTGTTTGTCATGTTTTACGTTTGAGATTTTATTTATATTCAAAATATAAATACTGTTATTCACATCTAATGTGTTTATCTCAATATCATCTTTATAAAATAAAACACTTTAGTGTTCTAGAATATAAAGGTATACCCGCAACGGGTTAAACCTTGATATAGAGATAATGTATCTAGTCAAACTAGTTACATTTTAACAGTTTCCTAATTTAAGTACACACCCGAAGGGTAGTTCCTAAACTTAGGTTTCTACGGTTAAAACAGCGATTGTCGTCCCATTTTCGATTCGTAGATAAATCTCATCTGAAGTCAGTATCCTGCTCTCAGCAGATTCTGCACATCATTACATATTTATGTACCACCTCCAGTATCTAAAATCCAATTTCAATACTAGCAGTGAACACGTTTATAACAAACATATTTGAAGTCGGAGCCTTGCACCATCTTCAATTCCTTCATGTCTGCCTTGTCCATACGACAGTCACGCTTCCGTGTCCCCGTTTGCCACAATTTAGGCAGACATCGTGGGATATGTCATTTATCTTCCCATAAGATTCTAATGACATTGCCTTTGCCCTTTTTTCACACTCCAGAAGCCTTTGGCCAAGCCTTGGCCTTCTGGAATGTCGATGTAAGATGTGTCTTGCGCTTCTTGCCTATTGCAAACTTTGGCTTTGTCTCCTTGAGTATAGCCATTAACACTCCAAGAGTTTTCTTTTGCAATTAGTTCTTCTAAGATCTAAGGAGTTTTTGCGGCAAGCATAATGGATTAAGCACTAAAGTTATCATCAAATGAATATTCCAAATATCATGTTCTACTATTTGCTTAACTCCGGGATTAGGCTCGAGACGTCACTATATCAAATAAAGTAACTTCTCGGTTTTCAGGACTATCCTGATTCATTATTCCCAATTTGAAAATTAAAGTCGTTTAAAAAAAACATTTTCACCCAGGATTATGTTTTAAACACTTAATCTTTCAATTACCTTGATTCTAATAGTCCAACTATTTAATCAATAATTTTAGGTACTATTGATTATAATGATTACTATCGTCTAACTATATAATCAACTATAATTTAATTTGTTAAATTAAATTATATTGATTACTATAATCCAATTATAAAATCAACTATTAATTGAAATAGTTTGAATACAGTCCAACTGTTAATTAAAACAACGATTAATTATTAGTCCAATAATATATTAATGTTACGACGAAAATTTGAAATGAGCGCGTATGGCAAGTAATTAAACGAATATTGCAAATTTAATACTTGCCTCCCACTATTTTTCGGCGAGCCTCTAACCCTCTGTTGATTACTCGGGAAATCTTGTTTCCTAGTGGGCTAGGATCCCGTTAAATAACACACAATCTTTTCTTTGGCCAACAAATTGTATGATAATTAACTAGGTAGATCTCTAAGATCAATTGGATCCCATCCAATTCCTAGATCCAGTAGGTGGACATCCAAGTCCGAAAAATATATCTTATATATGCCAAAATATCCAATATATTGCCTAACCTTTTTCCTCTGAATCAACTAAGCCTTGGCTTTGGCATAAGAAACTTAGTGATCCCAGTTAAGCGGAACCCATTGACCTTGGAAAGCTTCGTAATCAATGTCGATGGACAAGAAGTGATCTTGACTTTGGCCAATAAATCACAACTTGGACAAGACACCAATATGGAACAAAGCCTTCATGATTCAAACACATCCTCGAAGGACAAAGGTCTTGACTTTGGCCAACAAACCAATGCCAGTCTTGGATCTTGAGTAAGAATCACTCAATGGAAGGAAAAAACGCTTAATATGATGTTGAGGGTTTTTACGCGTGCAATTGGCAACCAATTAATTATCTTTGTTAAGGTCTCATCATCATAAACCCTTGAGCATGCATTATAAAAACATAATAAGGCGCGTAAGTAAATAAATATAATAATGATATGCGGATGGATACTTAACACATTGTTCCTAGAACAAATCTCTCTCTTTCCTCTCTCCTGCTAGCACATGTATTACTTCTACCCGATTAAATAACACTTCTAAAGAAACCTCATTTACATTGAGGGGAATAGGTGAGAAGAGAAATACAAAGAGTAAGGAGGTAATAGGCTGGACTCGCAGGTCCAATTAATAAATTCAAAATTTATTACAACAATTTCCAAAATTGCCCTCACCCATCTAATATCCATCTGATATACATTATTCATACATCGCAACCATGTATTCACACAAGCATGTTATCAATCAATCTAATTCAATTAATTAATCTGAATATTAATGACCATCCAATGTTCAAACAACGATTTGATTTTTGCGCGAGTCAAACTCGTTTTGCGAATAAGTACTCAAAGTACGAATTCTTGAATTAAATTAAACTACAACATTAAATCCAATTTAATTTGTATTTAATACGAATCCATTTATTTAATTCTAAATTAAATATTACACTTTTCAAAGTACCTTTACGACTTAGATTCCAAATCTAATCGTTACGGGTCTCAAAGCCCGATTAACATCCAATGTCAATTTAATTAAAGTCCAATGGGCTTTTAATTAATTTCTAAGGCATGGACTTTTGGTCAATATGGGTCAAACCCAAATACCAAAGCCCATTTAAGGAATCACCCTTATTTGCCAAGAAACCAATTTAGGCCCATTAGGCCCAATTAAAATTAAAGGTCCATTAAGTCATAATTGGACTTTATGGAAATGGTTTTGGGCCCAATTGGATCCAACCAATTTAGCCTAAACCTAACTTGGTACAACCAAGCCCATTAAGCCCAATTACAACTTTTAAGCCCAATTTCCAAAATAGGCCCAATTAATTAAATTACCAAATTCCAAATTTCATAACTTAATTAACCTAAAGTGTATGTCATAATTAACCAACCAAATTAACATTTCCAAAATACTAATTCACTCAATTAATTATGCTCATTATCATCAAAACATGTCCAACACATTTGAATCAAAAATCAATCATTTTCCATGCATCAAAGTCTCGGCATTCATAGGTTTTTTGTGTCCGATTTGGTTTCAATCCAATTAAATCCACAATCAACATTCCCCAATAGATTTCAACTCATCCAATGATCAAAATCAAAAAATACCATGACATTAGGGCATTACTATGTATTCGGCCAAGCCTCACATATTGGGGAAAAATTGATCCAATCAATATTTCATGAAATTGATCATGCACAACTTCAATACAACATCATTCAAGCATACTCAATCAATCAATTTTATCAAATCATGCTCAAATTGATTTTGCCCAAATTTTACCCTAATTAGGTTTCATGCTCAAAATGGCTCAAGATACCATTGTTGGGTTTCTCTAAGGTCCCGAGATCGAATCAAGCAATGAAACACATGTGTGAATACTCGTAAAAGCATGGCGGAATCATACATACAACGATCGGTTGAGCGATGCGAGGAATGACAAAAATTCTTCAAGCTTTTCCCTCCTAGGGCTCACTGCATTTGCAGATTTTCTGCTCCAACAATTTCGGCCATGGTGGTCCATAAAGCTCCAAGCTTTGATGTGTATTCCATGCCCATGGGTGGGTTTCCCTATCACCTTCATACGACTTCTAAAGCGTGTTATCACTCCAGAAATTTTACCGTAAAACTTCCTATGCATCTCCTACATCTCACGGCAATTGCAGTGAAAGAAGAAGGAAAAACAGCCTCTTGGGCGTGAGAGAGGGAAAAAGGAAGAAGAGAGTGTGTGTTGTAAAAGGTGATTTCCAAAATCAAAATAAATTTGAATGATATACCAAATCCTTGACTTGGTAAAATTCATTCAACATTTACACACTTGAGTGTTTTACACTCTTTCACCAAATAACAACTTCCATCACTTTAAAGCAACCAAGTTGACTAGTTGATGTGACGCTTGATGTGACTTGTGGGCCGCACTTAAATTCGCAATGCGAGTGCGCCCGCAAACACTCCCGGACTCGGGTTCGCTAATTCCGAATTAACGAATTTTCCGTTGCGACGTAATTAAATAATTATGCCTAGCAAAATCACTATTCACGTTGCTAACGAATTAATTCTAAATTAACTCATTCGCCCGAATTAAAATCTAATTTTAATTCCGCGTCGAAATCTAATTTCGTTTAATATATCGAATATATTAATTTATCGATTAATTCCAAATTAATCATTCTCTCTCTTTAATAATATTTTATCCCAGATAAAATATCTCCATAATTAATCCCAGATTAATTTTCTCTCTCATCTAATTAATCCCAGATTAATAAAGTGCGAGTCATACGTCATCGGTGAATCTTCGGGAAGCGACCCATGAGATCCCCGGATGTGTTGGCAGTAAATCCGGTCGTCGGACTATCCGAACACGTACGTACCTAGTACTACGTTTTTTACCGATTTACAAGACATGGTTGGCTTCTAGCAAAGCACCGTGCCTACCCAATTCTCCAGAAATATTCTTACTGGAATATGTGATCTATATCAGGCGTAGTATACGTAGTATTGCGTATTACGATCCAGTATCGGATGTCACGTGCTAGGCCTGGGGCTGGAAATGTGTCTGCCCCGTACTAAGCATATATCGGATCTCTGGTAACTAGTCTCTATAATCGGATAAACATGACCTAGTCATAATATCCCGATAGTTGCAGCATATAAGAGAACCAGTTCTGTATCCTACGTGATCATCATCTCCACTATGACTAGAGTGATACTTCCATCTCGACATCACACCCAATACACTATGATTCTCAATATACCCAGAAGAGGCTTACATAGAACCTGTTAAAGCCCTGGACGACCAAAACCAAATTATATTGATTGCCGCAAGTATTAGCGGTGCAAGTCTCAGGTTAAGACCAAATACACATACCCTGATTCGGACTTCCATTGACACGTAATCATACTACCAATGGAATTCCGATGGGTCTATCCAGAGCGAAGCTGTTTCCGTACCATCAGTAAACACAACCTCCTATCACACTTGCATAAGTATCCAATACTTAAATACATGAGAATTATGTTGTTATGCTCCCACAACGCGCACAAGTGTAATACTAGTCTATTCCACATTATCGATGTCCAATCTCGATAATACTATGACTAGGGATATTTAATGATTAAACCTTCGTGGATTGATACTGTCTCATATCATCTCAATCCGGAACTAATCATATGGACCTTTCATCATTTATATATCTTGGTGATCTAATCACATATGATAAAAGAGCAATTTCCTTTGTCACATAGTTAATTTGTACAACAACACCATGATCTGTAAAAATAGTGATGCTATGGGCCATAACTGTCCAACATTCTTCATAATTATTTTATGGGCATCTTCTGAGTAGTTCTTTAAAGCGCTCGCATGACTCATACAGGCTCTCGGTCTCCAACTGCTTAAATATACTAATTTCTGCTCTCAGTTGGGCTGATTTAGCTGGTGGAAAAAATCTAGTAAGAAATCTTATAGTCATATCCTGCCATGTCATGATGCTCCCCATTGGTATAGATTGCAGCTAACCCCTCGCTTTGTCTCTTAAAGATAATGGGAACAAGCGTAGCCTGATGGTCTCTTTAGTCACGCCATTCATCTTTATTATATTTTCCATCTCCAAGAATCTCCTTAAGTGAACATTGAGATCATCTACAGCTGAACCCCCAAATTGGTTCTTTTACACCATGTTGATTAATGCAGGTTTCAGTTCAAAATTATTGGCATTGATTGGTGGGTGCACAACCCAGAATAGTTATCATCAATGACTGGTTTAAAGTGATCTCAGATTTCCACCTGGCATGGGTTGTTCTCTTTATTTTCAGCTGCCATTGCTTATTTCTCAATGCTCTTTTCACGAAATAAAAATTAAAGTCAAGGTTACTTGGTAATAGTATTAATGTGAATTAGATTAACAATCCCCAACAATGGCGTCAAAAACTTGTTGCGAGATTATCATACCGTAGGTATAAGGTGTCAATTTTTAGTAAAAGATAAGTATGAGTGTCGAACCTACAGGGATTGTAATCAAACTCGCACTAAGTACTATAATTGATAAACCTAACTTTATTTAGAAAATAATTTAAAATAATCTAAATTAAAACTGAAAAATTAAATAAGTAAGATGTCAAAACGTTAAATTTAGATAATCCAAGATGAGAGAGATTCTAGAGTCTGATTTCACCTAACTATCCTATATATTTGTTATGCCAATCAATTATTATTCAGTTTCGTAGTTTATAAGCCAAGAACCCTAAGTTATTCTAACTCTCTCTCCTGAGTGCTGAGTGAATATATTATCAATTAAAGACTTCGATATCCATATAAAAATCTAGTAATTAATAACGCATTATGCTCTGTGATTCTTTGTTAACGACTTCAAATGGATTATAGGTTCTCCCGAACTCTATAACACTCCTAGGTTATATTATCTAGACTCTGTTCAAAATTCTCTCTCCCGAGTGATAGATTCTAAACATGCATCATCTTAATTTGTGGCCAACAAACTTGAAGCATTAAACATAACACAATATAAATAAACTTGATTAAAACTTTAATAAAAATCAAATTGGCAAACAACACATAGGTTCCAGCATAGGCTACATCATCCTCTAGAATAATAGAGTTAGTGTTGGGATATATGCCATAGAGCTTCATATAATGTAAACGGTATTATATGTTATAAAATGATACATTATTCATTAATCAAAGTGTTTGTTTAAATATCACATATTATAAATTATCTTAATTACCCTAGATTATTCATGTGCCTTTAGACTTAGAGTATGAGTGTCATACACAAGAAGATTTAAGTCTAAAGTTAGTAATCTAAAATAGTCCATAGAGAGCAAACAAAATGGGTACTTTGTTTGTGGTTTATCTATAGCTGCAGTCCATTCTATAATTGTATGGCGACCTTGATCCGGGATCGTCCATGTGGAGACATGAGAATGGAGGCACCTTGTATGATGTGATCATACAGGACTGGACCCAGATAGAAATGACTTTCTTATAGTATCCGTTAAATAAAGAAATTCATTTCGATTTACTAGATGGTCATATATGAGTTAATCTTAATCCTAAGTGTACTACGAACTCCTGTATGGCAGGCTATGTCCTTTCATTTACAAAGGTGAGTTGGTGTAGCAGTCCCGGCCAATAGCTACGTACTCTGGGGACATGGTTTTGTGTGTAGCTGGGGACGTTTTACATAGATATAGAGTTCACCCTTTCTTTCGAGAAGTAGAGGAGTATCTTCCTTAAGGGTTGATTCGGTCCTTGAACGGTTAGAGTGCTCGAGTCTTTCTATTACGAATAGAAAGATTAAAATTCATAATGATTATGAATAAATCGTTCATTAAAGAATCAATGGTACTTAAGGTAAAAATAATTAGAGGGGTATAACAGATATTATGACATGCTCTAATTATGAGATATTCATGAAAGGTTAATCTGTATGTAATGACTATATCGATGGACACCGACATGGTTCGGCTTAATATACTATCTGCGGCAACGAGAATGCAGCTTTGGGTTTTTAGTAGAATACACATGATCTCTATCTAGGAGTTGGAGAGGCACACGTTGTCCCCTCCAGTGATAGTGTAGATGATCAATTGACCTATCGTAGTGCAATGGAAGATTCTGATAAAGAGGAATAGCTCAAAGCCATTAACCTAGAGATGAAGTCCGTGTACTCCAACTCAGTCTGGGAACTTGTAGACCAACCTGATGGGTTAAACCTATAGGTTGCAAATGGATCTACAAGAGAAAGAGGGGAGCAGATGGGAAGGTACAGACCTTCAAGGCTAGGCTAGTAGCCAATGGTTATACCTAGAAAGAGAGAGTTGACTATGAGGAAACTTTCTCGCCAGTAGCCATGCTAAAATCCATATGCACTCTTATGTCCATTGCCACATATTATGACTATTAGATTTGGCAAATGGACGTCAAGACTGCATTCTTGAATGGAATTCTTGATGAGTGTATCTATATAGTGCAACCAGAGGGGTTCATAGCCCAAGGTCAAGAGCAAAAGGTTTGCAAGCGGCAAAGGTCCATTTATGGACTCAAGCAAACATCTCGATCTTGGAACATAAGATCTTATACCACGATCAAGTCTTATGACTTTGATCAGAATGTTGATGAGCCTTGTGTATACAAGCGCGTCATTGATGGGAATGTGGTTTTTCTTATTTTATACGTCGATGATATTTTACTCATTGGGAATGATGTAAAGTTATTATCGGACGTGAAAACCTGGCTAGCTAACCAATTTTAAATGAAAGATTTGGGAGATGCCAGTTATGTTCTTGAGATCCAAATACTTCGGGATCACAAGAAATGACTGTTAGTTATGACTCAAACATCCTACATCGACAAGATCCTTGTGCGATTTCGGATGCAGAATTCCAAGAAATTCAATTTGCCTTATCGACATGGAATTCACTTGTCAAAGGAACAGTCTCCTAAGACTCCTCAAGATGTTAAGGAAATGAGACATATCACATATGCCTCAGCAGTTGGTAGTCTCATGTATGCCATGTTATGCATGAGACCAGACATCTGTTTTGCAGTGGGAGTAGTCAGTAGGTTTCAATCTAACCCAGGATTGGATCATTGGGTGGCTGTGAAATACATTCTCAAGTATCTTAAGAGAACGATAGATTATATGCTTGTATATTCCGGTGAGAATATGATCCTAAGGGGATATACGGACTCTGATTTTCATATGGATGTCGATTCTAGGAAATCAACATCTGGATCAGTGTTTACCCTAGGTGATGGGGCTATAGTATGGCAGAGTATAAAGTAATATTGTATTGTTGACTCCACCATGGAGGTTGAGTATGTAGCAGCTTGTAAAGCAGCCAAGGAAGTAGTTTGGCTCTGTAAGTTATTGGGAGATCTGGATGTTCCAGATATGGATAAACCACTCACATTTTATTGCTATAATAGTAATGCAGTGGAAAATTCAAAAGAACCAAGAAGCCACAAGAGGAGGAAGCATATAAAGAGGAAATATCATATCATCAGGGAGATAGTGTAGAGAATAGACGTTTCTGTCACAAAGATTGCATCCGCAAAGAACCTGGCTGATCTATTTACAAAGACCTTGTTAGCTAAAGTGTTTGAAGGTCACCTAGATAGTCTAGGATTACGTGACATGTCTCATTTACTCTAGTGCAAGTGGGAGAATGTTGGGAAATATTCCCTAGATCTTCATGTAATGTAAACGGTATTATATATTATAAAATGATGCATTATTCATTCACCAAAGTGTTTGTTTAAATATCACATTTTGTAAATTATATTAATTACCCTAGATTACTCATGTGCCTTCAGACTTAGTGTATGAGTGTCATATACAAGAGGATTTAAGTCTGAAGTTAGTAATCTAAAATAGTCCATTGAGAGCAAACAAAGTGGGTACTTTATTTGTGATTTATCTATAGCTGAGGTCCATTATATAATTGTATGGCGACTTTGATCTGGGATCGTCCATATGGAGACATGAGAATGAAGACACCTTGTATGATGTGATCATACAGGACTAGACCCAAATATAAATGAATTTCTTATAATATCCGTTAAATAAAGAAATTCATTTCGATCTACTAGATGGTCATATATGAGTTAATCTTAATCCTGAGTGTACTACGAACTCTTGCATGAAAGGCTATGTCCTTTGATTTACAAAGGTGAGGTTGGTGTAGCAGTCCCGACTAATTGCTACGTACTTTGGGGACATGGTTTGGTGTGTAGCTGGGGACGTTTTACATAGATATGGAATTCACTCCTTCTTGCGAGAAGTAAATGAGTATCTTTCTTAAGGTTTGATTCGGTACTTGAACGGTTAGAGTGCTCGAGTCTTTCTATTACGAATAGAAAGATTAAAATTCATAATGGTTATGAATAAATCATTCATTAGAAAATTAATGGTACTTAAGGTAAAAATAATTAGAGGAGTATAACAGACAGTATGACCCGGCTCTAATTACGAGTAATCCGTGAAGGGTTAATCCGTATGTAATGACTATATCGATAGACACCGACGTGGTTAAGCTTAATATACTATTTGCGGCAACGAGAGTGCAGCTTTGGGTTTTAGTGGAATAACCCGGAGTTAATAATTCGGAATATTTAATTAAGAGCTTAATTAATATTCCGAGATTATTGGAGCTCGGAGTCGTAGGTACATTTTGTCCCCGTGCTAGCTCGATATACTATAACAAATTAAATATAATTGGATAGTCCAATTATATACTCACAAATGAAAATATTATTAATATGATTAATAATATTATTTTGTCACACTTAATACTATATATTAAAATTTAATATATGGTTTTAATAACTATATGATGATTATTGAATGCATAATATTAAATTATATATTTTATAATTTAATGAGGCCAAATTTGCAATTTCCAAATCTTGGGTTTTGGAAACCCTTGGTGAGTTATGCTAGGTTGCAAAACTCGTGCATTAAATTTGGGAACCCTTGGTGAGTTATGCTAGGTTGCATAACTCTTGAATTTAATTTTAGTGGTTACACTTTTTGAAAGGTAATTGTATTTTTAATTTTGTAACACATATTTCATTATGGTAATTGAATTTGATGTCACAAAATTAATTAAAAATTACATGTTTGGCCGAAACTACCTATTGGAGGAATAGGAAAGAGTTTTATTTTTTGAAAATAAAATAACCCTAAGTATAAAAGAAAAAAAATATTTTTAGTGACTCTCTAATATTCTACCGAGCCTCCATCTTTTTCTTCTTGAAAACTCTCCCAAGTGTTGAGAGAAATAAAACAAGAACAAGAAGTAAAATAAATGAAAACTTGTATGATTTTGATCTCTAAAGTGTTTAGGGATTGGTTTTGTGAGTCTAGCCCCACTAGTCTCTGTTGGTAATGAGATATAGCACAGAAGACTTTTTGGTGTCAAACAAAACTCATCTTCTCCTCTTCTAAACAAACCTCACGGCACTGAGTAGAAAATTGCTCATTGCCGCACACAAAAGTTATATAACAGGACTCGGTTTGAATTTCTTTTGATCCAGAATTTTAGGGAACTTTAAGGGATGTTCTGGAGCTGTGTTGGGACTGTTTTTGGGTGAAAAATCAGACCTGAAATATAGCAGAAACTGAATCATTAAATGGCTGAACTTGGTAGTGAATTGAGTGCGTTTCGGGGTCCAAAACAGTCCAGTTTTTGTGCCGCTATTCGGGGGCTGTTCCGGGGCTGAAATTTTGTTCAAACAGAAGCAAAAATTCGGTCTTGGTGTTGGTAACATTCGGCCTTTTGGTGAGAATGGCAGAAAAAATTTCAAGTCCGATCTGGGTGCCTAACGTGCTTCCGCTGTGTAAGGAAAGTGGTCTCTACAGTTAGTTCATGATTAATGATAAAAATAATTAAAATAATGTCAAGAACTTGTTAGACATCATTAGAGTTTAAAGAAAGAAACTAGATGATAAAACCCAAATCGAATCTCTTCGTCTTCGGACGTCACTGTATTTGTATCCTCTTGTCGCTCTTCAATCTTCCTCTTTGGATCTCTTTAAAATATGTGTTTAGAACTATTGAGTTGTGTATTTTTCTCCTCCATAGGGTTTTGGACAAGCTTATGTATTTATAGGGAAGTCTTGGAGTCATTGTGCGTGTAGAATACAACTTTATTAAGATTCTGGACTTCTGCCGTAGCGTCGCAACGCTAAACTCTCAGGAAACTATTATGTTCGTATCCTAGTAGGGTGTCGCGACGCCATAAGTATCACCGCAACGCCACCCTCTTTTTTTAGGATGAGTGTTTTCTGCGCATTTAGCCTTCCTGCGTGCTTCTGTTGCTTCCGTAAGGTCCCAAAATACGTACATTTGCTCTAAAATTCATGTTCCAATGCTTTCTATCAATAAAACATAAAATAAACTATAAAATATATTAAATGACATTGAATCTAGCAAAATAGTAAGCTAAGAATGCATGAATAAGTGGGTATAAATCGCACTTATCAATAGCACTTTCAAGATTAATTCGATCAGGATCTTCATCTTCATCAAGTTCTCATACAATGTGAGTGGGATAATGTAATGTATGGTACTCAAAGAAAATTTTATCCCCGCGAATCTCCTCGATGAGTGGGTCGTGACTCCCCAAAATTATATCAGATGAAGTGCCTTGTGGAGCTGCTGTAACACCCCACCAGAGGTAGGATGCTACCGGCAGGAGACAGGATTGACCCATCTCCATAAGCCTCTGAATTTACCGAAAATTTGGCATGAGGTATCCTAAAACTACACAACCTGGATCACAGTCCAGCATCAAATGGAATTTAAGAAGACATCAAACAAATAAAAGGACCTCAGGTCCACACAAATCTTATCAAAATCATATCCTAAGGGCTCTGCCCACATCATCTATCAATACTCAAGGGCTCTGTGCCCACCACATCATAAACTGTCAAAAAATTTACTTAATATATATACAAACTGCATGCTCAGCACGACAAATAAAGCAATAACCAAATATCCTAAACTTCTCATATGACACTTGCGAGGGTGACAGCTGCTTGGGTGATCCGCGTCTCGAGAATGACTTCCAAAGCTGAAATGGTTGACCCGTCTGTTAGCCAACCTGTAAAACTAGCAAACTGGTTTGGTGTGAGTTCTAAAACTCAGTAAGTAACTGTGCCGATATTACAACAAACAAGTTAATCATATACAACAAACAAACAAACAATTAAAACATTCAAATTTCACAAAGCATCAACCCGAACGTCATAGAAAAAGTCATTTTACATCAATCCATTTCCATCATATGAGACGTGGAGTCAGATTTATTATACTTTATTACGATTAAGAATCTTTGAAATTTCATCAAATCAATAAAACAAATATGCTTGCTTCAAATCAAAACATATTTCATCATTCTTTAACCATGATAACCTTACAATAGTTTAACACTTGGGTTTCACTTGCATTCACACATATCGTAGCACACTTCTCTTATATTCATGCAAATCTCATATTTTCAGAGATCTTACTTGGAAACATCTCCATTACCAAAGACTTTCAAACATATCTAATCTCTTTTACAATATATATACACTTACATACATTAATAATCCTAACATACACAAGCATACACTCAGAGATTTACATACAATCATCGTGTAACTGATAACGAAGCATACACAACAGTTAAAACATTAAAGAACACACAACCAAAGCAACATATACACATGAGCTGGCTTACAAATATAATGCTCATACGGGACTCATTACCTATTTTAGAATAGGTATGAGATGAATTTCGTCCAAACGGATTCCTAACCACTAATTCACTTAAATCCCCGATTTACGAGTTTTTAGAAAATATTTCGAAAAAGTTTTCACAAATACTACGGAAGGGTCCTGAACCCTCCGAACCAACCCAGATTTATCCAAACATTCTCATAATATCATATATAACTCATAACTATCGTTAAAATCGAAACACATCATTATACGCAAGAACCCACTTTTACCGAAAACTTTAATATTCTATCAAATCGATCCAACTCGTTCCGTTTTCACCTGGATTCTAAAAAATGCATATATTCATTATACTAATACTAAAAAAATTCATTTTATATTGTTACGCTGCTCTACGAGACTACTGGATACATCCGAATACTTAGCGGAAAACTTAAAATTAGCGATTTTTTATCGGGAGGTCTTACCGAGATTTTGAGGGTATATACGGACTCTAAACGATCCCACAAACGTGTTGGAATCGATGAAATTTTGATCGGAGCTACTGTTCACCATGACTCACTATTCTTTCGAATCTTCATTCCTCGTTTCACATTCAACCGTGCACGGAATAGAAAATTCATCACCGCTAACTTGTAGTACTCTCCGAGAGCTTCAATTTGGCGGGTAGCCCGGGCCATGAAATGAAACGATGAGCCAAGATAAGCAAACCTATTTTTACGCGTTCCACACGTCGTTTCGTCGGAATTTGGCGTCCATTGGCCGATCACCAGTAATTAGAGGGTGGGGGTGAGCCGGTGCATCTTTTGGTGGTGGTGCACTGACGACGGTGGCCGGAGTATGGCCGGCGCAACCAGAAGAAGTGGGCATAATTTTTTTGGAGTGAGGGGCTGACTTGAGAGTTTTGGGAAGTTATGCCGAGAAAAACAACTTTCGTGTTGAACACTCTTCAGAAATTCACATTTGTGAAGCCCTTCTGATGTAAATTTCGAAAAGTGTTCAACATGAAAGTTGTTCTTCTCGAAAAAATGAGTCTGATGGTTAAAGAATCATCTCAATCAGAGTTTTTTTACTATTTTTATAGTCGAAACAATAAAATTTTACGCGTATAATGATAAAATCAGAAATCGCGTAACCGGTTCTCGAAACCACACGTTTTCCAACTTGATGAAAATTCATTTTAAAATATTCCAACCTATTTTCCAACACATAAGGTCCTATTTCTGAATGTCATTCAGTTCCAAATTCTAAACTGTAATTCAAAAATCTTCCAGAACTGTTCTGAAAAATATCCGGGATATTACATTCTCCCCCTTATAAAAATTTCATCCTCGAAATTTCTCCGTCTTTATATCTGATCATTCAGAACCAAACAAACATACATTATAATCTTATTTGCATTCACAGGTTACCTCACTTTACACCTTATCAAAAGTTACGTATTTCATATATTAATACAAACTATACTATTTCAAAACAAAACGCATTGAATCATACATTTTACACTAATAACATATCAAACTTATCATCTCAATTCACACACATTCATAGAAGCACACTCAAACCATTACCCTCATTCATCATAAAAAAGGAAAGTCGAACACGGATTCTATACAGCCAATCACATACATCATTCGAAACGAGGAACATAACACATGTTCTTTACACGTAATCCAATACAATATCAAAACGAAGACTTAACATTTATTTCGTATCATGTTATTCCATATCATATATGTAAACGGTATCAACATCAAAGTTTACATACGTACATATCATATCTCACATACAACTTTGTATGGCTGACTAGTTAACTAACATAACCATCACAATACTCAAAAGATCTATGACTAACCATAAACTTACATATTCTTATAACGAGCATAATCTTTTATATCAACCAATACATCCATTGTCATAGTGCTCTTATGATGTTGATAGTCTGAAATCTATCAATCCTTGTCATCATTAAATAGGAAAAATATAAATCGATCTCTTTCAAAAACCCTTTCGAAAATACATTTGAAAAACTCTTTTACTGTAAGCAAAAATCATTTTCAAAATCCATATCGAGCATCCAGCATAACTCACTAGAAAAACATAAACAAGCGCCCAATGCCCGAATCGCACCCACAGATCGGACAATGAACGACACGATCCCCTGTCGACAGAGGGTCGGGTCGGCCAACTGCAGTTGGGCAAACCCCTATACAAGCATCACGGCGGAAACATTGTTCGAGTTGGTGCTCGGCGCGCTAAATTTTATTATATTTATTGTAAATACGTTGTACATTATATTTTATTATGAATAAAATTAAGTATTTTTCATCAATATAATCTTATATATGTTAAAGGCGTAAAAGACCTTAGAATGAATAGTTGTGACATAATTGCAAAAGCGCCGTAATTGTTACTGAGAAATGTCACAATACAATTCATTCTTAAATTGTTCATAGTCAAGGTTTACATACTTGGTCAGTTAGAAAACCCATAAGACTGGTACGTGTTGTATATTAGAATTGTTCTAATGGTTTATCTCAGTAGACCATGAGTCTTGGGAGACTCATATAGACACGTATGTATTTATTAGATAAATATTGAACTACTCATTCAAAGATTTCTGATAAATGGTACACCAACGTCAATAGGAATCTTTACGAGTCGAATATCATATTAGCTCTTTTAACTTGTTATACCATTGTGGATATGTGAGATATCCTCCGTACTTTGATGTCAGTCACGTCAATGATCTTTTTAGATCAGACCTCCCCTTGTTCGTTGGGTATTAACTGATACTCACGATATCCTGTGATGTATCCAAAGAGGATCTGTCAGTCCCGTGTATAGGATTTATGTGTCCAATTTATGAATCTTTGAAATCCTTGGCCGAGGTATAATTCGGAAATGAGTTCCGAATATTTATTAAGAATCATAAATATGTGGCGACACATGAATTATTCATAGCGGAGATTTTACGTTTAATCTATATCTCCGGAACAATTCGTATAACCTTTAACAGAAGGATTATATATGCAATGATTTTGACTTAGATAGTTCAACTCGATTATCTGTGGTCTTCGTAATTTATGAGTGGATAAATTCCGGACATGGAAACAGTTTCCATGACAGATAAACTTGAACCTAGAGAGTCCCACAATATAAAGTGTACTCGTTGAGCACTTGGGAAATTAATTATGGATAATTCAGATTATTCATAATATACACATGTGTTTTAAATAATGTGTATTTGTATACGATACATAATTTAGATTAGATACACATTATTAACTTATTGAATTTTCTCACTTGTTTTATTGTTATTATCAATTAATTAAGTATTAATTAATTACTAATAATAATAAATGGAAGAATATTCTTGGAATATTTTTCCATGTATTTATTTTTTATTTTTTGTTAATTTAAATAAATTAATTAATTACTTGTTAATTAATTTATTTATTAGATAAGAATATCTTGAATATTCTTATTAATTTTGAAAAATTGTGATTGGCCAAACCATTTGATTTGAACACATGGATTTTGATTAATAAAAATCAAATAAATACATTTTGAAAAGATCAAACTTGTGACAAAATAATTGGGCCAAAACAAAAGCAAAATTTGACCAAAAATGGTCTAGCATTTTCGGCCATGGAGGTTATTTGGATATAAATGAAATTGTTTCATTTTTTACAAGCTTGGAAACTTCTCATTTGTTGAGAAAATAAAGAAAAAGAGGATTAGGGTTCTAAGGATGTTGATCAACATCAAAGGTTAAAAAAAATGGAAATTTGGTGTTTGGAATTAAGGTAATTTAAAGTTTTCAATTTCTAATTTCTTAATTTTGTTTCTTAATCATGAGAATATATATTGGATATGTATTTTGCATGTCTTAAACTTTTATGTATCTTGGATATGAATATGAACACAAATTTGATGTTGATTTCTTAGAAACCTTAATTAGTTTCTTTATTAAGTATGTGTTATTAGATTAATTAGTGAATTAATCTTAAAATTAAAATTACCATTCTAGAGTGATATTACCACTCTAATATTGCCTAGAATTGTTCTTGAGGCTTTATGTTGTGGTGATTTAATTTGGTATAAATTAATTGGATTAACTTTCTGAATTAATTGAATTTTGGCATGAAAAATGAAGAAAATTGAAACTGGATCAGATCTGGTTATGGACCTTAAAACATAATATTTTTCATGTAAAAATATGTTATTTGGATGTGTATTGGGTGGTGGATAAATTCCGTAAATTATTTCAGGGCGAAAACGTGAGAAAACGGTGAAATTCACGTCGAAATGGGCTCAACGCGTGCCGGCTGTGAACCCAGTGAACTGGGCACTGTTCTGGCAGCCCAAGGGCTGACTTAACACTGCCCGAGTGGCCAGGTTGCCCCGGCTTGGCGGTTGGTCAATCGGTTTGACCGTTTGCCCATTACGCGTAATATTTGTCGAAAAATATTTTCGTAAAATAATTCGTCATGTTTCGAAATATATTATGTTATTAAATATTAATAAATAATATATTTAAACTTATTTGGGTGAATTAAAAATATTTGATATTTATAATTCGCTTGGAAAAAATTTTAAAATGTTTAAAAACCATTTTCGCCTTCCATCATGCCCCTCTGTTGCGTTCACTCAAACAAAATGGTATCAGAGCGTCTGATCCCACATCCAAAATAATTTTTCATGCCTAAATATATTTGATATTTAATTCAATTTTTTTTACACATGCTTGAGAATTAATTGATTGGGTCAATTATTTTGGCTATTTGACAGTTTTTGTAAAAATTCCTATAATAAGGCTTTGTGTTTTCTGAGGGTATTGTACACTAATGGGTCCGTCTCGTCAATACGGATATAAATATGTTTCTTGATACCGTGGTTGTGTCTGCAAAAGCAGTGCGGCTTTGGTTAATGGAAATTTATTTATACCGGTAAAACTTATTTGATAAGAAACAAATTCGAGCAAACGTGTATACCAATAGATGCCAAAGCAGTGAGGTGATGCATTAGTACCTTGGATATGTACATTAACGAGTATTGCCTTGAATACGCCCCATCCAATAGATGCCAAAGCAGTGAGGATCGAAAACGGTTCAGGACCTATTTAAGGAGTCACATTGGATGTGATTGGTAATTGTTACCTACTTTCAAATATATTTGGGCACAATGTGCCAAAGCTATATGTTCAAATATATTTGTGAGGTCTACTTCCTGCTATAGAATTTAATTTTATTATTGAATTCTTGTATTTTGTTTGGGGATTATCAATTTATGTAAAATAGTGGGAGGGCATCCTTATATTAAAAATCCATGATATGTTGGATGTTTAATGATATTGATGAAATTACTTTTATCTGCTAACTCCAGTTTCTTTTGTAAAGTTTGTGATGACGGCTACTACTTCCTCTAATCCGTTTGCTCGTGTCCTGGACGCGAAAAAATTATCTGGTCCTGAGAATTTTAGTGAATGGGAATTAGATCTTAAGATAGTATTGAGATCGGAGAAGTTGGGTTATGTGCTGGATAATCCAGTGCCGCTGAATATTGCACCGGAGTCTTTACCTGAAGAGAGGGAGGTATTTAAGAAGTGGAAGGATGATGATCTGAGAGTCAGGTCACTTATTCTTTGTTCTATGTCTCCTGATCTAAAGAGGCAATCTGCTGATATGTCTGACTCCTACAGCATTATAACTCAATTTCGGGAGCTTTTTCTAAACCAGGAGCAGACCCTAGTGTACAGAATCTCTGTGAAATTATTCCACGCTCGTTTGGCTGATGGCAAGCCAGTGAGTCCACATGTCCTGCACATGATGGATCTCATTGAGCAGCTTCGAAAGTTTGACTTTCTGCTGAATGATACATTGGGCAGGAATTTGATTCTTGGCTCACTCCCACCGGCGTATTCCCAGTTCATTATGAACTTCAACATGCATGGTATTCGTTGTTCCTACAGTCAGTTGCATAGGATGCTTCAGACTACAAAGGAGGACATCAAGAAAGGTGTGCCGACACTCATCTCAAAGTCCTCTTTGCCTAGTTCTTCTTCTTCTCAATCTACGAGATCGGGCAAGAAGAAAAAGAAAAATGCAAAGAAGACTGGCTCCAGTGTTCCTCATAAAGGAAAGGTTGAAAAGCCAAGCAAGTCAAAGAAGAAAAAGGCTGCTGAGGATAAATGCCACCACTGTGGCAAGATTGGACATTGGAGGCGCAATTGTCCAGACTACATAGCTTTGGTCAGATGGGAGAGAGCATCCACATCATATATGTTTATTTTCCCTATCATTGATATCTCTTTGGCTTGTAAAGCCTTTGGTTCTGGATGGGTTTTAGATTTTGCTATTCCGACTCACATCTGCAATTTGTTGCATGGACTGAGGGTCAGTATGATGCTTCATCCAGGTGAGATGCAGCTGCGTTTTGGGAATGGAGATTCTTTATCTGCAGTAGCCTTTGGCAAATACGAGATTCGTCTATCCAGAGGCATCATCATTTTGACAGATTATATTTTTGTGCCTGGTTGTGTAGCTAATATTATATCTCTGTTTATATTAGATACAAAAGGATATCATGTTCATATTAAGAGTCGTTCTACATATATATATGATATGAATGATGTTTTGTACACAAATGTTCAAATTCGCAAGGTCATTATATTTTGCATGTCATTAGAGATGTTTATGAAATTGGGGATAATAAACGTAAAAGATCTGAAATAACTGATACTGAATTGTGGCATATGCGGTTAGGTCATATAGATGTACGACGCCCAACCCAGTTGGTTAAGAATGGTTTGATTGAGAGTCTAACCATACAATCTTTTCCAACTTGGGAATCTTGTATTCGGGGTAAAATGACCAAAGCCCCATTTACTGGTGTTGGACATCGGGCCACTGACTTATTGGAGCTCGTTCATAGTGATGTATATGTTGGAGATTCTAAGGGTCCCAAGGATCATAAATCAAGCATAAACATGTGTGAATACATTTGAGAAGTCGCGGAATACTTACATCGAGCGGTTGAGCGACGCTTTGACGAACAAAAAAATGAAATTCTGCCCACTGTGGACTGCTCGACAGTGACAGTTTCAGCTCACTGGTTTTCGGTCATCAAGCTTCAAGTTTTGAGCTTCAAGCTTCGTCAAACGATTCCCGGCTCATGGGTGGACTTCCCTATCACCTTCGCATGATCCCGTAGTGTGCTAGCACTCCCGATTTTGCCACAAAATCACGACTTTTGCTTCCCCTTTTCTTCCTTGACTCACGGCAAAACCAGAAGCTGTGAAGAAGAAAATGGCTGCCCCTTGGGCGAAAATGAGAGATGAGAGGAGAAAAGAAAGTTATGTTGGATTTTTTTTGGAAAAGGTGTATCTAATACCCTTTTAATTTTCCAAAAATAATTTACATTATATTTGCTTTCAAAAAGTCAAACATTAATGCTAACAACCAATCCATCACTCAATCAATCCATCAATCAATCAAATCAAGTGACAAGTTGTCACATCACTCAAAGTGACAAGTGATTTGACGCTTGATGCGACTAATGATTTGACGTTTGATTTGACTTGCGTGCCACACTCGAATTCGAAATGCGAATGCGCTCGCAAATAATCCCGGGCTCGGGTTTGCTAATTCCAAATTAACGAATTTTCCGTTGCTACGCAATTAAATGATTACGCCTAGCGAAGTCACTATTCACGTCGCTAACGAATTAATTCTAAATTAATTCGTTCGCCCGAATTAAAATCTAATTTTAATTCCGCGTCGAAATCCAATTTCGTTTAATATATCGAATATATTAATTTACCGATTAATTCCAAATTAATCGTTATCTCTCTTTAAATGATATTTTATCCCAGATAAAATATCTCCACAATTAATCCCAGATTAATTTTCTCTCTCATCTAATTAATCCCAGATTAATTAAAAGTGCGAGTCATACGTCATCGGTGAATCTTTGGGAAGCGTCCCATGAGATCCCCGGATATGTTGGCAGTAAATTCGGTCGTCGGACTATCCGAACACGTAAGTACCTCGTACTACATTTATACCGAATTACAAGATAAGGTTGGCTTCTAACAAAGCGCCATGCCTCCCCAATTCTCCGGAAATATCCTTACAGGAATAAAGGATCTATATGAGGCGTAGTATACGTAGTATTGCGTATATCTGTCCAGTAGCGGATGATCACATGCAAGGCCTGGGGCAGGTACAATGTCTGCCCCGTACGAAGCATATATCGGATAACGAGCAACTAGTCTCTTTAATATCGGATAATTATGACAAAGTCATATTATCCCGACGGTTGCAACCTTATATAGAGAACCAGTTCTGTATCCATGTGCGATCATCAACTCCATATGACTGGAGTGACACTTCCGTCTTGACATCACACCCAACACACTACGATTCTCAATATACCCATCATTGGCGTACACAGAACCTGTTAAAGCCCTGGACGACCGCAACCAAAGTATATTGATTGTCGCAAGTATTAGCGGTGCAAGTCTTAGGTTAAGACCAAATACACCTACCCTGATTTCGGACTTGCATAGACACATAGTCATACTACTAATGGAATTCTGAGGGGGTCTATCCAGAGCGAAGCTGTTTCCCGTACCATCGGTGAAACACAACCTCCAATTACACTTGGATGAGTATCCTATTGTAGACAACAGAACATGGGCGACGCTGTTCTAGGCTCGCGGCCTAGTTGGGAAGTACGAAATAACATGGAGTCGCCACCCGGTGTAAACCGGGACAAAGATTTAAGGCCGCACTCACCCCTCGCAAGGGAAGACCTCAAATCGTTGGGTTCGAAATGGTCCCTTACTTATGTCACTTGTGATGATATTATTTGTGCAATAAATTAACCGAGTCTACTCAATAATCATGCTCAAGGGTATTTAGATCTAACATGCATTCGCTAAATAAATCTTATTCTAAGTTTGCATGCTTGCGAGTAAGTCTTTGAACGGCAAACAAGGTTTCACACATTGAGCATATTGAACCATTAAATCTTATTAATAAATAACTACTTAAACATGAATATAAGTTAAACTAAACATCATGCATAAAGAATGAAGAAACAACATGTCTAAATAACACAATCATGCTTTGAAAATTAAATAACAAGACTAAATTAACTCATGCTTAAAATAATAAATAAACGGCCTAGAACTATGACATGCTCAAATACAAATTTGGATGAGACGAGATACGTGCATCTTAAGTGGTACGTGGCGTTGTATCCCGAGTGCAGACCGCACTACCGTCCATTCGGAATCGGCTACGGAATTTACGTCCGGGTTTCCATCCAATATACCACAAAAGGGAACACATATCCCGCTCATCCAACAATCACATCATGCTTCAAACGACTCTCATGCAATAATATTTTAAAATAAATAAAATAAAAACGAAAGAAGATAAGTGAAAAGGTGCCCTCAGGTCTAACCTCTTTTGTCGTCTCAGGAAAGGGCGTTACACGTCCGTTGGAAGGGTGAATGATCCGCTACTCTTTTAGTTCACCAACTCAACGTCTTTCCTCGCTGTTTTGCTGTTCGGGCTGCTGTTTTTACTCCGTTTCGCTGCTGTTTTGCTGCTACGTTTCAGGTCACTGTTTTGGTCGTTTTGTGGACTGTTTTGGGTGATTTTGGAGGCTAATTGGCTTGTGGTTTTAAGGGATTTTAGGGAGAACTTTGTGCAGTTTTTTGGTGCAGTTTTTATGTGTTTTTGGGGCTGTTTCGGGGTTAAAATTCTGGCCAGAACCGATCAAGTCAGTGGGCTGATTTGTGGCAAAAAGTGTGCAGTGCAGTGAGTGTTTTTGGGACAGTTTTCTTGACAGTTTGTTCGGTGAATTAGGAGTGCAAGTCAGGGGCGTGAGGCAGGTCTTTGTGCGTGGCTTTTTTAGGGTGAGTGGCGTGAGGGTAAGGTGGCAATTTGTAGTGTGAAAGGCGTGAGGGTAAAGTAGCAATATGTAAGTGGCTGTGGACCTGATGCAGTGTGTGCTATGGCGTTGGCTTTATGCGGCAATTAAGTGAAGGGGACAAGGGCAGGTGGCGTGGGCTAATTGAGTGAAGGGCAGGTGCGTTGATGGCTTTTTGCTAAGGCCTGATGCGTCAAATTGGTGCTAGTGCGTGAGGGGAGCAAGGGCTGATTGTGAATTAGCTGAGTGAAGGAAAGGCTGAAGGCTTGTCAACGTGGGGCGCAGGTGGCTGATTCTTGAATTTGTGTGAGGCAGGTGGCTTGCTAAGGGGTGCGTAGGCTGTTAGCGTGCAGGTCAGTGGGCGTTTTAAGGCAATTGGCGTGAGAGTGTGGTTGAAGGGAGGCTATGTGGCTTGTGAGTGAGGGACGTAGTGGGCTCGTGGTGTTTGTTAAATGGCTGGTGTGAAGGCTTGCAAATTGCGTGAAGGGCAGAGGCTGCTGGCTTGAATTGTCAGCTATGTGGTGTGATTAGTGGGTGCGGTATTCACGTGAAGGGGGACAGTGTCTTTGTGAGGCTTTAGCGTGAAGGGTTCGTGTGTTTGTTTTAGTGGTTGTGAGCTGGGCGCTTGTGAGGGCAGGTGGCGTGTGGAATTGAGGGCTTGAAGCAGCGTGATGGAGGGTGCAACGTGTGGAATTAATGTCCAGTTAACAAGAAGCATTAAGCTTAAGATTCAATAAATAACATTTATATTACCCAAGTCGTAAAATGACCCCTTATAAACCAGTGATATTGGAATTCATCACAACCCCAGATAACGGGTTTAGTTACAACACATGTCTAGATTTAATCAACTCATTAAGCCCACAATGTAAATTTCCTGGTACAATACATTCATCTCCGTTTGATGGTCCTATAAGATTTGACTCTGCCAAAGGTTTTGTGATAATTCCCAGAACTTGACTACCTCATTCCTGTACGGCCCTTGAAACGCACCCCATTAATCCAAGATTGCCACCGCCATATACTAAGTGCATTTTCCTTTCAGCTATGACTCTACCCAATTCTTGTGCTGCCTCAATGAACTCTGGCTTAAAACCAACACTAGTACCGCAAAATACACAGATATTAACAACTCGTCTTCTTAAAGTTGCTTCCATTTTTTTAAAAAAACTCTGGATATCTTCAAGAGTGCAATGATGAGCTGAATTTATAGTACCTGAAAAAGGGTGAGTAATAATAGCACTAGTACCTGCCAAATGATAATTATTAGTTATACAATAAAATAAATCGTAAAAGTCAAAAAGGTATGGATCCTATCGGAGAAAATAAAAGAAAATCACAAAATTAATCACAATTATTAGATAAATACAAAGAGTTAATAATATTTACAAGAAGTAACGGCTTGAATGACGTGTATGCGTCAGGGACAAACTTCCCATCCAATTTTCTTATAAATTGGCAAACATGGTATTTTAATGTCAGATTCCCAAGACTTAATTGTTGTCTTTCTTTTCGAAATTGTGCATATAACATGTGAATTGCGTGATGCACATATCTACTGGAATGCATCTCAAGAGTTAATGATATGTCATCTAAAAACTCCTTACTCATGTCATCCCTAATGAATTTAATTTTATCTTCACGGTTATCAGACATCATTCCTAAAGAACGACAACGAGTCTTACATGTCATACGTGCACATTTATAGCAAACACCCATTCTTTTAGCTCTTCTCTTTTTAGCATAGGTGATTCTTCCTAAACCAGGCAGATATGAAATAAAAGAGTCAGAAGACTCACCTGCCAATCAGACACGTGCTTCAATAATCCAATGAATGTCATTAGGAATACTTTTGATCATCAGAAGTCTCATTCGTTCCATGTGAGCTTTGTAGACTTTCATCAGAGAGTTTTGAGAGAGAGAAGGAAATGTCTTATGAAGATTTGCGAGAACTTCTTTCATCCTAAAGTGTGACTTTACCTACAAAAGTGAAACACACAGGAATAAAACACACCAAATCTTAATATATACACAAATTGCATGGGTTGCCTTCCTGCTAGCGCTAAGTTTAATGTCATCAGCTGGACATAACTACCCGAACGTTAGGCTGGATCTGAAAGTGTGACACTTTCTTTTTGTCGCTCAAATGATTCTCCCCAGTAATGCTTGACACGCTAGCTGTTAACTTTGAATGTGTTGTTGGACTTGGGGTTATATATCTCAACAACTCCGTAGGGTAACACCTGAGTAATCATAAATGGATCTGACCACCTTGATTTCAGCTTTCCAGGGAAAAGTTTCCACCGTGAATTGTATAACAACACATGCTGCCCTGGTTCCAGTTGTCTGCGTACTATTTTTTTATCATGCCATTTCTTGGTCTTTTCTTTGTACAGTTTGGCATTCTCAAAAGGCTGTATGTGAAATTCCTCCAATTCGTGGAGTTGGTGGAGCATTTTCTCTTCAGTTGCTTGTAGATCAAGATTTAACTTATTCTGTGCACAATACGCTTCATCTTCAAGCTCCACAAGCAGATTATATGCTTTAAGTTTGTCAGTGGAACTTTGCATTTCATCAGAGTTCTGGACGGTGCTATCTATCACATCAAGTCTGAAACGTTCCTCCTTCTTTTCTTCATTCGGGAATTCCATGGCTTTGAAAACATTGAATGTTACTTCTTGGTTCTATACCCTCATGGTTAGTTCACCTTTTTATACATCAATAATGGTTCGACCTGTAGCCAAGAATGGTCTCACGAGGATGATGGACACGTCTTCGTCTTCCTCCATGTCAAGGATAATAAAATCTGTTGGGAAAATGAATTTGTCGACTTTGACCAGCACATCTTCAACTACACCACTAGGAAATATGAGCGCTCTATCAGCAATTTGCAAATAGATTGAGGTGGGCATTGATTCTTCAATCTGCAGTTTCCTGTAAATGGAAAACGGCATCAAGTTAATACTAGCACCTAAATCACACAAAGCCTTACCGAAGTTATGTTCTCCTATGGTGCAAGGGATAGCGAAACTGTCAGGATCTTTCAACTTAGGGGGAAGCTTCCTCTGAATGATGGCGCTACATTCTTTTGTCAATGTTATTGTCTCGTAATCTCTCAATCTTTGTTTTCGTGACAGAATGTCTTTCATGAATTTGACATAGCTGGGCATTTGTTCCAATGCTTCTACAAATGGAATGTTGATATACAGCTTTTTAAAGATCTTCTGGAATCGAACAAACTGCTTTTCCAGTTTATTTTTCTGGAGACGCTGTGGAAATGGTGGAGGTGGAGTGAATCTTTCTCGATCATTTGCTTTTGCTTCTTTTTCCTCCATCTATGGCTCTGTTTCGCTGCTTTCTTTTTTAACTTCCTCAACAGTTACCTTGACTCCAACATCTTTTTTGATTTCAGTACCAGTTTTCAGAGTGATGGCATGACATTGCTCTTTCCCAATGTTCCTTGGATTTGGTTCTGTGTTGCTAGGAATGGTACCTTGCGGTCTGTAACTCTGAGCATTGGCTAGTTGTCCTATTTGATTTTCCAGTGCCTTTATAGATGATGATTGGCTTTGATTGAATGCTGTTTGAGCTTGAAACATAGCATCATATTTGGCTTCTTGCTTTTTGAACATCTCTGCAAGCATTTCTTTTATTTCAGGTTCTTTTTCATACTTCTAGACTTTGCTATGTTGTTGGAATCTGGGTGGAGGATTGTTCTTTTGCCCTGAATTGTTACTCCATGCGAAATTGGGATGATTCCTCCACCCTGGGTTGTAGGTGTTGGAATATGGATTGTTCCTCTATCTGTTGAAATTGTTGACATAATTCACCGTCTCATCATGTTGGTTTGCCTCTGGTGCTCCTCCATATGGTGAACTTATGGCACCGGTGATGTTTACAACTTGCGTGCTAAGTGTTTCCAGACATTTTCACATCTGCTCCAGCCTGGCATTCATTGCTGTGTTGGCTCCAACTTCGTGGATTCCTGCTATTCGTTAAATCATGCTTCTTTATATTGGCCACAAAGAATTGTTGTTGGCCATTTCTTCAATTAAGTCACAGGCCTGATATTCTCCTTTTGCCATTAAAGCTCCTCCAGCATCAGCATCAATTGTAGTTCTTATCAGTCCAGAAAGTCCATTATAAAAGGTTTGGACTTGTAGCCATTTTGCTATTTTATGGTAAGGATATTTCCGGAGCAATTCCTTGTACCTTTCCCAAGCTTCGCAGAGGGATTCTGAGTCATGTTGTACAAAGGATGTAATGTCATTCCTCAGCTTTGTAGTTCTGGCTGGGGGAAAGTACTTTGCAAGGAAATTGGTGGCTAGAGTGTTCCAAGTTGTGATGGAACCTGCTGATAAGGAATGTAGCTAAGTTTTAGCTCTGTCTTTCAAGAAATATGGGAAAACACGTAGTCTCATTGCTTCTTCTGTCGCTCGATTGTAATTGAATGTGCCGCAAACTTCCAGGAAGTTACTGATGTGGGCATTAGGATCTTCAGTTGCATTCCCCCCAAATTGAACTGATTGTTGTATCATCTGAATGCATGTTTATATGTCACACGCATTTGCTGGTAAGAGACGAAGTATAATGCATAAAATGAAGCCGTCAACCACCGGAATAGTTCTGTCTCGAATGGGAATTGGTGGTGCAACCTCCAAAAGTTCAGGTTCTTGATTGTTCATGTTGATCAGTGCTTCTTGACCTTCTTGTCTTTCCCTTCTCAATTGTCTGACGGTTCTTTGAATTTATGTGTCAAGCGGACAGATTTCAAAACTTCTGGTTCTTCTTGTGTAGTGTGTGAGACCCTGAAACACAAGAAAACAGAAATAATAAGTAAAAACAAATTAGACACAGGTAAAAGTATCTAACCCCAAAATTAATAGTAAAAGATAAATAAGTCCCCAACAACGGCGCCAAAAGTTTGATCGATGAAATCACTCACATAACGTAAGCGTACGTATCACTCAAGTAGTAAAAATATATCGATCCCACGATGACTTAATACCTAAGCTATCAATTTATGAAGTTAAATGTTTACGAGTATCTAATAGATTGGTTGTTGATTAGATGGTGATTTTTGTCTGAAAATAAGTAAATAAAATAGTACGAAAGTAAATTTAAGGAAAATTCAATATTAAGAAACTATCTAGGGTTGTGATTCCTTCCAAAATATTTTAAAGATGAAGTGGTTATCTTAAGTTTCTGCATTATATTGGTTTATTAGCCTGGAACACGAATTTATGCAAAAGCCTCTTCTGATGGTCAAATGCAAACGTCCAGTATAACCCAATTAATCATATTCCTATGTCAACCAAGTTACCTGAATTCATTCCCGACAGATATATTCATATCATGTAAGGAAATCTACCTAGGAGTCTTTTGTCCCAAGGTGAGATCGTGAGCTATTGAGTCTAAGGCTAAACCTAAAATCCCTTTTCCAAGTTCATTTTAATTTACCAAATCAATCTTATTAATGGCCAGTTAACAAGAAGCATTAATCTTAATATTCAATAAATAACCTTTATATTACCCAAGTCGTAAAATAACCCCTTATAAACCAGTGATATTGGAATTCATCACAACCCCAGATAACGGGTTTAGTTACAACACATATCTAGGACTGGTAAAAGCTTAAATAAAGTAAATGACATAAAGTAAAGCTTGAAAATTAAAAAGGTAAATTAACAATAAAATAAAATGTTGGGGTTAGAAGATCTATTTTTATTACTTCTATTTTAGATATCTCTCTAATTATAATATATTAACTTTGCATGACATTACCAACCGACCATAAAGGCGATATCCTAATTAAGTCAAATTTATGATTAATTCCAACCGACCATAAAGGCGGTTGTTGGATTCTCTAAGGTCCAAGGATCAATAATCAAGCAATGAAACAAGTGAATACGCAAAGGAGAATGGCGGAATCATACTCACAATGAACGGATTGGATGCTATGAAGAACAAAACTTTTTGCCCTCATCCATGTGTTGGACAATTATGACCCATAGCGTCACTATTTGTACAGATCATGGTGTTGTACAAATTAACTATGTGACAAATGAGATTGCACTCTTATCATTTGTGATTAGATCACCTAGATATATAAATGATGAGAGGTCCCTATGATTTGTTCCTGGACAGAGAATGATATGAGACAGTATCAGTCCACGAAGGATAAATCGTTAAATATCCCTAGTCAGAGTATTATCGAGATTGGACATCGATAAATACGTAAAAGACTAGTATTACACTTGTGCGCGTTTGTGAGGGCACAACGGCATAGTTCTCATATATTTGGGTATATGATACTCATGTAAGTGTAGTAGGAGGTTGTGTTTCACCGATGGTACGGGAAACAGCTTCGCTCTGGATAGACCCCCCGCGGAATCCCATTGGTAGTATGACTATGTGTCTATGGGAGTCTGCAATCAGGGTAGGTGTATTTGGTCTTAACCTGAGGCTTGCACCGCTAATACATACGACAATCAATATACTTTAGTTGAGGTCGTCCAGGGCTTTAACCGGTTCTGTGTACGCCGATGCTGGGTATATTGAGAATCGTAGTGTGTTGGGTGTGATGTCAAGACGGAAGTGTCACTCCAGTCATATGGAGATGATGGTCACGTAGGATACGGAACTTGTTCTCTTAAATGCTCGAGCTATCGGGATATTATGACAAGGTCATGTATATCCGATTATAGAGACTAGTTACTAGACATCTGATATGTGCTTCGTACGGGGCAGACACAATTCCAGCCCCAGGCCTTGCACGTAAACATCCGATACTAAACAGAAATACGCAATACTTCGGTATACTACGCTTGATATAGATCACATATTCCTATAAGGATATTTCCGGAGAATTGGGTAGGCATGACGCTTTGCTAGAAGCCAACCTTGTCTTGTAAATCGGTACAAACGTAGTACGAGGTACTTACGTGTTCGGATAGTCCGACGACCGTATTTACTGCCAACATATCCGGGGATCTCATGGGTCGTTTCCCAAAGATTCACCGATGATGTATGACTCGCACTTTAATTAATCTGGGATTAATTAGAAGAGAGAGAAAATTAATCTAGGATTAATTGCGGAGATATTTTATCTGGGATAAAATATTAATTAAAGAGAGAACGATTAATTTGGAATTAATCGATAAAATAATATATTCGATATATTATGTGAAATTGGATTTCGACGCGGAATTAGAATTAGATTTTAATTCGGGCAAACGAATTAATTTAGAATTAATTCGTTAGCGATGTGAATAGTGATTTCGCTAGGCGTAATCATTTAATTACGACGCGACGGAAAATTCGTTAATTTTGAATTAGCGAACCCGAGCCCGGGATTGTTTGCGAGCGCATTCGAATTTCGAATTAGAGTGCGGCACGCAAGTCAAATCAAGCGTCAAATCAAGCGTCAAATCGCTAGTCGCATCAATCGTCAAATCACTTGTCACTTTGAGTGATGTGACATGACATGTTGTCACTTTATTAAAGTGACTTGATGTGAATAGTGAAAGATGTTGGAAAGCATTAATAGGCTTTTTGCCTTTTGACTTTTGAATTAAAAAGTAATGTATATCTTTTATTTAATTTACTTGGTAAATAAAATAAAATATATATATATACAAAAGCTTTTTTCTCTCTCTCCAACCAAGTGTGGTTCACGGTTTTGGGAACAAATTTTTTCCCTCTCTTTTCTTCTTCTTCATCTCACGGCTTGGAGCCATTTTTGTTCTCCAATTTTCTGGTTTGACCGAATTTGTGAGAAGCAAAGGAAGAAGAGTAGTGCTAGCACACACATGGGTTATATTATGGTGATAGGGAAACGAATTTATAAGCTTGGATTTGTTATTGAAGCTTGAAGCTTGGAGCTTCAATGGTGGTCTTCCATGGCCGATTTTTGAAGCATCAAAACAGCCCCCACCGAGCAGTCCCTGCTATTTTTGGAGGTCAAAACCGAGCTTCAACAAGGAGCAAAATGGGTCTTGTTCTTCCTAGCATCAAACCATTCAATGTGAGTATGAATTCCGCCTTATTCCTTTGATGTATTCATGCGAATTTTTTGCTTGATTTCATGATCTTGGGACCTAATATAGAAACTCAACAATGGTATCAGAGCTTTGTCAAGCATGAAAAAAATTTAGGGTTAAAATTGGGTAATATCAATTGAAGCATGATTTGGTTGAATTGATTGATTACGTATGCTTGTATATTGATGAATTGATTTTGTGAATGATCAATTTGAAGAAATTGTGTTTGGAACAAATTTCCCCAATTTTATGTGTTGGCCAAAATTGACAAATTTGGGTAAACTTGATTTTGAGCATGTTTAATGAAATTGGATGATTTAGAATGCTTAAAGTATGTTTATTTGAGGATTGATTGGATCAATTTGTTGAAAATTAGTTTGGAACAATTTTCCCCAAATTGCTTAGGTTGGCCGAATACAATAGCCCATATGTCTTGGAATTTTTTGATTTTTTGTTCATTGGATGACTTGGAAATCATTAGGGGATGTTGATTTTATGTTTGATTGGATTCAATTGGATTGGATTTGAATTTGGACACAAAATCCCCATTTGGCCGAGACTTTAGCATGTATATTTGGGTTTGATTTTGATCAAATTATGTTGGACATGATTCCATGATGTTAAGCATGATTAATTGGACAAATTTGGTGTTTTGGAAAGTTTGATTTGGGTAATTAATAATGCTTTGTACTTTGTTTAATTGAATTGTAAAATTGGATTTTGTAATTCAATTAAAATGGGCCTTAAAATTGGATTTGGGCTTTTAAAGTTGTTAATTGGGTTTATTGGACTTTGTTGTACAAAGTTGGTTTAGGCCAAAATTGGTTGGATCCAATTAGGCCCAAAACCGCTTCCAAAGGCCCAAATGCGACTAATGAACCTTTAATGTTTAATTGGGCCTAATGGGCCTAAATTAATTTTTGGGCTTATGGGGTAACTCTCGGATTGGATTTTGGTTATTCGGTTTGACCCGAGTTGACCAAAAGTCCACGCCTTGAAGAAATTAATTAAAAGCTCATTGGACTTTAATTAAATTAATATTGGATATTAATCGGGCTTTGAGACCCGTAACGATTAAATTTGGAATTTTAGTCGTAAAGGTTTATTTAATAAAGTGTAATATTTAATTTGGAATTAAATAATGAATTAGAATTAAATGCGTATTAAATTGGATTTAATTATGTAATTTAATTTAATTCATAGAAATTGTACTTTGAGTACGTGTTTGCAAAACGAGTTTGACTCGAACAAAATCAAATCGTTGTTTGAACATTGGATGATCACTAATTATCAGATTAATTAATTGGATTAGATTAATTGATAACATGCTTGTATGAATACATGGTTGTGATGCGTGAATAATGTATATCGGATGGATATTAGTCGGGTGGGACAATTTTGGAAATTGTAATAAATTTGATTTATTAATTGGACCTGCGTGTCCAGCCTTATCACCTCTATTCTCATTCTATTTCTCTTCTCACCTATTCCCCTCAATGTAAATGAGGTTTCTTTAGAAGCGTAGTGTAACGGGTAGAAGCAATACAAGTGCTAGCTGGAGAGAGAAAGAGAGAGATTTGATCTAGGATCAATGTAAAATGTCCATCCGCATATCATTATTATTTTATTTCATATGCGCTTTATTATGTGTTTAGAATGCATGTTTAAGGGTGTATGATGATGAGACCTTAACAAAGATAATAAATTGGTTGCCAATTTGCACGCGAAAAACCCTCGCTCAATATTAAGCGTCTTTCCTTCCATTGAGTGATTCTCACTCAAGATCCGAGACTGACATTGGGTTGTTGGCCAAAGTCAAGCCCTTTGTCCGTCGAAGATGTGTTTGAATCACGAGAGTTTTGTTCCATATTGGTGTCATGTCCAAGTTGTGGTTTGTTGGCCAAAGTCAAGACCACTTCTTGTCCATCGACATTGATTACGAAGTTTTCCATGGTCAATGGGTCGCACTTGACTGGGATCACTAAGTTTGTTGTGCCAAAGCCAAGGCTTAGTTGATTCAGAGGAAAAAGGTTAGGTAATACATTGGATGTATTGGCATATATAAGATATATGTTTCGGACTTGGACGTCCCCCTACCGGATCTAGGAATTGGATTGGATCCAATTGATCTTAGAGATCTACCTAGTTAATTATCATACAATTTGTTGGTCAAAGTCAAGATTGTGTGATATTTAACGGGATCCTAACCCACTAGGAAACGCGGTTTCCCGAGTACTCGACAGAGGGTTAGAGGCTCGCCGAAAAATAGTGGGAGGCAAGAATTGAATTTGCAATACTCGTTCAATTACTCACCATACGCGCTCATTTAATTATTTCGTCGTAAGATTAAATGTTAGTTGGACTAATATTTAAATTGTTGTTTTAATTAACAGTTGGACTGTATTATAGTTGATTATATATAATTGGATTATATTAATCAATATATTTGAATTAATTAATTTCAGTTTACAGTTGATTTTATAATTGGATTATAGTAATCAATGTAATTGAGGTTAATTAATTTAGATTATATTTGATTATATAGTTGGACTATTATAATCATTATAATAAATAGTACCACAAATCGTTGATTAAATAGTTGGACTATTAGAATCAAGATATAAATGAAAGATTAGTGTTTAAGACATAATCCTGGGTGAAAATGTATTTAAACGACTTTAATTTTCAAATTGGGAATAAATTTCAGGATGGTCCTGGAAAAATAATAAGTTATTTTATTTGATAAAATAATATATTAAGCCTAAGTCTAGAGTTAAGCAAATAAGTGGAACATGATATTTGGAATATTCATGTAATGATAACTTTAGTGCTTAATCCATAATACTTGTCATATAGACTCCATAATTTCTTTATCAGAACTAAGGATTAGATTCTTAAAGTATGATATTGAAATTGAAGGATATTCAAAGATTAGATCTTAGAAGTACTTTTAAAATTGCAATAAATAATTCTTGGAGAATTAATGACTATTCTCAAGGAGACAAAGTCAAAATTTGCAATTAGGCAAGTAGCGCAAGACGCACCTTACTTCAATATTCTAGAAACCCGAGGCTTGGCCAAAGGCGATCGGAATATTGAAAATGACAAAGGCAAAATCATTATAATCTCTAGGAAGATAAAAGACATATCCCAAGAAGGAATTGAAGACGAGTAAGGCTCTGACTTCAAAAAATGATTGTCATAATTATGTTCACAGCTAGTATTAAAATTAGATTTTAGATACTTAGTGTGGTACATAAAATAAATATATTGATGTTCAAAATCTGTTTTGAACTGGATACTGACTTCGATTGAGAATTATCTGCGAATTGGAAACGGGACGAAAGTCGCTGTTTTGACCGTAGATAGCCAAATTTAGGAACTACCCTCGGGTGTGTACCTAAATTTGGAAACTGTTATAATGTAACTGATTTGACTAGAAACATTGTCTTCATATCGCGTATAACCCGCTGCGGGTGTACCTTTATATTCTGAAACACTAAAGTGTTTCATTATATAAAGATGATATTGAGATAATCACATAAGATGTGAATAGCAGCATTTATATTTTGAATATAAATAATATCTCAAATATATAACATGACAAATAAATAGCTCAAATTGATTTGATCAGTTAAGAAACTTAATTGTGGCATAGTTGTCAGGGACACTATCAAACAAGACTCGTATATCCGCACTTTTGAAGAGCGGGTACCAGGACTAATTTGATTATATTCAAATAAAGTCTACGAATCTAGTTTATTGGGCAAAGTGCCTGAAACACATTTACTTGGTAAAAGTGTCAGTGCCACCAATCTGTTAGCCCTAGTTCATAGTGAAGCAAGTGGGCCTATGTCTAGCTAGGCTAGATATGGATATGAATATTTTGTGACCTTTACGGATGTGGCATCGCGTATAGTTATGTGTTTCTTTTGAAACAAAAATCGGAAACTTTTAAGTTTCAACACGAAATAGACAAACAGATCGGGTAAAGTATGAAACTGTCACGGTAATACCGTAATGGAAAATACTTAAGCAATAAGTTTCTAGTATACTTGAAAGAGTATAGTATTCTTTCAAATGAAGACTCCTCCCGGAACACGTCAGTTTGACGGTGTGTCCGAATAGGATTAACCGAATTTTGTTAGACATAATAAGGTTAATCGCGAGTCGTTTTGAGCTACCATTTCCTTCAACGGATACGCTAAATAGTGCAAGAACTTATTTAGAATAAGGTTCCATAAATATCTGTTTGGCAGATAACATATTAGATATGAACGGGAAAGAAATCGAGTTTCTCATTCCTGTTAGATTTGGGATGCTAGGCATACGTTTGGATGATACCAAACAAGAACCCAAATTGAATAAGTGCCAAATATAAGTTATCATAGGGATACCATAAGTATTGTACTTATACACCTTACCAGAGAATAATTAGATTATTGCTCACCATGCGGTTTTCCTGATAGGAATACCGAAATGCAGTGGTAAGTGGGAGGATAGTATAACTCGATGAAAATAAGAGTAATACTGTTCAAGGCACTGAATCTTAATGGAACATAAATAGTTCATCAAGGATGAGACTATTACTATTAATCTTCGAATACACAAGAACCGCGTAGGTCGGAGAGAGTCATAAAACAACATGGGGTATGGGTTTCTGATCTCACCTCATAAAGATGTCTATCTTATTGAGGGATACCAACTGACTACGTATGAGGTAGTGATACAAGGTATCGACTCCCTATTATGGCAAAGTACCATATAGTCCGAAACGGATTCCATGTATATCAACATGTTTAGAACTATCTGATGTACCACAAGGTATTGTGCCTAATGGTACTTTATGAGTCTTCAAGGAAGACGTACATGGATGGCAACATACCAACGTACTAAGCTAGGCTTGTAGCGGAAATGTATCGTTATCAACATTGTGTTGATTACGATTCAACCTTTTACCTGTTGCCACGGTAGATCCATTTGGATAATGCTTGTTATTCGATCCATGTTTGGATTGAAGCAAGCATTAGGCTCTTGGAACTATCGTTTTGATGTAATCATAATAGTTTATGATTTATTCAAAACGAAAAAAATTCTTGTGTATATAAGAGGGTTAGTGGGAGCGCACTGACAATGGCTGTCCTATAAATATGATATAATATAAGTCATTTCATGGAAATGATATTCCCATAAAATAACTATCAGCGAAAGCTTGGCTTTCGAAATACTCTCTGAGAAACCGTACATTGAAAAATGTACGCGACCTGGTGTCTCATACGCTTTGAGCATATGGATTCACAAACAGGCCAATCCGAGTGAAAGTCACTGGATTGATGTTAAGAACATCCGTTAGTATCTTAGAGAACTAAGGATGTTGTCTTAGTCTATGGAAAATGAGAACTTGAAGTGACTGGGATCACTGTAGCAAGTTTCCTATAACCGATAAAGACGACTAAAAGTCGTATAGGTACTATATAGTTTGAATAACGGTACAGTGAGCGGTAAATCTTCCAATCAAGATACTGTTACCGAATAAACAACAAATGCGGGTTAATTGCAGCAGCTAAAGCAGCAATAGAAGCCATCTGGGTAAATAATAAATCTAATTAGATTAGATATAGTTCTGTTAGCAGTTGAGCTAGGCGTCACCACAGGCTAAAGAATTATTGGTCTCATCAACGATCCATATATATACTTCGATATTCATCTGATTCGTTCGGATCATACATCGTGGTGATGTGATGATCGAATAAATCGCATCAAGATGATAATCATATAATCCGCTGACGAAAGCTTTTCTCAGCAGTTTGAGTCAACCGTACATAGTTCGGGTGTCAGAGACTCGAGTGACTGGCTATAGGCCAAGTGGGAGATTGTTGGACAATTATGACCCATAGCGTCACTATTTGTACAGATCATGGTGTTGTTGTACAAATTAACTATGTGACAAAGGAGACTGCTCTCTTATCATTTGTGATTAGATCACCAAGATATATAAATGATAGGAGGCCCCTATGATTTGTTCCTGGATTGAGAATGATATGAGACAGTATCAGTCCACGAAGGATAAATAATTAAATATCCCTAGTCAGAGCATTGTCGAGATTGGACATCGATAAATGTGTAAAAGACTAGTATTACACTTGTGCGCGTTGTGAGGGCACAACATCATAGTTCTCATATATTTGGGTATAAGATACTCATGCAAGTGTAATAGGAGGTTGTGTTTTACCGATTGTACGGGAAACAGCTTCGCTCTGGATAGACCCCCTCGGAATTCCACTGGTAGTATGACTATGTGTCTATGGAAGTCCGAAATCAAGGTAGGTGTATTTGGTCTTAACCTGAGACTTGCACCGCTAATACTTGCGACAATCAATATACTTTGGTTTTAGTCGTCCAGGGCTCGGGTGAAGAGAGAGTTGTGGTTTTGGCTCCTAAACCGTAAAAATTGGAGAGAGAATGGAAGTTGTGTATATGCCTTTTTAATTTCCAAAATTAATTAAGCATATACCAAATTTCAATTCTCTAAAAGTCAAAGGTACAAGCCTTTTAACTTTCCAACCACCTCCATCACTCACATCACTCAGTCAAGTGACAACTTGTCACATCACTCAAAGTGACGTTTGATTTGACGCTTGAGGTGACTAATGATTTGACGCTTGATTTGACTTGCGTGCCGCACTTGAATTCGAAATGCGAATGCGCTCGCAAACAATCCCGGGCTCGGGTTCGCTAATTCCAAATTAACGAATTTTCCATTGCGTCGTAATTAAATCCAATTTAATTAAATAATCATGCCAAGCATAATTACTATTCACGTCGCTAACGAATTAATTCTAAATTAACTCGTTCGCCCGAATTAAAATCCGATTTTAATTCTGCGTCGAAATCCAATTTCGTTTAATATATCAAATATATTAATTTATCGATTAATTCCAAATTAATCGTTATCTCTCTTTAATTGATATTTTATCTTAGATAAAACATCTCCGCAATTAATCCCAGATTAATTTTCTCTCTCATCTAATTAATCCCAGATTAATTAAAGTGCGAGTCATACGTCATCGGTGAATCTTCAGGAAGCGACCCATGAGATCCCCGGATATATTGGCAGTAAATTCGGTCGTCGGACTATCCGAACACGTAAGTACCTCGTACTACGTTTGTACCGATTTACAAGATAAGGTTGGCTTCTAGCAAAGCGCCATGCCTACCCAATTCTCCAGAAATATCCTTACAGGAATATAAGATCTATATCAGGCGTAGTATACATAGTATTGTGTATGTCGATTCAGTATCGAATGATCATGTGCTAGGTCTGGGGCTGGAATTGTGTCTGCCCCATACGAAGCACATGTCGGATGTCTGGTAACTAGTCTCTATAATCGGATATACATGACCTTGTCATAATATCTCGATAGCTGCAGCATTTAAGAGAACCAGTCCCGTATCCTACGTGACCATCATTTCCACTATGACTGAAGTGATACTTCCGTCTTAACATCACACCCAACACACTACGATTCTCGATATACCGAGAAGAGGCGTACACAGAAACCGGTTAAAGCCCTGGACGACTAAACCAAAGTATATTGATTGTCGCAAGTATTAGCGGTGCAAGTCTCAGGTTAAGACCAAATACACCTACCTTGATTTCGGACTTCCATAAACACATAGTCATACTACCAATGGAATTCCGAGGGGGTCTATCCAGAGCGAAGCTGTTTCCCGTACCATCGGTAAAACAAAACCTCCTATTACACTTGCATGAGTATCTTATACCCAAATATATGAGAACTATGATGTTGTGCCCTCACAACGCGCACAAGTGTAATACTAGTCTTTTACACATTTATCGATGTCCAATCTCGACAATGCTCTGACTAGGGATATTTAATTATTTATCCTTCGTGGACTGATACTGTCTCATATCATTCTCAATCCAGGAACAAATCATAGGGACCTCCTATCATTTATATATCTTGGTGATCTAATCGCAAATGATAAGAGAGCAGTCTCCTTTGTCACATAGTTAATTTGTACAACAACACCGTGATCTGTAAAAATAGTGACGCTATGGGTCATAATTGTCCAACAATCTCCCACTTGGCCTATAGCCAGTCACTCGAGTGTCTTACACTCGAACTATGTACGGTTGGCTCAAACTGCTGAGAAAGGGCTTTCGTTAGCGGATTTGTATGATTATCATTTGATGCGATTTAGTCGATCATCATATCGCCACGATGTATGATCTGAATGAATTAGATGAATAGTCGAAGTATTTATCTGGATCGTTGATGAGACCATTAATTCTTTAGCATGTGCTGACGCCTAGCTCAGCTACTAACAGAATTATATCTAATCTAATTAGATTTTGTATTGACCTAGAAGGCTTCTATTGCTGCCTCAGCTGCAGCAATAACCCGCATTTGTTGTTTATTCGATAACAGTATCTTGCTTGGAAGATTTCCAGCTCACTGTTCCGTTATTCAAACTTTGTAGTACCGTTTGTGACTTATAGTCGTTTTATCGGTTAGGAAACTTGCTACAGTGATCCTAGTCACTTCAAGTTCTCCATCTCCATAGTATAAGACAGCATCATTAGTTCTCTAAGAAACTAACGGATGTTCTTAATATCAATCCAGTGACTATCACTCGGATTGGCCTGTTTGTGAATCCATATGCTCAAAGCGTATGAGACACCAGGTCGCGTACATTTTTCAATGTACGATTTCTCGGAGAGTTTTCTCGACAGCCAAGCTTTCGCCGATTATTTTTATGGTAATATCATTTCCAAGAAATGACATATATTATCATTATTTATAGGATATTTATTGTCAGTGCGCTCCCACTAACCCTCTTATATACACAAGAATCATTTCGTTTTGAATTAAATCATAAACTATTATGATTACATCAAAACAGTAATTCCAAGAACCTAATGCTTGCTTCAATCCAAACATGGATTGAATAACCTGCAAACCTTGTTTGCTAGTTTTGGTACGACAAAACCGTCAGGATGTTGTAAACATCCTCCAAAAGTTTCCTTTTCAGGAAAGCGATTTTCCCATAAAGCTGTCATATTTCATAAATGAAACATGCAGCTTCAGCAAGCATTATCCAAATGGATTTACCATGGCAACAGTTAAAAGGTTGAATCGTAGTCAACATAATGTTGATAACGATACCTTTCCGCTAAAAGCCTAGCTTTATACGTTAGTATGTTGCCATCCATGTATGTCTTCCTTGAAGACTTATAAAGTACCAATAGGCACAATGCCTTGCGGTACATCAACTAGTATTCAAACTTGTTGATATACATGGAATCTATTTCGGACTCATGGCACTTTGCCATAATAGGGAGTCGATACCTTGTATCACTTCCTCACACGTAGTCAGTTGGTATTCCTCAATAAGATAGACATCTTTATGAGGTGAGATCAGAAATCCATACCCCAGGTTATTTTCTGATTCTCTCCGACATACGCGGTTCTTGTGTATTCGAAGATTATGGTATGGTTTCATCCTTGATGAACTATTCATGTTCCATTAAGATTCGGTGCCATAAATAGTATTACTCCGATTTTCATCGAGTTTTACTATCCTCCGACTTACCACTACATATATGTATTCCTCTTAAGAAAACCGCATGGTGAGCAACAATTACATTGATATAGAGGTAATGTATCTAGTCAAACTAGTTACATTATTACAGTTTCCTAATTTAAGTACACACCCGAAGGTAGTTCCTAAACTTAGGTATCTACGGTTGAAATAGCGACTTTCGTCCCGTTTCCGATTCGCAGATTAATGTCAATCTGAAGTCAGTATCCTGCTCATAGCAGATTCTGAACATCAATATATTATATTTTATGTTCCACTAAGTATTTAAAATCTAATTTTAATACTAGTAGTGAACATAATGTTGACAAACATATTTGAAGTCGGAGCCTTGCTCGTCTTCAATTCCTTCATGTCTGCTTTGTCCAAATGGCAGTCACGCTTCCGCGATCCCGTTTGCCACAATTTAAGCAGAAATTTTAGGATATGTCATTTATCTTCCCAGAAGATTATAATGATTTTGCCTTTGCCCTTTTCATATTCCAGAAGCCTTTGGCCAAGCTTCGGGTTTCTAAAATATCGAAGTAAGGTGCGCCTTGCGCTACTTGTCTTATTGTAAATTTTGACTTTGTCTCCTTCAGAATAGTCACTAACTCTCCAAGAGTTATTTATTGCAATTTAGTACTTCTAAAATCTAAGTATAGATTTATGAAGATCCTTCAATTTCTTTATCATACTTTAAGGATCTAATCCTTAGTTCTGATTCAGAAATTAAGGAGTCTACTGCGACAAGCTTAATGGATTAAGCACTAAAGTTATCATCACATTAATCTTCCAAAGATTATGCTCTACTATTTGCTTAACTCTGGGTTTAGGCATAATATGTTATTTTATCAAATAAAGTAACTTATTATTTTCCAGGACCATCCTGAAATTATATTCCCAATTTGAAAATTAAACCATTTAAATACATTTTGCCTAGGATTATGTTTTAAATGTCAATCTTTCAATTTTATCTTGATTCTAATAGTCCAACTATTTAATCAACGATTTCAGGTACTATTTAATCAACTATATAATCAAATATACTTTTAATAGATTAAAATCAATTATATTGATTACTATAATCCAATTATAAAATCAACTATAAATGAATCGTTTGAATACAGTCCAACTGTTAATTAAAACAACGATTTAAATATTAGTCCAACTAACATTTAATTTGTTTGACGAATGATATTTGATTGAGCGCGTATGGCAAGTAATTAAACGAATATTGCAAATTCAATTCTTGCCTCCCACTATTTTTCGGCGAGCCTCTAACCCTCTGTCGAGTACTCGGGAAACCGTGTTTCCTAGCGGGCTAGGATCCCGTTAAATATCACACAATCTTGACTTTGGCCAACAAATTGTATGATAATTAACTATGTAGATCTCTAAGATCAATTGGATCCAATCCAATTCCTAGATCCAGTAGGGGGACATCCAAGTCCGAAACATATATCTTATATATGCCAATACATCCAATGTATTGCCTAACCTTTTTCCTCTGAATCAACTAAGCCTTGGCTTTGGCACAACAAACTTAGTGATCCCAGTTAAGCGCGACCCATTGACCATGGAAAGCTTCGTAATCAATGTCGATGGACAAGAAGTGGTCTTGACTTTGGCCAACAAACCACAACTTGGACAAGACACCAATATGTAACAAAGCCTTCGTGATTCAAACACATCCTCGATGGACAAAGGCCTTGACTTTGGCCAACAAGCCAATGTCAGTCTCGGATCTTGAGTAATAATCACTCAATGGAAGGAAAGACGCTTAATATTTTGCGAGGCTTTTTCGCGTGCAAATTGGCAACCAATTTATTATCTTTGTTAAGGTCTTATCATCATACACCCTTAAACATGCATTCTAATCACATAATAAAGCGCGTATAATAAAATAATAATGATATGCGGATGGATACTTTACACATTGATCCTAGATCAAATCTCTCATTTTCTCTCTCCTGCTAACACAAGTATCACTTTTACCCGTTACACTACACTTCTAAAGAAACCTCATTTACATTGAGGGGAATAGGTGAGAAGAGAATACAAAGAATATGGAGGTGATAAGGCTGGACACGCAGGTCCAATTAATAAATCAAATTTATTACAACAATTTCTAAAATTGCCTCACCCTTCTAATATCCATCTGATATACAATATTCATGCATCGCAATCATGTATTCACACAAGCATGTCATCAATCAATCTAATCAAATTAATTAATCTGATAATTAGTGATCATCCAATGTTCAAACAACGATTTGATTTTGCTCGAGTCAAACTCGTTTTGCGAATAAGTACTCAAAGTACGAATTCTCGAATTAAATTAAACTACATAATTAAATCCAATTCAATTTGTATTTAATACTAACTCGCTATTTAATTCCAAATTAAATACTACACTTTATTAATGAACTTTTACGACTTAAATTCCAAATTTAATCGTTACGGGTCTCAAAGCCCGATTAACGTCCAACGTTAATTTAATTAAAGTCCAATGGGCTTTTAATTAATTTCTTAAGGCGTGGACTTTTGGTCAACTCGGGTCAAACCCAATAACCAAAGTCCAATCCGGGAATTACCCCATAAGCCTAGAAATCAATTTAGGCCCATTAGGCCCAATTAAACTTTAAAAGGTCCATTAGTCGCATTTGGGCTTTATGGAGGCGGTTTTGGGCCCAATTGGATCCAACCAATTTAGCCTAAACCCAACTTAGTACAACCAAGCCCAATAAGCCCAATAACAACTTTAAAAGCCCAATTTCCAAAATTAGCCCAACTTAATTAAATTACAAAATTTCAATTTCACAATTTAATTACATAAAGTGTATTACATAATTAATTACCCAATTAACATTTCTAAAACATCAATTAGCCTAATTAATCATGCTCAATTACATCAATTAGTGTCCAACATATTTTGATCAAAAATCAAACCCATATGTACATGCTATATTCTCGGCAATTTGGGGAAAATTATGCCCAATTCGAATTCAATCCAATTAAACATAAAATCAACATTCCCAATTGATTTCCAACACATCCAATGATCAAAAATCAAAACCACCAATACATTAGGGTTCTTCTAATTTTCAGCCAAGCTTAGCAAATTGGGGAAAATTAATCCAATTAATTTTTCAACAAATTGATCACATATAACTCTAAGTTATCCATATATAAGCATATTCAAACAAACAATTTGCCAAAAACATGCTTAAATCAAAACGCCCCAAATTTTAGTTAAGAACCATAATTCATGTTTCATGCTCAAATGGCTCTGATACCATTGTTGGATTCTCTAAGGTCCAAGGATCAATAATCAAGCAATGAAACAAGTGAAAACACAAAGGAGAATATTGGAATCATACTCACAATGAACGGATTGGATGCTACGAAGAACAAAACTTTTTGCCCTCCTCCATGAAGCTCGGCAGTGGGCTGATTTTGTCTACAAAATTTCGGCCATGGACTCCATGAAATCTTCAAGCTCCAAGCTTCCAAAATGAATTCCAAGCTCACGAAATCACTACCCTATCACCTTGGTATGTCTCCTAGAGTGTGCTAGCACTTTGATTTTGCAACAAACACTCATTTGCCTATCTATAACTCATGGTTTTACTGAAACCAGTGAAGAGAAAAACCAGAAGCAGTGGGCGAGAGAGAGAAGAAAAATGGTAAATAGAGAGTTGTGGTTTTGGCTCTTAAACCGTAAAAATTGGAGAGAGAATGGAAGTTGTGTATATGCCTTTTTAATTTCCAAAATTAATTAAGCATATACCAAATTTCAATTCTCTAAAAGTCAAAGGTACGAGCCTTTTAACTTTCCAACCACCTCCATCACTCACATCACTCAATCAAGTGACAACTTGTCACATCACTCAAAGTGAGGTTTGATTTGATGCTTGATGTGACTAATGATTTGACGTTTGATTTGACTTGCGTGCCGCACTCGAATTCGAAATGCGAATGCACTCGCAAATAATCCCGGGCTCGGGTTCGCTAATTCCAAATTAACGAATTTTCCATTGCGTCGTAATTAAATCTAATTTAATTAAATAATCATGCCAAGCATAATTACTATTCACGTCGCTAACGAATTAATTCTAAATTAAATCGTTCGCCCGAATTAAAATCCGATTTTAATTCCGCGATGAAATCCAATTTCGTTTAATATATCAAATATATTAATTTATCGATTAATTCCAAATTAATCGTTATCTCTCTTTAATTGATATTTTATCCCAGATAAAATATCTCTGCAATTAATCCCAGATTAATTTTCTCTCTCATCTAATTAATCCCAGATTAATTAAAGTGTGAGTCATACATCATCGGTGAATCTTTGGGAAGTGACCCATGAGATCCCCGGATATGTTGGCAGTAAATTCGGTCGTCGGACTATCCAAACATGTAAGTACCTCGTACTACGTTTGTACCAATTTACAAGACAAGGTTGGCTTCTAGCAAAGCGCCATGCCTACCAAATTCTCCAAAAATATCCTTACAGGAATATAAGATCTTTATCAGGCGTAGTATATGTAGTATTGTGTATGTCGATCCAGTATCGAATGATCACGTGCTAGGCCTGGGGCTGGAATTGTGTCTGCCCCGTACGAAGCACATGTCGGATGTCTGGTAACTAGTCTCTATAATCGGATATACATGACCTTGTCATAATATCCCGATAGCTGCAGCATTTAAGAGAACCAGTCTCGTATCCTACGTGACCATCATCTTTGTTATGACTGGAGTGATACTTTTGTCTTGACATCACACCCAACACACTATGATTCTCCATATACGCAGAAGAGGAGTACACAGAAACCGGTTAAATCCCTGGATGACCAAAACCAAAGTATATTGATTGTCGCAAGTATTAGCGGTGCAAGTCTCAGGTTTAAGACTAAATACACCTACCCTAATTTCGGACTTCCATAGACACATAGTCATACTACCAATGGAATTCCGATGGGGTCTATCCAGAGCGAAGCTGTTTCCCGTACCATCGGTAAAACACAACCTCCTATTACACTTACATGAGTATCTTATACCCAAATATATGAGAACTATGTCGTTGTTCCCTCACAACGCGCACAAGTGTAATACTAGTCTTTTACGCATTTATCGATGTCCAATCTCGACAATGCTCTGACTATGGATATTTAATGATTATCTTTCGTTGACTGATACTGTCTCATATCATTCTCAATCCAAGAACAATCATAGGGACCTCTTATCATTTATATATCTTGGTGATCTAATCACAAATGATAAGAGAACAATCTCCTTTGTCACATAGTTAATTTGTACAACAACACCGTGATCTGTATAAATAGTGACAATATGGGTCATAATTGTCCACCAGCGGTATCCAATTTAGTGAGGTTAAAATCAGTTTAATTTAGTCCAACCGACCATAAAGGCGGTATCCCATTAAGTCAGGATTTAAAATAGTTTATATATTTTAATTAAGGGAGATTAATCTAAATATTAGTAATAAAAGCTTTACCCTTCACCCCAGTAGAGGGGAGTTACCTCCTCATACTGAACAAGTAAAATAAAGTCTGAAAAGTAAATAAATAAAGAACTATTGCGTAAAATAAAAAATTAAATACAGAAAATTGTAAACAAACAAGATACAATCTTCTTACTATTCTTAAGGAAAATCCCAGAAGAATGTATGAATTTTCCTTCTGATTTTAGCTTGTATGAATTTTCCTTCTTAATATTCTTATAGGCAAAATTCGGCCCTGCGCGTCGCGACGCATAATGCCTTACGCGTCACGATGCTGACGTCAGTAAAGACGTGGATTGTCGGCAGTATGGGATGATGACACTTGTGTAGGACACAGAAATGGGCGTCGCTGTTCCAGGCTCGCGGCCCGATCGGGAGTACGGAGTAGCCCACGGGGGACTACACTGGAGAAATAAAAATGGAGTCGCCACCCAGTGTGAATCGGGAAAATGATTTAAGACCGCACTCACCCCTCGCAAGGGAAGACCTCAAACCATTGGGTTCGAAATGGTCCCTTATTTATGCCACTTGTAATGAAATGATTTGTGCGATAACTTAACCGAATATACACAACATATATGTTCAAGAGTAACTTAGATCTAGTTTGCATTCATGAAAGTAAATCCTACGTCTAAATTTGCATGCTTTGAAGTAAGTTCTCATAACGGCAAACATACGATATCATACAATGAGCATGTTGAATCATCAAATACCAAGAATAAATAAATAATCACTTAAACATAAACGTAAATTAAATTCCTAATGCGAAGACAAATAATTAAATCATGCATAAAGAAATAACATAATCATACTTAAAAATAAATAACATACTCGACTAAATCATGCTTAAGTAATAAATAACATACTAGCAACCTAATCATGCTCGAATACAAGGTTGGATGAAACGAAATATGTGTCTCTCAAGTGGTATGTGGCATTGTATCACGAGTACAAACACCGTCCATTCGGATACGACTACGGAATTTACGTCCGGGTTTCCATCCGATATACCACAAGAGAGAACACATATTCCGTTCATCCGGAAATCATATCATGCACTAATCCACAATACTCATGCGAAATAAAGCAATAAAATAAATAGAAATAAAAGGGAATAAATAAAAAGGTGCCCTCAGGTCTAACCTCTTTAGTCTTCTATTTAAAGTGCGGTACGCGGTTGTCGGAAGGGTTGATGCTCCGCAACTCCTTCGGTTCACTGGTTTAACATTTTCCTTCGTTGTTTCGCTGTTTTGGCTGCTGTTTTACTCCGTTTTGCTGCTGTTTTATGGTCACTATTTTCGCGGTGATTGGGGACTGTTTTGGCTTGCTATTTTGCGGTATTCGGGGACTATTTTCATGGTTTTTTGTTCACGGTTTGGGGGGTGTTTTTAGGGTTTGTTGCTCACGGTTTGGGGGTGTTTTTAGGGTTTTTTGCACACGATTTGGGGGACTATTTTCAGGGTTTGTTGCTCACGGTTTGGGGGCCTAATAGCGAAGTTGAGGGTGCGTGAGTGGCTGCTACGTGAAGGAGCGTGTGTGAGTGGAGAGGCTTTATGCGAAGTTGAGGGTGCTTGAGTTTGTTGGCGTTGAAGGGGTTTTTATGTGAGTTGGGGCTGCTGGATATAGGCGTGCATGGGTAATGGCGTTATGAAGGGGCAGTTACGTGACTGAATGGCTAGGTTTGTGAGGGGGCTCTTGGTGCATGAGTTTGGCTAGTCAGGGGGCTTGTTATGTGGTCAGGGGAAGACTTGTTACGTGAGTGTGGTAAAGGTTTTTTTGGGCAATGGCATGAGGTATCTTGGGAGGCTATAGGCGTGAGTGAGTTAGGTTATTTTCTTTGTGTTTCGTGAGAATGAATTAGGGGTTTCAAGGTTAGGTTAAGGCTTCTTTTTATAGGGAAATGAGGGGTAATCCTTGTGTGAATAGGGAAAGGATTTGTGTAATTATGGGAGATATTTTTAATTAGTGTGTGATAGGGAAAAATCTTTTAATTAGGGAAGTGATTTGTTTTAGTTAGTAAGATGATTATTGGGATTTGATTTGATTTCATTTAGTTTAGGCATGTGATTTAATTTAATTAGGAATTTGATTTATGAGATTTGATTTGATTTGTTTACTTTAGGAATGAGATTTGTTTTGATTTAATTGGATTTGATTAAATTTAATTTAATTTAATTTAATTTTTGACATGTGTTTTAAATGTTTTAATTATTATTGGATGTGATTTAATGGGCTTGGGCTAGGTGGGCGTGTGGCTTTGGTTTTGGGCTAGGGATGTGTTTTAAAACAGAGGTCCAACAAGCAAACCCGAAGCTAAAAAATCGAATTAAATCAAATAGGATGTCAATTCCTGACTCTTCCATTCCGACGTCTGTTTCCCACGACTTCCACAATTTAAAGAGGTAGTGTCTCCATGTGAGACTTATCATCGGGACTTACATGCAAAAATGCAGTGCCTACAACATGTCAGGCGCATGTTAGCAAAATTATTGTGATATTGACACGTGGCAGGCGCATGTTAGCAAGTGCGCATGATAGTAAGTTTCTCTGATTTTGACACGTGTCTGGCGCACGTTAGTAGCGTAAGATAGCAGTCGGCGTATTTTAACAGACGGCGTATTTTAGCAAACGACACATTTTAACAGGAAATTTACAGTTTTGCCCTTTTTTTTTTTCTGTTTTTCGATGTTTTGGTCCTGATTTGATTCCAGAGAGTCATGTTGTTTTATTTATCTACAAAATAACACAAAACACATCAAAATATTCACAAAACTCAAGAAACTATACAAAATATTAAGTAAAAGGGACGGTAAATATTGATATATTTATCGCTTATCAGTAATGATAGAAGGGTTGAGTTTGATGAAGTCCAACCTATAGATGACAGATCTATAGAGGAATCACAGGTTCAGACAGAAGCAGAACCTTCTAGTTCCACTCTCCGTAGGTCTACTAGGATATCTAGACCTCATGAGCGCTTATATTTGATACAAGACAAGAGTTTTGATGTGCTCCTTATTGAGGAGACTGATCCATATACCTACAGAGACGCAATGTTAGACATTGATTCCGCTAAATGGTAGGAGCCATGAATTCTGAAGTAGACTATATGCATCAGAATCAACTATGGGACTTGGTTCCGCTTCCTGAGGGAATTATTCTCGTAAGTTGTAAATGGGTTTACAAAAGGAAGCGCGTGCCCGATAGGAAGGTTGAAACCTTCAAGGCCGACTGCTTGCTAATGGTTACACTCAAAGGCCAGATGTTGACTATGATGAAATATTTTCACCAGTAGCGATGCTAAAGTCTATTAGGATTTTGTTGGCTATCGCTGCTTATCATTATTATGATATTTGGCAAATGGATGTCAAAACAGCTTTTTTTAATGGATTTCTTGATGAAGAAATCTATATGGAACAGCCGGAGGGTTTTGTCTCCAGCCAAAATTCTGGCATGGTATGTAAGCTTAAGAAGTCCATTTATGGACTGAAACAAGCTTCGCAGAGTTGGAATCTTTGTTTTGATGAGGTAATCAGATTGTCTGGTTTTCTCAAAAACGAAGAAGAACCTTGTGTTTATAAGAAGGTTAGTGGGAGTATGATCGTGTTCTTAGTGTTTTATGTTGACAACATCCTGATCATTGGAAATGATCTTGGAATGATGCAGGGTGTTAAAGCATATCTATGAAAAACTTCTCCATGAAAGACTTGGTGAAGCTTCCTATATACTTGGTATAAAAACTCTATAGAGATAGACAAATAAGCTGATTGGGTTATCTCAATCTTCGTACATAGATAAGATCCTAGAAAGGTACAACTTTAGCAATTGTAAAGTTGCTAATATATCTTTTCGACATAATATTCATCTTTCGAAGAAGATGTGTCCCCAAATGGAAAATGAAAAGGCTAGAATGTATAGTCAGCCTTATGCATCATGTTTAGGAAGCATCATGTATGTCATGTTATGTACGAGACCTGATATTAGTCATGCAGTAAGCGTTACTAGCAGATATCAATCAAATCCAGGTAACGACCATTGGATGGCCGTTAAACATATCCTAAAGTATCTGAAAGGTACTAAGGATAAGTTTCTTATTTATAGAGAAGGTGATTTACAAATAAGAGGATATACAGATTCTGACTTTCAATCAGATCCTGATGATAGAAAGTCTACCTCAGGTTTTGTATTTACTCTTAATAATACTACAGTCAGTTGAAAATATTCCAAACAAGGATCAACATCTGATTCTATCACTGAGGTGGAATATATTGCGGCATCAGATGCTGCAAAGGAAACTGTATTGATTAGAAAATTTATCACCGAATTGGGAGTTGTCCCAAGCATCGAGGATTCGAAACATGTAGAATGAAAGTACCACATTATTCGTGAGATCATCGCTCGAGGAGATGTTGTCATATGCAAGATATCTGGAAAGGACAACATAGTAGACCCGTTACGAAGGCCTTGCCTCCGAGACTATATGATAGACATGTAGAGGCGATGAGTATTAGATACCATCAAAATTTACACTAGAGCAAGTGGGAGAAAATGTTGGAGTTGGTGCTTGGCGCGCCAAATTTTATTGTATTTATTGTAAATACGTTATACATTATATTTTATTATGAATAAAATTAAGTATTTTTCATCAATATAATCTTATATATGGTAAAGGCGTAAAAGACCTTAGAATGAATTATTGTGACATAATTACAAAAGCGCCGCAATTGTTACTGAGAAATGTCACGATACAATTCATTCTTAAATTATTCCTAGTCAAGGTTTACATACTTGGTCAGTTAGTAAACCCGTGAGATCGGTACGTGTTGTATATTAGAATTTTTCTAAAGGTTTATCTCAGTAAACCATGAGTCTTGGGAGACTCATATAGACACATAGGTATTTATTGGATAAATACTGAACGACTCATTCAAAGATTCATGATAAATGATACACCAACGTCAATAGGAATCATTGCGAGTCAAATAACATATTATCTCATTTGACTTGTGATACCACTATGGATATATGAGATATCCTTCGTACTTTGATGGCAGTCACGTCAATGATCTTTTTAGATCAGACCTTCGCCTGTTCGTCCGGTATGGACTGATACTCACGATATCCTGTGATGTATCCAGAGAGGATCTGTCAGTCTCGTGTACGGGATTTAGGTGTCCAATTTGTGATTATTTGAAATCCTTGGCTGAGGTATAATTCGGAAACGAGTTCCGAATATTTATTATGAATCATAAATATGTCGTGACACATGAATTGTTCATAGTGAAGATTTGACGTTTCATCTATATCTCCGGAACAATTCGAATAACCTATGACAGAAGGATTATATATGCAATGATTTCAACTTGGATGGTTCAACTCGATTATCTGTGATCATCGTAATTTATGAGTGGATAAATTACGGACATGGAAATAGTTTCCATGACAGGTAAACTTGAACCTAAAGAGTCACACAATATAAAGTGTACTCGTTGAGCACTTTGGCAATTAATTATGGATAATTCGGATTATTCATAATATACACATGCATTTTAAATAATGTATATTTGTATACGATACATAATTTAGATTAGATACACATTATTAACTTATTGAATTTTGTCACTTGTTTTATTATTATTATTAATTAATTAATTGTGAATTAATTACTAATAATAATAAATGGAAGAATATTCTTGGAATATTTTTCCATGTATTTATTTTATTTTTTTGTTAATTAAAATTAATTAATTAATTACTTGTTAATTAATTGATGTATTAGATAAGAATATCTTGAATATTCTTATTACTTTTGGAAAATTGTGATTGGCCAAACCATGTGATTTGAACGCATGGATTTTTATTAACAAAAATCAAATAAATACATTTTGATAAGATCAAACTTGGGACAAAATAATTGGGCCAAAATAAAAGCAAAATTTGACCAAAAATGGTCTAGCATTTTCGGTCATGGAGGTTATTTGTATATCAATGGAATTTTTTCATTTTTTATAAGCTTAGACACTTCTTATGTGTTGAGAAAATAAAGAAAAACTGGATTAGGGTTCTAAGGAAGTTGATCAACATCAAAGGTAAAAAAATTGGAAATTTGGTGCTTTGAATTAAGGTAATTTAAAGTTTCCAATTTCTAATTTCTTAATTTTGTTTCTTAAGCATGAGAATATATATTGGATATATATTTTGCATATCTTAAACTTATATGTATCTTGGATATGTATATGAACACAAAATTTGATGTTAATTGCTTAGAAACCTTAATTAGTTTTTTTATTAAACATGTGTTGTTAGATTAATTAGTGAATTAATCTTAAAATTAAAATTGTCATTCTAGAGGGATATTACCACTGTAATATTTCCTAGAATTGTTAATGGATGGTACACCAACGTCAATAAGAATCTTCTCGGGTTGAGAAGAATTTGTGATACTTTGACTTGAGATACCATTGTGGGCACATGAGACATCTTCCAGACTTAGATGGAAGTCACGTCACCGATCTATTTAGATCAGACCTCCGTCTGTTCGTTGGGTGTGGAAAGATCCCCAGGGTGTCCTGTGTGTGTCGAGATAGGATCCGTCACTTCTGTGTACAGAGCATAGATAGTCCATATATGATTAGCAATCATATAAAAACCATGGGCCCGTGGTACACTTTAGAAGTAAATTCTAAGTGTTTTTTTAGAGATTGCTAATAGAGACGTCGACGAGATTGTCCCTATAGAGATTTGACGTTTACATCTATTTCTCTAGGATATATCTGGATACCTGTGACGGAGGAATTAAACATATGTCATGACCTCGACCTGTATGATTCAGTGAGTTTATCCATGGTCGTCATAATTTACGTGTGGGTAAATTATGGACACGAAATTGGATTTCGTGATGGATATGCCTGAATCTAGATAGTATCACTAATGAAATATACTTGTAGAGCACTAGGGCAACTTTTATGAATAATACTGATTATTTATAAGTCGTTTAAAGGTTAAACGAAAAATACATGCAAAAAGACCTAATGGTCATTTCCTAATTATTGTGTATTTGTATTTAATGATAGATTTTATTAAATACACATAAATTAAATGTCAAATTATGATATTTGACATATATCATATATATATATATATATATTTGGATATTTAAAGTAAATATAATACATATATTTAAAATATTTATATTTAAATAATTATTTAATTGTTAAATAATTAAAGTAATTAAAAATATAAATATCTTAAGTTTTGATATTTTTGGAGATGCCTTAAGTTGCTTTATTTGACTTGTTGAAAATCATTAAATGGTGTAATGATCATATACACAAGTTGAATTAATGAATTAATGAAAAAAAAATATCTAGATATTTATTTTTTACTCCGAAAATTCGGCCAAGGCTAAAATTGGGAGAATAAATTATTTTGTTTCATTTTCATTCATTTTAGTTTAATCCACCAAATATTACAAAGTGAGTTTTGAGAGAAAAAGTTTGGAGATCAAAATAAAGCTTGAAAAACTTGGATTTTTGTAAGTTTTTCTCTAACTTTTTCAATTAGAAAATTGTTTTTATGATACTAGGCTTCACACTACAAGAAAAGACCGAATTAGCGACGGAAAATAGCGACAGATTAATCCGTTTCAACAGTTAGAAACGGAATAGCGACGGAATTGAAATGGATTACAGCATTAGCAACGAAATTTAACGACGAGACAAAATTTCATTACTAATAGTGGCGGAAATATCATCGCGGGAAAAAAAGCGACGAAATAGCGACGGATTATTGAATCAGTCTCTATCTATAGCGACAGAATTCATATTCCGTCTCTAAATAGAGACGTAACTGAGACGAAATATAATTATGTCGCTATTTTTTAAGTTTGTAATTAGTTGGTTGGAAACTTTTTTGAAAGATTCTTGAATGTTTGTTTAATAAAGAAAACATGAAATTAGTTCATTAGCTCTCTTTTGATTATTTGATAATCATGTTTCCATTCTAGAGTTGCTAAGCCACTCATTGATGACCTATAATTTTTCTTGAGTTTTTTCATGATGGTGAGACTTGTTTGGTGTGGTAAAGTTTGAATTAAAGTGTTGGATTCAATTGATTTGATATATTTTGTCAATTTGAAGAAATTATAAAATTAGGGTTCTTAACCCTTTCCCAATTTGGGATTTTTCATATATGTGATTTATGGTGTGTATATGATGCATATTAATTTTTGAGTTGATTGGATTTGATCTTGACATGTTTTGAACAAAAATGGACCAAATTGTAAAAACTGAAAAATTGTGGGGTTGTTAGGCAATTTGGAATTTTTTGGGGATTTTGTTGCAATCTGATTTTGATGTGTTGGACATGTTGGAAATCATTTTAGAATTGATTTAGAATCATCCAAAATTATATTTGACAATTTGAGGACTAAAATGATCAATTTGCAAACTATTGGGCCAATTCGGCAATTACCAAGAAATTTGATTTCTTGTGTAAAATTTTAGTTTTTTAAGTATTGGGTAATTAACTAAATAAGTTTATTTAATTGATCCAAGAAAAATTATTGAAATCGAAAATTTTAATTTTCCGCGTTTCCGCTGCGTTATCGGATTTTCGCCATAAAACCCCTACAAAATGGTATCAGAGCGAGTCTGATTCTGGACACCCTGATATGATTATGCCTTTTAAATTCAATGTTTAATTTAATCCTTACTTTATGCATGCATGTGTTTATTTTATTTGATTAAATAAAGTAAAAGCATCTTTTGCGGAAAATCCCTAATTAATAAGGTTTTATGTTAATTATGTATTTGATGCATGTTACATGGTCCGTCTTGTGAATACGGTTTATGGATATCTTTTCTATGACTACATCCGAGAACGTGCCAAAGCTGTGAGGGTGTAGCCGATAGAAATTTATTTATGTCGGATGTATATCTGATACTAGATAAATTCAAGCGAAAGCGGAATCCTAAACGTGCCAAAGCTGTCAGGGTTATGCTAGTAGCTTGATTTTATCATTGTCAAGTTTAACCTTGGTACGCTCCTTGTGAACGTGCCAAAGCTGTCACAACGAGAAACGACCAGGACCGGAAACCCAGGACTCACAATTGAGTGATTGACAATGAGTTGTCCACCTGATGAATATACGTAGGCGAGAACGTGTCAAAGCTGTGAGCTGAAATATATTCATGGGATCCACCTTTCACTATTTGTATTTAATTTAATTATTAAATCTTTGTATTATGTTTGGGGATTACAGTATTGCATGATTTAGTGGGAGTGATATTTTTAGATTAAAAATTCATGATCTAGTTAATGCTTTCGATATTATTTGAAACTGCTTATATCTGCTAACCATTTTTCATAATCTATATGATAGATTTGCGATTGTGGCACAATCGACTAATCCATTTGCGCGTATGTTGGATACAAACAAACTTAAAGGCGTTGAGAACTTTGCCGATTGGATTTGGATTTAAGGATTGTCCTTGAATCCGAAAAGTTGGGATATGTACTCAAGGGTCCGTTGTCCCTTGCTATGTCTGAGGACGCAACACTGGAGGAACTACAAGTTTTCCAATCTTGGAAAGATGATGTTTTAAAAGTTAAATCATACATCTTAAGTTCACTGGCATCGGAAATCAAGAGGCAATACTATGGCATGCCAAATGCGTATAGTATGATGATGTGATTGAGAGAATCATATATGCCAACTTGTAGTACTCTCCGAGAGCTTCGATTTGGCGGGTGGCTTGGGTCGTGAAACGAAACGATGAACCGGGATCGGCAAACCCATTTTCATGCATTCCTCGCGTCGTTTCGTCGGATTCCGGCATCCCTTTGCCAGCCGCCGGCAGCTGGAGGGTAGGATGAGCTGGCGCATCTTTTGGTGGTGGTGCACCAGCCGACGGTTGCCGGAGTGTGGCCGGTGCAACCAGAAGCAGTGGGCATGATTTTTTTGGGGTGAAGGGCCAACTTGAGAGTTTTGGGAAGTTATGCCGAGACGAACAACTTTCGTATTAAACACTCTTCGGAAATTTATATTTTTGAAGCCTTTCTGATATAAATTTCGAAAAGTGTTCAACACGAAAGTTGTTCGTCTCGGGAAAAAAAAGTCTGATGGTTCAAGAATCAGCTCAATCAGAGCTTATTTTCTATTTGTATAGCCGAAACAACAAACTCTTACGTGTATAATGATAAAATCAGAAATCGCATAATCGGTTCTCGAAACCATGCGTTTTCCAACGGGACGAAACTTCACTTTAAAATATTTCAACCTATTTTTCAACACATAAGGTCCTTTTTCCAAATGTCATTCAGTTCTAAATTCTAAACTGTAATTCGAAAATCTTACAGAATCGTTCTGAAAAATATCCGGGATATTACACCTGCTTGACAACAGGATCTTCAACTTCTGATAGGTGTTGGAAGATGAGAGTTGATGTCGTCACGACCTAGGCTAGTTTGGCCGAAATGACATTTTCTATCCTAGGAACCTTGCCAAGGGAGAAAAATGTGTTAGCACAAAAAAAGAAAGTGTTATCTTAGCCCGAGGTCGACATATCAAAGGCTCACCATCAGAATCTGAATCGGGTGAGGGTAGGCATGGAGAATGTTTCCTCTTACTCTGGTGCACATTAGGGAGTTTCTTAGAAGAAGTTGCCTTCTTGGACCAAACAACTTCAACAAGGTTCACTGAAGTAGGTTTTGAAGAATGAGAAAGATGAAGGTTACTATATACAATGGTTGAAGGCCAGGAAAAGCTTAATCCGAACAACAAGCCAATTTTTTTCAAAAAGAATATGGGTGGATGTACAAGGGATGAAGACGTCGAAGACGAAAGATCTCATTAGAGTCTTCGTCTCCGACAAGAACTAATTGATCTCTTAGTCCGATAAAACTTTGAATCGTTTTGACTGAACCGGATGAGCAAAAAATAAGGGTAACGACCACGCTTGAATAGGGCCGAATTGGCGGACGATAAAATTTAGGGAATATACCTCAGCCCCGGCTTTTCCATTGGTCCCGACCAAGATGTCATAGGCCAGCTCACGACCACATAAATACATGCGCCAAATATGAGCTGAAACCTCATCACCATCATGATCTGAAATATTATAGACAAATGCAGGGCTATTATCCAAGAGAAAGGAAAAAAAAAACCTCAAAAAGACAGTAAAAATAATCAGAAATAAAATAATAAGGGAGTGAGACCAATCCCAGCTGAGAAAGTAGAAAGCCAACACATAGAGCAAAACAAAGTTGTTTTTTGATGGAGCCAAAAAATGGGAAATATGCTCTGATCTATAGCTAGGCTAGCCAGAGCGGACCGGAAGAGATTGGGGAAGAGCTATAACAAAGTTGTTTTTAGAGAACGGCTAACCCTTTGTAAAGGACGGTCATGATAAAAGAAGAAAGATCAGAAAGACGACAACTAGCTATGTCAAAATACAAAGGTAGGTAGCCAATGTCAGGTTTTTGCCTGGGGACATAAATAATATAGATGAAAAGCCAATAGTGAATGAACATTGTGCGTTCACTGATAGAAATAAGAGAGGTGAGGTCGATAAAAAGTTGAGATAAGGCCGAGTAAGAGCTAAGGGAAGAGTTATCGAAAGAATAAGGGGTGGATCAGAATTTGGTGTGAGAAAAAATGACAGCACCCAAAGTGGACAAACTTGTCAGTTCGCTTACATCACGTAGAGTGATGGTCATGGGACCAACTAGGAAGATATATGTGTTGTATTCGAAGGAACAAAAAAAGAAGAGAAATGTGTAACAGAAAACTATCAAAAGAAAAGATAATGAGCGAGAGTTCGAGAAGTGATAGGATGTTTGATCGTTCAAAGAGACTGTGGGTTTCAACAGGTTCCTTCATGCGTTGAAATCAGTCCCTAAAAGTATGATTTGGTGTAGGCAAATTGCTAATGGCGTTAGCCTGACAAAGTGGTGAAAGAGAGAATGTGTTAGTACTTAGAATTGAGAAGGTTGTAGACAGATAAAAGTAAAACAATAAGGGAAAATGGCGTCTTTTATAGCCAAAGCAATGGTTTGCCCTAGAAAGATGGCACGACTTGATTGGAAGAGGTGGGAAACGTGAAAGGACTGGGCACGTGATAAAATCATATCAATGTCAGATGAGGAGACGTGAAACTTGACCAGCAGAAAGCATACACATTTAATAAGGAAATGATTAGCTTTGATTAGGTTTATTGCATTCAATGAGAAGACACCTCAAAAGTTACATTAAATGAAGCTATATTTAATGAATGGCCATCTCAAAAGTTGTATTTAATGAGAAATCATCTCAAATGTTATAAAGTGGAGATAGCTATCAATCGAGAAATATAGCCCCAATTTCATCAACCAAATCAATTGGGTCATATTTGAGGGGTAATTGTTGACGACCGAAAACTGCAAGGGCTAAAGGATGTTATCGTTCAATCAAAACATGTGACATGACACAATAACGCCAGGAGAAATTCATCCTGATGAGAGAAGCGATGGAAAACGCTCAAGCAACCAAATAGTCCAATCAGCCAGGAAATCAAATCGCCCAATCAGCCTGGCAGTAATCAACTCGAGGAGCAGTTGTGTCAATATGGTCACAATCCAACAGTTGAAGACGAGTAAGACTTGGAGAAGTTGGACCACATTCCCCACAATTATCACCCACGTTTCAAATGTAATTTCCTTTTTTAATAACATTAGTTGTAAATTGTGTGCTTGCGCCCCTTGCATGCATTTCTCAATTAAATCAAACATTTTTTTTGGGATTCTATTCCAAGCACTACAAGAAAATGGACCTTTAGTGCCAAAAAATTTCGTCGCTAAAAGTTAAAATTTCGACGCTAAAGATTTTCTGCGTCGAAATAAAATTTGGACGCGAAAGCTTGGTCGATGAAGGTATTTAGCGTCAAAAATCGATTTTGACGCTAAAAATATATCTTCAGCGACGAATATTTTGTCGCTAAAAGTACTTATTTTTAGCGTCGAAATCGATTTTCGACGCTAAATGCCTTCCTCGACCAAAATTTCACGTCAATTTGACTTTGCCACAGAAGACCTTTAGCGTCGAAATTTTGACTTTATGCGATGAAATTTTTTGACGCTAAATGTGAAAATAGTAAAAAAAAAAATCATTATAATTAGTTTTAAAAACTAATTATAATAAAATTGACATTACAAATTAATTTCAAACTAAATTTCATTACAAAAGTAATTAAATTTTTAGAAAACATAAGAATATTATTACAAATTTGTTATAAAAAATTATAACAAGGATATCTTTATTGATATAAAATTAAAATTAAAAAATTTATCGTAACAAAAAAACATAAAATAATAAACAAAATGATAAACTATAATTTTCTATATATTTTCTTCATCTTCACTTTCATATTATTCATCTTCACTTTCATTTGTTTTTTATTTTCTTCACCATCTTCATATTCCCATACAAGAAAAAAAAAATAATAAAACATTGGATGTTAATATAAAATACAAAAAATGAAACAAAACCTTTAAGGAAAAAAGAATTTTAGAGAGTAAATAAGAGTATAAGAGAAAGAAAGTGAGAATATGAGAAATTAAAGACCAAATGAATTTATAAGAAAAAAAAAACCTTTAGCGACGAAATCTTATTTCACTGTTAAAGGTCCTCAAATAGCGGGAATTATTTCCGCCAAAACTTTTAACTTCGAAAATTCATCGCTTAATGTCAAAAAAATTAAATCTAATTTTACTAGGCGATAAATTCAAATTTTAGAAGGCAGGAAATTAAAAATTAAAAATTTACCTTTTTGTGTCGAAATTAAAATTCGACGCTAAAGATCTATGATTTAGTGTCGAATTAAAATGTTCGACGCTAAATGATATTATTTTTTTAATATTTAAAAAAACTCTCGTCTTCTAAAATTATATTTAAATTTTTGATATTTAGCGTTGAATTTAAATTTCGACGCCAAAGGTTCTACCCTTTAGCGTCAAAAAATTCTTTCGGCGCTAAAATATCTGAATTTAAAATTCGACACTAAAGAGTTGATTGAAAGGGAGAGAGAGACTAGTGAGATCATAACGAGTGAGAGACAGAGTGGAGTGTAGTTAACGAGCGAGAGAGATGAGGGTTTATTCATGAGAGAAATAAGGCCTGTTTTGGGGAAATTGAATTATCAATTTTTATTTGGTAAGTTATTTTGAGAAAAGTCAAAGGAGTTTTCTGTTGGTTGGAAATTATTTTCTATTGGTTTTATTTTTCAATGTCATCCAAATATCGAAAAATATGGAATTTATTTTCCAAATTTTATTTTACGGACATACAAAACGGATTCCAAATTCAATATTCTATATCCATATTTTTGCATGCATAGGTACCAAAAAAAAAAAAAAAATCCATGAACAAAATTATGAAAAAAAACTAAATAAATGTCGCATAATATTACTTAAAAAAATAAAAATATATATGTGGGTGCCTAGTAGGTTGGCCACGTGGAAGATATATAATCGTTCATTTTAATGACATCATTGTTTATGTTACTGTTTTTTTGGTTTCTCTGTTCGAGTGTTGAGAGCAAATTACGATGGCGGCAGTAGCACTAGTAGTAAGCTACTGCAAGCCTTCGCCATTTCTCGGTCGATTCTCTCCCAAGCTTGTATCTTTCTTTTCTCTCTTTATTTCTCTTGTCAATTTTTACAATATTTTCTTTTTATATTTAATTCGATTATGCTTTTGTTTTTAATTTTAGCTTCTTCTTTTTTTGGTTTGTAATATCAAATTCTCCAATTTCGATGACTAAATGTTTGTTTATTATGAAATTATAGTGTATTTGGAAGTGCTTTCGATACTTTTAAAAAGTGTTTTTGTGTTTTTAATGAGTCAGAAATGGTTATGTGTATAGTGTATAGTATCTGATTCAAATCAATTTAAGTGTTTTTTTTCTTTTTGGGGGTTAGGGAAAGTGCTTCTGGATGCACCATTAGTTCTTTATATTGATAGATCAATGAAATTTTTGTTGTGATCAAGTTAAAATCTTTGTAAGTTGTGTAATGCTTGAGAGCCTTTTATGATCCATTGTGTATTCAAATTTTATTGAATATTGATTCATTTGATGTCACTAAAGTACGAATTGAGATTGATTTTGAGAAAAATCTGATTTAAAGGATTAACAAAGCTGTATGCTTTGGAAGTCTTGAATCTTTCATTTAATGTTGTGTTTATGAAAGATTCTTTAATATTTATAAAAGAATGATGCCCTAAATTCCTGATGAAGACTTGTAGTTATGTTCTATATGCTAAATAGAAAATGGTTGTCATTAAAATATTTCTATTTTGTTTATTACCATACATGTAAGATGTATCAGTGATAGATGCCGATAACATTATATTAATATAGGCATTTGATTTTTTAAATTGTAGGGAAAATCACCATGCAGACAAAGTATTGGGAATCAGGTGCAGTCGTCTCGAGTTTGTGCATTATTTTGGGGGACTAAGAAGTCCGTGCAGCAACAAGTATTGGACTCTTCACTGGGAGATTTCTCTTTAACAGGGTCAGGACCAGAGGTGTTATCTTTTGATGGTCCTCTAAAAACTATTAATTATATAGATTCTAGCTTTTCGTGGTTATGTTTACCAGCTATGTCCTTCAGCTAATGCATAAGATTGATACTAAATTCAGGGAGTTGCACAAAACGAGGGGGGGCCTAAGAAGATATACCTTTCAGTTATTTCTTCAATCTCAGAAGTTTCATCAAATGACTGGGATGCATGTGCTCTGGATGCTGCAGGCCCTGAGAAATATAACCCATTTCTAACACATGGGTTTCTTTCGAGTTTAGAAGAGACTGGTTGTGCTGTGAAGGTAAATAATTACTGATCCACGGTGCACCTCACATGTTCTATTAGTCGTTGTTTTAACAACTTGGACATCTGACAAGTACAGACTGCTAATGTAGTGCTGATGAATCCTTTATAGAGGCTTCTCCATTGATCATGTGCCTTGTTAGTTATGGTTCCTTCAACTTTATCCTCTTTAGGTAGGTAGGCAGTAGGCTTCTTTCATATGATATCTTGACATTACAGAAAAATCTATCATGACAATATTTCTTTTTCTTTTTTATTTTTCAATTGTGAGTTCTTTCCAGATTTTTGCTTGAATGACAAAATGTTTTTTAACTTTTAAAAAACTTTAAGCAATCACTGATGGCCTTTGCTTAAACTACTTTGACCTAATTATACTTGTTGTGTCATCTATGGCCCCATTCTTCTTTGCAACATTATAAATCTAAAGAGACTTAAGGTTCCACGTTTCCGCTGTTATTTTAATTTTGGGTTTAAACTGTTTTCAGGAGACAGGATGGACTCCGTGCCACATTGTTGCTAAGGATGAGTGTGGAAATGTTTTAGGCGTTGTTCCACTCTATCTTAAAAGGTTAAGCTTCTGCTATGCTGTCATTGCAGCAAGTTCTCATGTAGTTTCTTCTACAATTCTTTCAGAACCTTCTATTTAACTGCTTTATTGGCTGTTTCTCATCACTTTTAATTTGGATATGCAGCCATTCCTATGGTGAATTTGTTTTTGATCATGCTTGGGCAGATGCCTACTACAGTTATGGAGAAAGATATTATCCAAAGTTCCAATGTTGTGTACCATTTACTCCGGTAACTGGTCCGAGAATTTTAATACTCAATACTGCAGTCAAAGATCAAGTTATGGATGTTATAATATCTGCCATGAAAGAGCTTACGGCCAAGGTATTCTATGAATCAAATAAATGCTACTCACAAATGCATGCTGTCTATTCATTTGAAGAAATGCTCTTTATCTTTCATGGCTTTTCTTGTGGTTGGGTTCTTGGATAAAGATTAAGCACATATGTGATGTCTCTATATTCTATATTCTATTTTCCATAAAACCAATAGTCATTTTTTTAATCTGCTATATCTTGCCCTCATAATGTGACATATATCTTTTTCAGTCTCGGGTTTCTTCACTACACATTACCTTCCCATCTGAAAATGATTGGCACAAACTGAGGGATAAAGGTTTCCTGCAGAGGATTGGAATGCAGTATCACTGGAAAAATCGTAACTACAAAAAGTGAGTAATGCTTATCATGTTTCTTTATTGGTAAAATGGTTTTTTTCCGGAACACAGAAATTTGTTTACTTGGCTGTCTCACTTTATTTTATGCTCATTTATGTTCAATGCCTAGCATTAGCTCCTGGCAAACTCATCATCTGTTTTATTATGTATGAAGACGAAAATGCTAATAAAGTTTCCATCTATTGGTCAGCTTTGATGAGTTCTTAATGGATTTGAAGCAAAATAAAAGGAAAAATATTCGTCAAGAGCGTAAAAAGGTTGTTTGTTTTCAAACTTTTGTTCTTTTATTTTATACATATTATTTCCCCAGTTTGAAAAACTCCAGTGTTATTTGTAAATCATTTGCAAGTAGAATGTGATGTTCACACTGATGAGTTATTAGTATCAGTTAAAGAAGTGGGATGACAGTGTTACTTTTATTTCAATTTGGTAAATAAAACCTGTATTATGTACTTCGAATGCGCTGATATTTTCTTTGTATGTCCTATTTGTATTCCCATTAATTGTAAAATTTTCAAATATAATATCTTCCTGCAACAATGTTTCCTTTAAACTTTTAAATCATAGAATAGCTTACTGTACCTTAATTTGTTCTAAGCTTCCTAATGGTTTGAAATTCAATTGCCATTTTTGTTTAGTTCATTTAACTTGCTAATGATCTTCAGTAAACTTTCTCTATGCAGATTTCTGCACAGAATTTGACCATGAAACGGCTCCGAGGTCATGAGATCAAGGTATTTAGTGATAGGTCTAATGCCTCCAAGTGGCAAATGTTAGGGATCAGCTAGTGAATGCTCGAGTTCTTATCTTCTTAATGATTGTCCTGTTAGGCTAAGCATTGGGATTCCTTCTACCAGTTCTACAGGAACACTACTGATAACAAGTTTGTTCCTTATCCCCAAACCCTTTGTGTTTACTGTATACGAATAAAATTTCTCGCATGCATACTCCTTGTCTTTTAACATCTGGACCTGGAATTGAAAGATCTAGAATCTATTCTTGATTTTTTTTCATAGGTGGGGTAGTCCTTATTTAACACGGGATTTCTTCCACAACATGGGATCAAAGATGGAAGACCAAGTGCTACTTGTTGTTGCTGAAGAAGGGGATGAACTTGTTGCAGGAGCATTAAATCTTATTGGTGGAGATACACTTTTTGGTCGTCTTTGGGGTTGTCACCAGCGAGCTTATTATCCAAGTTTGCATTTTGAAGCGTGCTATTATCAGGTTTATTTCTGATTTTACAAGAAATTAATGTTCCCTCCTTTCTTGCCCCTTAAAAATTTTAAATAGAAGAACAATCTTGAAAAAGTGCATGCTAAAAGCAACGAGAAATCTAAGACCTTGGAAAATGAATTAGTTTGACATAATTAAACCTTGATATTGAATTTGGTTAAAGCTAAGTAGTGAACTCGTTCTACACTTCTATATGAATTACCTGCTTAACTTATTGGCGTTCTCTTGTTATATCTTGTTTCAAGTATTGAGTTCTAATTAATCAACTGGAAGGTGTATACTTTTTTTCTCTCAAAAAGCATTTTGCCGAGGATTGCAAGTACCCAAAAGTAAGAAGTCACAGAAACAGGATTTTTTCGATTTTTCTGCATTGCTCGAGTTCTGATGACGACATGACGTAAATAAACTCATCACAATATGAACTTAAAAACACAAGGTTATATGTTTTTATTTTCTTGTGGCATTTTAGGCAATTGAAGCGGCCATAGAACTCGATCTGAACACAGTTGAAGCTGGAGCTCAGGGCGAGCATAAGATTCAGCGGGGTTATATGCCTGTGACAACTTACAGCTGCCACTACCTTTTAGACGAAGAATTCAGGAAACCTATAGAAGACTTTCTAGTTCGTGAATCAACTCAGGTACTTCCAGACTCGCATAAACATTCCTGTACTGGTAGTGCGGCTTTTTAAATCTTGTCCTTCCCCTTAAGAACTGTAGCTTTTTAGTTTTCATGCCTTGTATTGTATAATATTTCTATGTTTATCTAAACTTTAACATTTATTTGCAGGTTAAGCTTGTGATGAAACTCTTACACGAATCTGGTCCCTTCAAGGAGGGTATACAATAAAAATACAAGGTATTAACTTAGTTTGAAACCAAATCGGCATTTAGTGTATTTTCATAACATTGTAAATGCCATCTTGAACTTGTATCTATAATTATCAAAGTCTCATTTCAAACTTTTGTACATAATGAACAAAATTGCAAATATAAACTGAAAGTTACGCAGTCAAGTAAATCACCAGGACTATCGATTTCTACACTTTTTACTAGGCTAATTGCAAATAATGATAATAATTATATCTTATGCATGATATACGGGCAAGGGACTGTTTGGTTCCTTGAAAAACTGCAGGAAAGTGAGATTATACAGAAAATTTTTGGATTTGGAAAGCTTTTATTGTAAAACTTAATTATTTAGGGTGTCCCACATGTCCACATACATTACATGAAGTCTTTTCATATGGATGATTAAATAATAAGGATATAAGTTATGAAAATATGAATGATTTCTTTTTATGAAATGTTGCAACTCATGTGCTTCTTTGATGGAAGGAAGTGAATTAGTTAGACTCATTATTGATCACTTATTTGATAATGAAAATTCAAGAGTCTTAAGTTACATTAAAGTTAACTATAAAAATGGTCCCTAGCCTAGCCAAATCTAAGTTTGCTCTAAGGATTTGCTCCGTCACAAATATGTTATAAAATGGAATAGGCTAGAAGACACCTTTATTAATTTGAGAGAATATAATGATTAGTATTGTATGGACAACTATGGTTGAAGGTACAATCTTAGCTATTTTATTTCTTATATTTGGTATCAGAGCAATCTTCAATCCATATTGTTCAGTATAGTTAGTTTTGAAATTTCTTGGAGTAATATATGTCTTGTGCTATATTTTGATAATGATGAGAAATTTTCTCAAGGCAATATTTGGTCTCATTAATATGTTTTACCGGAGAGCAATTTATTTTTTGACAATACATGTTAATTTAATTATTATTTATGCAACTGTTTAAAATTTTATACTCAATCTCTTATTCATATGTTGCAACACACCTGAGCTATCAATATTACATGCGTAATATTAATATTTAAAAAAAAAAAAAAAATCATGTTTGGATATGTCTCCTAAACAATTCATGAATAGAATTATGCACGAGAATATGAAAGTTTTTCGTTTGAGATATAGATGTTGATATGTCATATATTTACTTGACAATATATTGTTTGATATGTTAATTTATGAATCCTAATGCATTTGGGTGTAAGCTCAGCCACGGTTCGGTTCTAAACTGGAACCGGAATCGCCCGGCGGATTCTGTTCCGATTCCATTAAAAATGGAACTGGAACCGCAAAAAAGTTGAAAAAAGAAATAGATTGAATCTTACTTCATATTTAAAGCATATTAATGAATCAATTTTGCAAAAAAAAGCTGGCGACTTTCTAAAATCATCTTCCAAATTTACCGTGGCACGACAACTGGAAAACTTGAAGGATGATTTTAGTAATTGGAAAGGAGACCGTATCAATGAATCGTTCTTCATATTTAAAACATATTAATGAATCAATTTTTAAAAAAATAATGTCATAGCCCTTTTAATTTAATTTGTTTCTAATTAAAGTTAATTTAAATCAAATTTAATTTATATTTAATTTTTTTTAAAAAAAAATTGTGGTTCAAAGGTTTTGGTTGGAATCAGAATCGTAATTTTACGGTTCGGTTCCGATTCTTCTTTTTAAGGAACTGGAACCGGAGGTTCCGGAACCGCCACCAACCCTATTCGGGTGGAGTTGACACCATATATTTTTAATATTATTTTTGTATCATGTCCGAAAACTAGTGTCATTATGGATATCTACGTGGCTTGATGGTGTAAGGTTCAAAATCTCACCTTGAAGTCATGGGTTCGAATCCAGGGAGTGCGTTTCTTATAAGAGACTTGAGTAGTCGTGTGTTTTATCTGCCCCGATTTAAAAAAAAAAAAAAAAAATCTTATTGCTAGTATTTTTTTAATCAACGACACATATATATTTAATATATATGAATAAAGTAGGTAGTAAATTCAAGGCATTTTCTATCCTCATCAATACGAAGGTTTGAATTGATTACTAAATTTGACAATGGTTAATTTAAAATTCAAGTTTTTGATTTCATATTAAGAAATATATATTTTCTCATATTGGATGTATCTATCTTGATGATCATATTTTTTTTGGTGTTTCTGTAACATCCCCATTACGAGAATGTTACCGGCAAGCAACAGATCTCATTGTCGCCTAAGCCTCTAACTTATGCAATAGAACACTTACTCTTATCTTAATACTATGTAAATGCAAACTTAAAAACTTAAAGTTAGCATAAGTGCACGATCATGAAATATATACATATCTGAAAGTATTTATCGTACACACATCATCAAACATATGTCTACGAAACATCAAAATGAAATCCCAGAGAACTATATTCTATATGAATATAGATATGGATTGATGGACCTCATAGCTAGTGACTGCAGCATAACTCATGTCCTCGAGCTGAGTCTCCAAAAGTTGAACGTGGCTCACCAAAAGATAGATCCTGCAAAAGAACTGGGAAATGGTGGGGGTGAGTCCTATGGAACTCAGTTAGTGGAGTTATAAAATCAAAGAAATTGTATCAGTGTAACTGTTTTAAATTACTTTAGCTTTAAAACGTTCTGAAAACCTTGTTTGAAAACTAATTCTTTTCTTTTAAACTTGAGAAAAACCATTTTGAAATTTTTATTGCATAAAAATCTTTGGTACTTTAGAAAACCTGACGCATGGGGGTGTTACGTATCGCCGTCCACCCATACGCCTAACTAGTGGTCTTAGGGCGTTACGTATCGTCATCCGCAAGCCATTGAACTAGAGTCAGGAGTGATAATCCATGCTACTACCTGACCTTGAAACTAAGGTCTTGTAACACCCCGCCAGAGGATAGATGCTACCGGCAGGAGACAGGATTGACCCATCTCCATAAGCTTCTGAATTTACCGAAAATTTGGCATGATGCATCCTAAAATTGGACTACATGGATCACAGTCCAACATCAAGGGGAATCTAAAAAGACTTCAAACAAATAAAAAGGACCTCAAGTCCACACAAACCTCATCAAAATCATATCCTAAGGGCTCCGCCCACATCATCTATCAACACTCAAGGGCTCTGTGCCCACCACATCATAAACAATCAAAACATTTACTTTATATATACAAACAGCGTGCTTAGCACGAAAAATAAAGCAATGCATTCTAAACTTCCTAAACCTTCTAAAACTTCTCTCAGGACACTTGCGAGGGTGACTGCCGCTTGGGTGATTCGCGTCTCGAGTAGGGATGGCAACGGGCCGGGTATAAGGCGGGGATGTCAATACCCGCACCCGTACCCACATGATATATAATGTCATTGATCCTGGCCCGTCACTCGTGCGGGTACGGGTCGGGGATTCCCCGTATAGAAAATAATATACTCGTCCCCATCCCATATCCCATTTTATTTATTAATTATATTTTTTTTATCTTTATGCTTTTAAAAAAAATCAATTAAAAAATTATTGGAACAAATAGATATAAAATAAAAATTTTAAATTAATAGCTGCAGGTTTAAATTTACTTTAATATTTAAATAAAGAAGAAAAATACATAAATTACCAAATAAATACTATTGTGGTAGAAATCTCATCTTTAAAACAAAATGAAATAATTAATTAATTAATATTGATAGAAATCTCATCTTCAAAATAAAGAGAAAAATATTATATTAAATTGAACAAAAAAATTATATTTTTCCTATTTTTTATTTAATAAGTAATTAATTTTATTGACTAAAAAATTTAACAATTAAAAAGCCAAAGTCAAACGGATTTATTGAGCGGGTACGGGTTAGAAAGTCTTATACCCGTACCCGGCTCGTATATCTAACGGGTATTAAAAATTATACCCGCACCCGGCCTGTTTTTAAAAAGATCGCTAAATACCCGCCCCTAATATTTCGGGCCCCCGCGGGGATTTTTGCCATCCCTAGTCTCGAGCATGACTTCCGAGCCAAAGTAGATTACTGATTAGGTTTCCAACCTGCAAAACTAACGGTGGTGGCGTGAGTTATAGAAACCCACTACGTAACCACACACCCTACGAACGAACAAGATTGAAACTTTAAATACAATACTTATGAAAATATATATATATTTACAGTTATTTATTAGAACACCTTTAACTCATACTGTCTTTTTTACTTCGGGAAACATGGGTTCATGAGAAGTACCTGGAGTGAATTAAAACAACTTACATGCATACCTCCTCGAACATTAAAACTTCAAATTACACATAATCCAAAGTACATAACTTAAGCAAGCTTCCAAATTCTCTATATTACGAACATTTCACAATCATTAAGAGTAAAGTGCATCACACATACTCATTCACATTACCCCATGCTTATCAATAAACTTTACTTATCATGCCATTAGACGAAGTCTTACTAATAGGCTTCATGCATTCACCTCTACACAACATCCTACACAAGCCTATTATCAAGTTTTCCTACTCTACATAAAACACAACTTCATTGCTTGCAATATCATTATCATCATACACTCAACATCAAACTCACCTTACATACAAAATCTTACATCTTCAAACATAATCCATAGGTTATGCCATACAAGAAAGTTTACAACTGATAATTAAGCACAACTCAAATCATAACATGTTCTCAAAGCATGAATCTTTACAAATCATCAATAAAACTCCACATATCGCTTTCCCTAAGTGAGCTCTATATTCGGCCATAACCTTAATTTTACAATCAAAAGTTTCTAACCAGAACAAACTATACTAGTCAAGTCAAGATATTTTAAACTTAATTCATCATCGTTTTCATCATAACATAAAAAACAACAACCCCAACACTAATATCAAATTCAGCCGAGCTAAATTTCTTACAACTTTACTCATATTAAAGCATTATTTAAAGCTCAACTTATCATCAAAAAAAAAAATATAATCTCTCCATACAAGTGTAAATTTGGCCATATAAACCAAGAAGGTACGTTTGAAGGTTTCATCATTATTCAAAATAACCCAAGCTACAACATCTCCAAAGACATGACCTACCATCATATCTTAACATTATAACAAAACTACTTTTTAACACATACTTGAAGGATTTGGCCAACACAAGAGAGATGCAACTTGAATCCTTTTCAACAAAATACACAACTTATATTAAGGTTTCATTCTAAGGATAAATCATAATACATTATCATCAAGAATAAAGAAAATCAGACTTACCGCATAATAAATTTCGGCCGCCCCTATTGTTTGAGGAAAATTAGACATTTACACATAAAGGCTTCAATCCATGCTAATACCATCATGATATCCTCCAAAATGCTTGCTAACAACTTTATTAAAGGTAAAATTCACTCATTGATATTTTAGGGTTCATGAAAGACGAAAATAAGGAAGAAAAAAAGCATGCTTGATATCATGAAATTAGAGGAAATAATTATAGAAACTCACTTACTTAGGAATGAGCTTGAGATTATCATCTCCATTCCATATAAATCCATGCCAACATCACTATTCAAAAATTTAAAAATCAACCCCCATTACAAATGCTTATAATCGGCCATCACTAGAAAAAATTCTACTTGGAATTTTTCATCACCACTCAAACAAACTCATACTTAATCATCAACATATACATGAATCATCTTCAAATCAACAAAAACATCTTCCATTTAAAGCTCTAAGCATTCAGCCATAACACACTTTTCACGACTATTTTGGTTTCAACACAACCCTAAGACAACACATGCTATAAAACTTCCAAGTATATGAACTATCATCACCCATTATCAAAAATAACAAAACAACCCTTCCCAACATGAAGGTAGGTTCGGCCAAGGCACTACATTTATGGTAAAATTGGGCATTTAACTAAATGAGGCTTAATCCATACTTATTTTGCCATGAGATGTATGATAATACATGCTAGCTACTCTAATTAAGCTAAAAAGCAAGAATGAAGAACTAGGGTTCATGAAGATAAATTTGGGGATTTTAATATTCATGTACAAAACTGAAAAATAAGACTAGGAAAAGAAAGAAGTGCTTACAATGCATGGAAAGTGAACTTGGAACCATCAAATTTGTATGACAAACTTGGAAGCATTTGAAGCAAAGTGGCGTGAATGAGAGCTCTATCCTCAAAGAGATGAAGGAATAGTACTCCTTATATAGGCAAAGTAGGGGCTGATTTTAATTGAAGGGAGTGGCTTTGACTGTGCCAAGTGGCAAAAATGTATTGGCAGCATACGTTTTTACTGTTCATCCGATTTGGAATTGAAATTTCGACTTAGTTCTGTTTCGAATTTTCGAAAATATTCAGCACAAAGATTGTAGATCTTCGTTTTAGCTTTCTGACGATATAAAGTTCGCTAAAATCAGACATCGTATAAAAAGTTACGGATGAAATACCAAACGCTATTCGGATCGGGTTAAAATTTAAATGCCCGGCGAAACTGAAAAATTTTAACTTCGTGTTTCTAAAATAATTATATAAGTAATAACATACTAATGATGCACATTTGAATGATTAAAGATTTCATGCAACACACAAATAAATTTCGTAATTATACCACGAAGACCGGGATGTTACATTCTCCTCTCCTTATAAAAATTTCGTCCTCGAAATTTCTCTGTCCTTATTTCTGATCATTCGGAACCAATCGTACGTACATTACAATCTTGTCCGTATTCGGAAGTCACCACACTTTACACCTTTTTTAAAAGTTACGTATCTCACACTCCAATAAAAACTATGCTATTTCAAAACGAAACATATCGAATCTTATATTTTTTTACCAATAACATATCAAACTTATCATCTCTATTCACACTCATTCATAGAGATAGAAAGAAAGTCAAACACGGATTCTATACTGTCAATTATATACATCATCCGAATCGAGGAAGATAGCACAAGTTCTTTCCACACAACCAAATACTGTTTCAAAACGAAAAACATAACACGAATTTCATACTATCTCTTTCATCCACAATATAAAACGGAACTCATTCATTTCACATCATGTTATTCTATATCATATATGTAAACGACATCAATATCAAAGTTTATATTCATAGACATCCCATTGCACATACAATTTTGTATGGCTGACAAGGCATACATCACCATTACAATCCTCAAAAGGTTCATGACTAACTATAAGCTTACATACGTATTCTCATTACGAACATAATCTTTTATACCAACCAATACATATATTGTCACAGCCAAAAGTGACAAATAATCTTACATGCTCTTATGTTGTTGATAGTCTGAAATCTATCAACCTCTGTCATTATTAAAAATAGAAAACGTAAAATAATCTCTTTTTTTAATATTCGAAAATACATTTGAAAAACTCTTTTGTTGTAAACAAAATCACTTTCGAAATCCATTATCGTAAAATCATATCGAGCATCCATCATAACTCACTGGACGAAACATAAACGAGCGCCCAATGTCCGAATCGCACGCATAGATCAGACAATGAACGAAACTATCCCTTGTCGACAGAGGGTCGGGTCGGCCCACTACAGTTGGGCAAACCCCTATACGAGCATCACGGAGGGTCAAAAACATAAAATCATCAAGCACCGTGACAGAAACATATCATATCATATCATATCAAAAATAATGTCGAAATGCATCAAATCAAAATGTAATTCTTTTTAAATCATTTCCCCCACCAAAACATAAATATATGTAAATCAAAAATAAATCTTTGATGCAAAGTTTTCAAAATATATATCGATCGTCCACTGCTCAGTCACGCGCATAGACCAGACAATGTACGGACTATGTCGACAGGATAGTGGGCCAATGATGAGCGGAAAATATATCAATATTTACCGTTTTTTTTACTTAATATTTTGTATAATTTCTCGGGTTTTATGAACGTATTGATGTGTTTTAGTTTATTTTACAGATAAAATAAAATCCGGACTCAATGGAATCAATCAAGACGAAATATGGAACAAATAAGGGCAAAAAAATTGGACTTTACATTTGGATTTTGGAGGTTGGAAACTTGAAATGGCGTTCTAACGAAGTACAATATCGGAAATTTCAACTTTGCGCAATTTGCGTATTTTGGCCATAACGTTTTACTCTGATATCGGATGGAGGTGATTCAAGTTCCAGATTAAAGAAGACTCAAAGATCTACAACTTTGGTGTTCATCATAATTTAGAATTCTGAAGATTTCATGACCGAAATTGATGAAACATTCGTAAGTGTGTTATATGTAATTATTAAAGTCATTTTCAAAAACCAAAAAATAAAATAAAATAAAATAAAAAATGAAAATTGTCAAAATTCCACCAAACATGCATGTTTGGTGGAGGATTTAGTGTCATGTTTTGTGCCATGTTTGGTGGAGAAAATGGTGGAGAAATTTGTGGAGAAATTGGTGGAGGCAAAACTTTGCCTATAAATACTAAGCCATTTCATTTGTAAATTTCATATTTTCCTTGGTTTCTTGAATAAGAATTAAGGATTGAATCTTGTGTGTTTTATTTAGTAGTTTTGTTATGTATTTTTATTTTTATTTTTAGTAGTAATAATAGTTTGTGTGTTTTTACTTTCTTTTATGTTTAGTAGTTAATTTCTGCTGGGGGAATGGTGAAGCTTTTATTATTATAATTTGGAATAATCTCCCTTAATTATCTTATAAATTATCTTAAAACCTTACTTAATTGGATACAATCTTTATGGTCGGTTGTGTTGGATAATTATGACCCATAGCATCACTATTTGTACAGAACATGATGTTGTTGTAAAAATTAACTATGTGACAAAGGAAATTGCTCTTTTATCATTTGTAATTGGATTACCGGGATATGTAAATGATAAAAGTCCTTATGATTAGTTCCGGATTAATAAGATATGAGACAATATTAATCCACTAAGGTTTAATCATTAAATACCCTAGTCGTAGTATTATCGAGATTGGACATCGATAATGCGGAATATCTAGTATTACACTTGTGCGTGTTATGGAAGCGTAACGACATATTCTCATATATTTGGGTATTGGATACTCATGCAAGTGTAATAGGAGGTTCTGTTTACCGATGGTACGAAAACAACTTCGCTCTGGATAGACCCCTCAAAATCTCATTGGTAGTATGACTATGTGTCTATGGGAATCTGAATCAGGGTAGGTGTATTTGGTCTTAACCTGAGACTTGCATCGCTAATACTTGCGACAATCAATATACTTTGGTTTTGGTCGTCCAGGGCTTTAATAGGTTCTGTGTACGCCTCTTCTGGGTATACTGAGAATCGTAGTGTATTGAGTGTGATGTCAAGATGGAAATATCACTTCAGTCATAAGAAGATGATGATCACGCATGGATACAGAACTGGTACTCTAAGTGATATAGCCATCGGGGAAGTATGACTAGGTCATGACTTTCCGATCATAAAGAGACTAGTTGCTAGTGATCCGATATATGCGTCGTACGGGGCAGACACAACTCCAGCCCCAGGCCTAGCATGTGACATCTGATACTGGATCGTAATACGCAATACTACGTATACTACGCCTGACAAATATCTTGTATTCCGTAGCAGAATATTTCTGGAGAATTGGGTAGGCACGGTGCTTTGCTAGAAGCCAACCATGTCTTGTAAATCGGTAAAGACGTGGTACTAGGTACGCACGTGTTCGGATAGTCCGATGACTGTATTTACTGCCAACATATCCAGGGATCTCTTGGGTCGCATCCCAAAGATTCACCGATGATATTTGACTCGAACAATATTAATCTGGATTATTATGAGAGAGAATATTAAATATGGGATTAATTAAGAGAGAAAATTAATCTGGGATTAATTACGGAAAAATTAATCTGGGATTAATCATCAGAGAAAGAATTAATCTGGGATTAATTGCGTCGAGAATTTATCTGGGATTAAATTCGTCGAGAGGAGAGAACGCGATTAATTTGGAATTAATCGGTAAAATAAATTTAATAGTTAAATTAGATTTGACTATTTAATTTATTTAATTGGGCTAAATAATATATTAGATATATTAATTGAAATTTGATTTCAACGGGAAATTAAATTGGATTTTAATTTTAGCGAACGAATTAATTTGGAATTAATTTGCGAGCGATTTTCGTAATAATTTGACTGAGTATTATTATTTAATTAAATTGGATTTAATTATATTGCGACGGAAAATTCGTTTAATTGGATTAAACGAACCCGAACCCAAAATGTGTTATGTAAGCCAACGAAATTTTGAATTAAATGGGTGGGACCCATGACTTACATCAATTGTCAACAATTGATGTAAGTGGTTGACAATGTAATTAATTAGATTTGATATATCCACACCTACCAAATACATAACACAATTAATAAATGAATTTTTGAAATTCCTTATCTCTACTCTACCTACCTTTGGGGCCATCAGCTTCATTTTCTTTCTTTGGCCGAGAAGGCCATCAACCTCTGTTTTTGGAAAACAAAGGATATATAAGCCATTTGGCTTCTGAAAAGAAAAAGAAAATGGCCATTAAATCCTCTCTTTTCAATTTTGCCAGGTGGCCATTATCTTCCTCCTTTTGCTTTTGATGATTAGGCCGAATGATCTTTCTCTCGCAGTAAGGCCGAATGGCCCTTTCTTTTGCAGTAAGGCCGAATGGCCTGTAAAATGAGCAATAGCTTTCTGCTTTCTTGGAGAAGGCCGAAAGCAACAAAGAAGATAGGCCGAATGGCCTTGGCTCACCAAGCAGTGCCGATTGCTTCCCTCTCTCTCGGACAAATTTGTTTCTCCTTGGTGATAAAATTTGTTCCATTTGTTATTGCTAGCACATAAGGGAGTTTAATGAATGTGATATGGATACTCAACGAAGAGCTTGGAAGCTTCAACATCAATGGAAAATTTTGAACTTAACCGATCAATGTAAGTCCTCCGCAACTTATTTTTGATTTTTTATTCACACACGAATCACGCATAGAAATCCCGTGGCATGTCTAGGACAGTTACAATGGTATCAGAGCGAGATCTAAGCTTGATTTAATTTCTATGGTTTATAGACTTTATTTAGGGATTTTTACTTGGAGCTTGTAAATGCCTAAATTGGTTGTTTGGACATGGTTAGATGATGATGACTTGGAGTTATACATGATTGATTTTGTGAAAAATGGATTAGATTATTTTTCCCTAAAATCTATACCTTGGCCGAATACACCCTAGGATTGCTCATGGTAATTTTTGAATTAGACAATTGGATATGTTGATTCACATGAAATTGAATGTTAATTGTTGATTTAATTAGATTGAAATCAAAATTGGATGTTAATTTCATGTATTGCCGTGAGTGTGAAGCATGTTGGAATGGATTGATTGTGCTTTAATTTGTGTTGGACATAAATTAAAATGTTAAGCATGATTAATTAGATTAATTAGTGTTTTGAAATACTAGATTAATTAATTAATGTGTTAATTGCACTTTAATTGAATTAATATATAATTTGGAATAATGTATTAATTTAATTTGTTGTATTTGGGCTGTTGGGTTTGGTTGGGCCAAATTTTAGTCTTGGATTATATTTGGGCCTAAACCATTTCCATAAAGTCCAAAATTTGACTATTGGGCCTTTAATAATTTAATTGGGCCTAATGGGCCAAAATTGATTCTATGGCATATGGTGATTCCTAATGGGCCTAGGCATTATGGGTTAGATCCATTTTGGCCGAAAGCTCAAGCCTAAAGAATTAATTAAGAGCCAATTGGACTTTAATTAAATAGTATTGGCTACTAATTGGGCCTCTGAGACCCATTAAGATTGGATTTTGAATCCAAGTCTTTAAGGCACATAAATAATTGTAATTATTTAATTTGGAATTAAATATGAATTAGTATTGGATACAATTTAAATTGGATTTAAAATTGTAGTTCGATATAATTCAAGAATACTTACTTTGAGTATTTATTCTTAAACGAGTTGGACTTGCGCAAATCAAATCGTTGTATGAACATTGGATGGTCATTAATCAAAGATTAATTAATTGGATTAGATTGATTGAATAACATGCTTTGTGTGAATACTTGGATGTATGTATGAATAATGTATATCAGATGGATATTAGATGGGTGAGGGCAATTTTGGAAATTGTTGTAATAAATTTAGAATTTATTAAATTGGACCTGCGTGTCCAGCCTATTACCTCTTTTCTCATTGTATTTCTTTTCTCACCAATTCCCCTCAATGTAAATGAGGTTTCTTTAGAAGTATTATGTAATTGGGTAGAAGTAAGAATAATGCTAGCGGGAGAGAGGAAATGGAGAGATTTGTTCTAGGAACAATTGTATTATATATCCATCCGCATATCATTATTAATTTTATCGCGCCTTATTATGCTTTTAGAATGCATGCTTAAGGGTGTATGATGAGACCTAATCAAAGATAATAAATTGGTTGCCAATTTACGCGAAAAACCCTCAACAAATATTAAGCGTTTTTCCTTCCATTGAGTGATTCATTCTCAAGATCCAAGATTGGCACTGGTTTGTTGGCCAAAGTCAAGACCTTTATCCATCGCGGATGTGTTTGAATCATGAAGGCTTTGTTTCATATCGTACGCCTTGGGCAAGTTGTGATTTGTTGGCCAAAGTCAAAGTCACTTCTTGTTCATCGGCCTCGATTACGAAGCTTTACACTGTCAATGGGTCACGCTTAACTGGTTTCATTAAGCTTGTTGAGCCAAATCCAAGGCTTAGTTGATTCAGAGGAAAAAGGTTAGGAAAATATATTAGATATATTGGCATATAAATTGAATATATGTTTCGGACTTGGAGGTCCACCTACCGGATCTAGGAATTGGATGAGATCCAATTGATCTTAGAGATCTACCTAGTTAAATATCATACAGCTTGTTGGCCAAAGTCAAGGTTGTGTGTTATTTAACGGGATCCTAGCCCACTAGGAAACTAGGTCTCCTGAGTACTCCACAGAGGGTTAGAGGCTCGCCGAAAAATAGTGGGAGGCAAGTTTTAAATTTGCAATTTCGTTTAGATACTTGTCAATACGCGCTCATTTCTTTTTCGTCATTAATTATTTATAAATATAGTAGTTGGACTAATATTCAATTGTTGTTTTAATTTAAAAATTGGACTGTATTCAAACTACTTCTTTTGTAGTTGGTTATATAATTGGATTATAGTAATCAATACATTTGAATGTACCAATCAATTATAGTTGATTATATAGTTAGACTATAGTAATCATTATATTTAATTGTACCTGAAATCGTTGATTGGATAGTTGGACTATAGCAATCAAGATGACTGAAAGATTAGCGTTTAGAACATAATCATGGGTGAAAATGTATTTAAATGGCTCTAATTTTCAGATTGGGAATATAACCTCACGATAGTTCTGGGAGCTGAGAAGTTATTCTATTTGAAAGAAAAACCTCTTGAGCATTAGCCCGAAGTTGAGCGTATAGTAGAGCATGATCTTAGGAAGACTCATTGTGATGATAACTTTAGTGCTCAATCCGTTATGCACAGCCAGAGCTTCTTAAAAGGACATATCCCAAGTTATCTGCCTAAATTGTGGCAAACGGGGTCACTAGAAGTGTGACTGCCGTATGGACAAGGCTGACATGAAGGAAGTGAAGACGGGATAAGGTTTCGGCTTCAAGAATGTTTGTTATAAACATGTTCACTACTGGTTTTAAAATTGGATTTTTGATACTAGATGTGGTACATGAATATATGTACTGATGTGCGGGATCTGTTGATAAGCAGGAAACTGGCTTCAGATGAGATCGACCTACAAGTCGGAAATAGGACGAGAGCCGCTGTTTTGGCCATAGGAACCTAAGTTTTGGAACTTCCATTGGGGCATGTACTTAAATTAGGAAACTGTTATAATGTACCTAGTTTGACTAGAAACATTATCTCTATATCTAGTAAACCCGTTGCGGGTATACCTTTATATTCTAGAACACTAAGTGTTTTGTTTATAAAGATGATATTGAGATAAACACATTAGATGTTAATAACAGTATTTATATTTAGAATATAAATTAATCTCATACATATAACATGACAAACAAGTAGCTCAAACTGAATTAATCAGATGAGACTTATTTGTGGCATTGTCGTCTGGGACACATTAACAAGACTCGTATATCCACACTTTCGAAGAGTGGATACTAGGACGTATTTGATCCTAATTCAAATGATGTCTGTGAATCTAGTTTATTAGGGAAAGTGCCTAAAACACCTTTTACTAGGTAAAAGTGCAAGTGCCATCGATCTGTTAGCCCTCGTTCATAGTGACGTAAGTGGGCCCATGTCTAGCTAGGTAGAGGTGGATATGAATACTTTGTAACCTTTACGGATGTGGCATCGCGTTGCGGTTATGTGTATCTTATTAAACACAAGTCAGAAACTTTTGAGTAATTCAAAGAGTTTCGACACGAAGTAAGAAAATAGACCGGTAAAAGTATTATAACATTGTGGTTAGACCATGATGGACAATACTTAAACATATGAGTCGTTGTGAGCTACCAATTTCCTTTTATGGATACGTATTAAACAGTGCAATACTTATTTTGAATAAGGTTTTGAAAATCTGTTAGACAGACTTCATATTAGATATTAACAGGAAAGAAACCAGGTTTCTCATTCCTGAAGATTTGGGAATGTTGGGCATACGTTTGGATGATACCAAACTAAAACCCAAATCGGATAAGTTCCTATTTGTAGGTTTTCCTAGGGAAACCAAAATATAGTACTTATACAACTCACAAGAGAACAATGTATTTGTTGCTCTCCATGTGGTTTTCCTAAGAGGAATTCCTAGATGCAGTGGTAAGTGGGAGGAAAGTAAAACTTGATGAAAATCAAGTAATACTGTTCCAGGCACCCACCGAGTCCTACGGAATACAAATAGTTCATCAAGGATGAAACTGTACCAATAATCTTTGAATACACAAGAACCGCGTAGGTCAGAGAGAGTCAGAAAACAACCTAGGAGGTATGGGTTTCTGATCTCACCTCATGTAGATATAAATTTTATTGAGGAAGACGAACCAGCTACGTATGAGGAAGTGATATAAGGTATCGACTCCGTTTTATGGCGAAGTGCCATGAAGTCCGAAATAGATTCCATGTATATCAACCAAGTTTGGATGCTAGTTGATGTACCAGAAGACATTGTGCCTATTGGTATTATATGTGTCTTCAATGAAGACATACATGGATGGAAACATACAAATGTAAACCGCTAGGCTTGTACAGAAAATGTATCGTCAAAGACATAGTATCGACTACGATGAAACTTTTTCAACTGTTGCCATGATTAAATCCATTCGGATAATGCTTGCTATAACTGCATATTTCATTTATGAAATATGACAACTGGATGCCAAAACCGCTTTCCTTAACAGAAACCTTTTGGAGTATGTTTATATACATCCTGACGGTTTTGTCGTGCCAAAACATGCAAATAAGATTTGCAAGTTAAATCGATCAATTTATGGATTGAAGCAAGCATTGCGTTCTTGGAACCAGCGTTTTGATGTAATCATAATGGTATATGATTTAATTTAAAACAAAGATAATTCTTGTGTATATAAGAAGGTTAGTGAGAGCGCACTGACAATGATTGTCCTATAAGTTGAAGATGTATTGCTTCTTAGCAATAACATTCCCATACTAAAATCGGTGAAAGGTTGGCTTTCATGAAAAATTCTCCATGGAATACCTGGGAGAAATAGACTTTATTCTAGGAATAAAGATCTACTGGGATAGATCTAGAAAGATGCTGACAACCCTCCCAGAGCTCGTACATTTTGATATGTACGTGACCTGATGTCTCATATGCTTTGAGCATATGTAGACGTTATAAGGCCAGTCCAGGTGATGGTCACTGGATTGATGTAAATAACATCCTTGAGTATCTTAGACGAACCAAGGATGCTTTCTGAGAATATGGGGAAATGAGAACTTAAAGTGACTAGGTTCACCGCTGTAAGTTTCCAAACCGATAAAAACGACTGTAAGTCGAATAATGGTACGTATATAGTTTGAATAACGGAACAGTGAGCTGGAAATCTTCCAAGCAAGATACCGTTGCCGAATAAACAACAAGAGCGGAACATTAGCTGAGGCAGCAATAGAAGCATTTTGGATCTATAAAATCCTAATCAGATTAGGAGTAGTTCTGTTAGCAGCTGTGCTAGGCCACAGCGCAGGCTAAAGAACCATGGTCTCATCAATGATCCAAGTATGTACTTCAACTATTTCATCTGATTCGTAAGATCATACATCGTGGCGATGTGATGATCGAATAAATCGCATTAGATGATAACCTTGCAAATCCGCTGACGAAAGTTGTTTCTCAGCAGAAGTTTGAGCGACCCGTACATAGTTCATGTGTTAGACACTTGAGTGATTGGCTATAGGCCAAGTGGGAGATTGTTGGATAATTATGACTCATAGTATCACTATTTGTACAGAACATGATCTTGTTGTACAAATTAACTATGTGACAAAGGAAATTGCTCTTTTATCATTTGTAATTGGATTACCTAGATATATAAATGATAAAAGTCCTTATGATTAGTTCCAGATTAATAAGATATGAGACATTATTAATCCACTAAGGTTTAATCATTAAATATCCCTAGTCGTAGTATTATCGAGATTGAACATCGATAATGCGGAATAGGCTAGTATTACACTTGTGCGTGTTATGGAAGCGTAACAACATAATTCTCATATATTTGGGTATTGGATACTCATGCAAGAGTAATAAGAGGTTTTGTTTACTGATGGTACGGAAATAACTTCGCTCTGGATAGACCCCTCAAAATCTTATTGGTAGTATAACTATGTGTCTATGAGAATCCGAATCAGGGTAGGTGTATTTGGTCTTAACCTGATACTTGCATCGCTAATATTTGCGACAATCAATATACTTTGGTTTTGGTCGTCCAGGGCTTTAACAGGTTCTGTGTACGCCTCTTCTGGGTATAGTGAGAATAGTAGTGTATTGGGTGTGATGTCAAGATGGAAGTATCACTTTAATCATATGGAGATGATGATCACACAGGGATACAGAACTGGTACTCTAAGTGCTATAGCCATCGGGGAAGTATGACTAGGTCATAACTTTCCGATCATAAAGAGACTAGTTGCTAGTGATCCGATATATGCTTTGTATGGGGCAGACACAACTCCAGCCTCAGGCCTAGCATGTGACATCCGATACTGGATCGTAATACGTAATACTACGTATACTACGCCTGACAAAGATCTTGTATTCCGTAGCAGAATATTTCTGGAGAATTGGGTAGGCACGGTGCTTTGCTAGAAGCCAACCATGTCTTGTAAATCGGTAAAGACGTGGTACTAGGTACACCGTATTCGGATAGTCCGATGACTGTATTTACTGCCAACATATCCATGGATCTCTTGGGTCGCATCCCACCGATGATATTTGACTCGAACAATATTAATGTGGGATTAATTATGAGAGAGAATATTAATCTGGGATTAATTAATAGAGAAAATTAATCTGGGATTAATTACGGCAAGAATTAATCTGAGATTAATCATCAGAGAAAGAATTAATCTGAGATTAATTGCGTCGAGAATTTATCTGGGATTAAATTCATCGAGAGGAGAAAAAACGATTAATTTGGAATTAATCGGTAAAATAAATTTAATAGTTAAATTAGATCTTACTATTTAATTTATTTAATTGGGCTAAATAATATATTAGATATATTAATTGAAATTGATTTCAACGGGAAATTAAATTGGATTTTAATTTTAGCGAACGAATTAATATGGAATTAATTCGCGAGCGATTTTCGTAATAATTTTACTGGGTATTATTATTTAATTAAATTTGATTTAATTATATCGCTACGGAAAATTCGTTTAATCGGATTAAACGAACCCGAACCCAAAGTGTGTTATGTAAGCGAACCAAATTTTGAATTAAATGGGTGAGACCCATGACTTACATCAATTGTCAACAATTGATGTAAGTGGTTGACAATATAATTAATTGGATTTGATATATCCACACCTACCAAATACATAACACAATTAATAAATGAATTTTTTAAATTCCTTATCTCTACCTAGCTTCATTTTCTTTCTTTGGCCGAGAAGGCCATCAACCTCTGTTTTTGGAAAACAAAGGATATATAAGCCATTTGGCTTATGAAAAGAAAAAGAAAATGGCCATTAAATCCTCTCTTTTCAATTTTGCCAGGTGGCCATTATCTTCCTCCTTTTGCTTTGATGATTAGGCCGAATGGCCTTTCTCTTGCAGTAAGGCCGAATGGCCCTTTCTCTTGCAGTAAGGCCGAATGGCCTGTAAAATGAGCAATAACTTTCTGCTTTCTTGGAGAAGGCCGAAAGCAACAAAGAAGATAGGCCGAATGGCCTTGGCTCACCAAGCAGTGCCGATTGCTTCATTCTCTCTCGGACAAATTTGTTTCTCATTGGGAGATAAAATTTGTTCCATTTATTCTTGCTAGCACATAGGGGAGTCTAATGAAGGTGATAAGGATACTCACCAAAGAGTTTGAAAGCTTCAACATTCATGGAAGTTTTTGAACTCAACCGATCAATGTAAGTCTCCGCAACTTATTTTTGATTTTTTATTCACACACGAATCACGCTTAGAGATCCCGTGGCATGTATAGGACACTAACATGTTGGACTTAATTAAATTGATTTTAACCTGACTAAATTGGATACCGCATTTATGGTCGGTTGGAATTAATTATAATCTGACTTAATCAGGATACCGCTTATATGGTCGGTTGGTAATATCACACAAATTTATATATTATAATAAGAGAGATTTCTAAATTAGAAATATAAAGGTAGGTTAATCTCACTTATATTATAATATGGAAATTGTAATTTAATAATATGGATTAAAGTTGATACCGCCTTAATGGCTGATTTTATTTATGTAACATAATGTGACACCGCCTATATGGTCGGTATTTAGGTGACAGATGATTACCGCCTATATGGCTGGTTTGTGGATAAATAATAACACCGCCTTTATGACTGGTTCAACTTAATTGGGTAACACTGATAATTTCTATATTATAATAAAGTGAGATTTCTAAAAGTGGATCCCCTAACCCCCCAGCATTTTATTTTTATTCTAGGGAAGTGATGAAACACAATATTCACATGCTTAATAATTGATTTAATTATATTATGGGTAATACTTTAGTTTGTTTATTGAATGTTAAGCTTAATGCTTCTTGTTGCCTGATCACCAATAAGATTGATGTGGTAAACTTAAAATGAACTTGGAAAATGGATTTTAGGTTTCAACCTTAGATTCAATAGCTCACGATCTCCCTTAAGGATAGATAACCCTTAAAAGATTTCCTTCCAGGATAGGCATATACCTGTCGGGCGAGAGTAACCACAATTGGAACTTGAACTTAATAAATTTAGGTAACTTCGTTAACATAGACATATGATTAATTGGGTTATTCTGGGTGTTTGCATCTGACCATCGGAAGAGGCTTTTGCATATTTTCGTGTTCCAGGTTAGCAAACTGATTTATTACACATATATAAAAGAATCAATTCATCATTAGAATAATATTGTGTGGAATCACAACCCTAGATGTTTGTGTCTTTTGTTTATTTTCCTTAGTATTTTCTTTTGTATTTTTATTTATTTATTTATTTAGCAAATCCACATTCAACCAAGCAATCATTCTCTTCTCCCTTTGATTAGTTACTTATAAATAAATAGTATTAATAATTAATAACAACAGTAGAAATTAAGTCCTCGTGGGATCGATATTTTTATACTACTTGAGCGATACGTGCGCTCACGTAACGTATATGATTTCACTGATCAAGTTTTTGGCGCCATTGTCGCAGACTTATTTTTCTTGAGTTATTAATTTTGAAGCTATTTAAGTTACCTGTATCTACTTTTCTTTTCTTTTTTATCTGTAATTTTTATTTCTTTCTTTTATTTTTCAGGTGGTTGAAAATGGATCTTTATTGGGTGATAAAAGAATTACGAGTATATAGGCGGTGTCAGCCAGCCAATTTATGATGGTCTGAACCCCATAACGAGCGCCCCGGGGGCCAATCCGGAATGAAATATGTACGAGCACCACAGAAGGTAAAAAAACATGAAATCATCAAGCACCGTGGCGGAAACAGATTTTCGAGCATCACGACGGAAATAAGTTTTACAGTTTAAAAATATCAAAATCATTTTCGAGCACCGAGACGGAAACATATCGATAAATCTAAAAGCATGAAAACGTTAATCAAACATCGAGGCAAAAATATTTTCTTTATTCTTTTATAATCAAAATCAAAACATCTGAAAACTTCCTTTCTTTCATTCTTCTTTCCTTTCATTTTTCTTTTCAAAACACTTTTATGCCCAAAATCAAATACCATGTTTTCAAAACATGGTTCAAAATATCAATTCATAATTCAGACTATCAACATCATAGAATCTTTCATTCCTCAAAACACCTCGAATTCACATTACTCACTTATACATATACTTATATGAACCTCATACTTTTAACATAATGTACTTATACATATACATATATTCATAGCATACAAACATGTATCAATAGTTCGAGTCATCAATATCAATCAAAATCATAGCACATCATACCAAATAACATAAATCAAATCAAATAACAAACATATGACTTATATACTTTATACGCAATGGAAAACTTACTCAAACGATCGAATACCATGTAGCAGCAGTCACCGACAGCCTAACATTTTCTCTGATACCACAACTGTAACACCTTACAGAGGCAGGATGCTACCGGACAGGAGACAGGATTGACCCATCTCCATAAGCTTCTGAATTTACTGAAAATTTGTCATAATGCATCCAAAAATTGGACTACTTGGATCACAATCCAGCATCAAAGGGAATCTAATAAGACTTTAAACAAATAAAAAGGACCTCAGGTCCACACAAACCTCATCAAAATCATATTATAAGGGCTCCGCCCACAGCATCTCTCAACACTCAAGGGCTTTATGCCCACCACATCATAAACAATCAAAACATTTACTTTATATATACAAACAGCGTGCTTAGCACGAAAAATAAAGCAATACATTCTAAACTTCTTAAACCTTCTAAAACTTCTCTCAGGACACTTGCGAGGGTGACTACCGCTTGGGTGATCTGCATCTCGAGTATACTTCGGCCCCCCACGGGGATTTTTGCCATCCCTAGTCTCGAGCATGACTTCCGAGCCAAAGTGGATGACTGATTAGGTTTCCAACCTGCAAAACTAACGGTGGTGGCGTGAGTTATAGAAACCCAGTACGTAACCACACACCCTACGAACGAACAAGATTGAAACTTTAAATACAATACTTATGAAAATATATACATATTTACAGTTATTTATTAGAACGCCTTTAACTCATACTGTCTTTTTTACTTCAGGAAACATGGGTTCATGAGACGTACCTGGAGTGAATTAAAACAACTTACATGCATACCTCCTCGAACATTAAAACTTCAAATTACACATAATCCAAAGTACATAACTTATGCAAGCTTCCAAATTCTCTATATTACGAACATTTCACAATCATTAAGAGTAAATTGCATCACACATACTCATTCACATTACCCCATGCTTATCAATAAACTTTACTTATCATGTCATTAGACCAAGTCTTACTAATAGGCTTCATGCATTCACCTCTACACAACATCCTACACAAGCCTATTATCAAGTTTTCCTACTCTACATAAAACACAACTTCATTGCTTGCAATATCATTATCATCATACACTCAACATCAAACTCACCTTACATACGAAATCTTACATCTTCAAACATAATCCATAGGTTATGCCATACAAGAAAGTTTACAACTGATAATTAAGCACAACTCAAATCATAACATGTTCTCAAAGCATGAATCTTTACAAATCATCAATAAAACTCCACATACCGCTTTCCCTAAGTGAGCTCTATATTCGGCCATAATCTTAATTTTACAATCAAAAGTTTCTAACCAGAACAAACTATACTAGTCAAGATATCATTTTAAACTTAATTCATCATTGTTTTCATCATAACATAACACAAACAACCCCAACACTAATATCAAATTCAGCCGAGCCAAATTTCTTACAACTTTACTCATATTAAAGCATTATTTAAAGCTCAACTTATCATCAAAACAAACAAAATATAATCTCTCCATACAAGTGTAAATTTGGCCATATAAACCAAGAAGGTACGTTTGAAGGTTTCATCATTATTCAAAATAACCCAAGCTACAACATCTCCAAAGACATGACCTACCATCATATCTTAACATTATAACAAAACTACTTTTTAACACATACTTGAAGGATTTGGCCAACACAAGAGAGATGCAACTTGAATCCTTTTCAACATCAAATACACAACTTATATTAAAGTTTCATTCTAAGGATAAATCATAATACATTATCATCAAGAATAAAGAAAATCATACCTTACCACATAATATAAATTTCGGCCAGCCCCTATTGTTTGAGGAAAATTGGGCATTTACACATAAAGGCTTCAATCCATTCTAATACCATCATGATATCCTCCAAAATGCTTGCTAACAACTTTATTAAAGCTAAAATTCACTCATTGATATTTTAGGGTTCATGAAAGACGAAAATAAGGAAGAAAAAAAACATGCTTGATATCATGAAATTAGAGAAAATAATGATAGAAACTCACTTACTTGAGGAATGAGCTTGAGATTATCATCTCCATTCCATATAAATCCATGCCAACATCACTATTCAAAAATTTAAAAATCAACCCCATTACAAATGCTTATAATCGGCCATCACTAGAAAAAATTCAACTTGGAATTTTTCATCACCACTCAAACAAACTCATACTTAATCATCAACATATACATGAATCATCTTCAAATCAACAAAAACATCTTCCATTTAAAGCTCTAAGCATTCAGCCATAACACACTTTTCACGACTATTTTGGTTTCAACACAACCCTAAGACAACACATGCTATAAAACTTCCAAGTATATTAACTATCATCACCCATTATCAAAAATAACAAAACAACCCTTCCCAACATGAAGGTAGGTTCGGCCAGGGCACTACATTTATGGTAAAATTGGGCATTTACCTAAATGAGGCTTAATCCATACTTACTTTTCCATGAGATGTATGATAATGCATGATAGCTACTCTAATTAAGCTAAAAAGCAAGAATGAAGAACTAGGGTTCATGAAGACAAATTTGGGGCTTTTAATATTCATGTACAAAACTGAAAAATAAGACTAGGAAATGAAAGAAGAGCTTACAATGCATGGAAAGTGAACTTGGAACCATCAAATTTGCATGATAAACTTGGAAGCATTTGAAGCAAAGTGGTGTGAATGAGAGCTCTCTCCAATTTCGTTTTTTGATCCTAAAAAAGATGAAGGAATAGTACTCTTTATATAGGCAAAGTAGGGGCTGATTTTAATTGAAGGGAGTGGCTTTGATTGTGCCAAGTGGCAAAAATATATGGGCAGTCCCCGTTTTTACTGTTCATCCGATTTGGAACTGAAATTTTGACTTAGTTCTGTTCGAATTTTGGAAAATATTCTGCATAAATATTTTAGATATTCGTCTTAGCTTTCCGACGATATAAAGTTTGCTAAAATCGGACATCGTATGGAAAAGTTAAGGATGAAATACCAAACGGTATTCGGATCGTGTTAAAATTTAAATGCACGGCGAAACTGAAAAATTTTAACTTCGTGTTTCTAAAATAATTATATAAGTAATAAATTACTAATGATGCACTTTTGAGTGATTAAAGATGTCATACAACACACAAATAAATTTCATAATTGTACCACGAAGACCGGGCTGTTACATGTCTAGGGGCGTTATGTATCGCCGCTCCCTAGTCCTGAACTACGTATGCACACGTTCTCTGTCTGTCAATTGCATAAGTCAGAGCTGATGTAGGTTTTTCCCCATGCCTTCAAAATCATAAATACTCATGCTTTTAAATCTTAAAGTTTCTCAAAACTTTCTTATATAAGAAATAACTAATAATCAATAAGGCTAACGCCCTAAAGCATTTAAAATAAATCTTGATCAATAACAAGTGAATACAAATCAACTTTGAAAGAAAAAATATTCACTCACGGATGTGAAGTTCAGTCAACTCTATTTCATGTCGCCGAGGGAGAACGTGGCTCCTGTCGAGTATCTAATTGGAACAAACTTAGTTAGAACATGAGTTGCAGAACATGGCTCGAAATTAAATTAAGTTTCTTAATCTAGTTAAATTATCCTCTCTACATGTCGTGCATAAGTGTTTTTATCTTGATACGAGTCCTTTAGGATGTCTTCTATCCATTTGAATAAAGTGGGGAAAACCAAATAAATTTTTAAACTAAATAGCGTCGCGACGCGTCGCGACTTCGGATAAGACAGAGGCTCTGGTTTTTGATACGTGTCGCGATGCCGGCCCAGTTGCGTCGCGATGTGAACTCATCAGGTCTAAATCCGAGGTTCTGCCTCGTTGCACGTCGCGACGCGAAGCTAATTCCAGGACCCAAATTTTTCATTTCTTTCATGGTTAACTCCAAACCTTATTTCAATACAACCACAACCAATTACAACATATAATTTATCATCACAGCATACTCCTAACATCCCCACACCGCCAAACCTTATCACATTCATTTAAAGCTTTAACTAAGGTGAGATACCTAGAATCACTCAAACATAATTTTCTCAACACAAAATCAACAATAAACACACCACTTTCAATCCACAACTCATAACAAACATCCATTCTTCAATATTCAAAACTTCAAGATTTGGTTCAAGCATCCTTACCTTATTTCAAATGCCTTTTTTCCTAATGGATTTCCCCAAGCTACTTCTTTTTCTTCCTAGGGATGTTTGGTGATGGCTAGCTCTTGATTTTCCTTAGAATTTGTAAAAGAAAAATTGAAATCACTCTTCCTTATTCTTCTCTAGCTCACGTCCAAGAGGAGGAGAATTTCCCTCATTTGTTGACTTCCCTCTTTTCACACTTCAAGAATTATGAAGAGTTTTCTAGAGTTTGTTGGACTACAATTGGGCTAAGGATTTGGGCCAAGCATAATTACATTTTGATTAAGCCTACATCCCTTAAATTAAGCTTGGTTTAATGAAGAAAAATGAGCACCCCTTTAACCTACACTTAGGCCCATTAGTTATCAATATGCCCATTAGGCCCAAATTGAGGAAGGTCCGCGGGTTTCTAAGTCGTCTCAGAATTTTCCCCCGCTAACATTCCAATATCACACTAATTGAACTTATGAAAAAAAAATTAGGTCAATACAGTTTCATATGTATGAACAATTTATTCTTACGAAAATCAGTACACCAAATGAAACATATGAGCTTCAACAGTGGAAGCTTTAAATTGCTTAAGCTAAATACTTATATACAGTTTTATATATGCAATGAGAATATTAGGAACTCTGTTCCTAAATGGCCAAGGATGAAGATTTTACGAAGGCCATAAAGAAATTTCGTGACTTCTTATAAAGTTTTGGCCAACACCCTAATTTTATTTGCAAATTAAATATTACTTATGAACTAAAATAAGCCTCTCATATGGTTTATTGAACTTTGTTAAACAAAATATAAACCTTAAGGTTAGTGGGAGCAAATAAACAAAATATAAATATTTTTATATGCAATTAAAGTTATATCCATATAAAGAATGGTAATTTATGTGAAATATGCCATATACATTTGATGCTATCAAATAGTTCAAGGTTTATGGTTAAATAATTTAATTGGTTTGAAAATTATTGATATCAATACTATCGATATTATATTGAGGTAATTCCACTATAATATATAAGGAAAACAGGAATAGAAGTCCAAATAAGTGTAACGACATAAAATTATTTTATGTCTGGTTTTGAGAAGTCGCATTACGAAACATGAGTTGACTATTGATCACATATAAAAACAAAACTCATGTTAACATATCACCTAATGAATTATGGTTTGCTGTCTAAAGTGTTATTTTGTCATGTATTATTAGCTTAATTTCAATTTTCTTTTAGCTTTTGGCTTTTATGTTAGTTTCGTAATTACAGTGAAGAATAAAATTATGTTATTTGTGAGCATAAAGAATTTGTGTTATCCCTTTGGACAAATTAAGTTGGACCCAAATGACTAATTGGTAGTTCATTATAATGATTTTTGCCCATAAAGTGCTCAGTTTTATGCAGTGTGATACATGGAAGAGAATGATGCGTTACAAGAGTTTTACCACTACGATTCGTGTATAATGTTCTTTATTTGAGTGGGAGTGTTTCCATGACTAGTTGAAGTAAATGAATTGATAGTCATACTAAAGAGTTTTCCATCCATATAACAGTTCATGTGTGTCATGTGGGCTAAGTGGAAGATTTAAAACTTAATTATTTAAGGTAAACCACATGTCAACTGTTAGTGTTCCTAGAACATGCCAAAGATCTAATAAGCATGAAAACATGTTCATAAATTTAAAATAAGTTGCGGAATTACTTACATTGAATGGATTTGAGCTTTTAAAATTTTGAGAAGAAGATCCAAGATCCAAGATGCTTCCTTTGTTGATTCCAAGCTTTGAGTTGAAGATCTCCAAGATCCTTCATTTGTTGATTCAAAGCTTTTGAAGTTGTTTCCCTATCACCTTAGTTGATTTCTTCAAGTGCTAGCTTTGTTGATTTTGCCACAAAATCAAAGAGAAAAAGGACATGAAGCTCACGCCCATGGAGGTCCATTAGGGTTTTCTTTGTGTTCCAAGTGTGTTTTGTGTGAAGCATACACAAATGAGAGAGAGAGAAGGGTTTTGGTAAAAGCTAATTTACCCTTTTCACCTAAACAAGGTGGTTGGGTAAATGGTTTTGCCAAAACCATTCCAAGGTGGTTGGAAAGTGGATGGTATGACATAAATACCAACCACTCTCCCAACTATCACATTTAAAGTGGGCCCCACATTTGAATTCAAAATTCAAATGTCTCTACGAACATTTACCGCGGCTCGGATCCGTTTAATCCAATTAAATGAATTCTCGTCGCTAAATAATTAAATCTAATTTAATTAAATAACGATGCCTCGCAAATATATTACGAATGTCGTTTACGAATTAATTCTAAATTAATTCGTTCCTTCATATTAAAGTCCGACTTTAATTTCGTAACGAAATCCAATTCATATTAATATATCCGATATATTAATTTTAGCCCATACGAATAAATTAAATAGAAAAATCAAATTTAACTATTAAATTTATTCTACCGATTAATTCCAAATTAATCGCGTTCTCTCTCTTCCGAACACATTTAATCCCAGATTAAATAATACCTCAATTAATCCCAGATTAATTTTCTCCATCTTAATTAATCCCAGATTAATTCTCTCTCTTAATTAATCCCAGATTAATTCTAATTTAAATCAACTGTCATCGTTGAATCTTTGGGAAGCGACCCAAGAGATCCCTGGATATGTTGGCAGTAAATACGGTCATCGGATTATCCGAATACGTGCGTACCTCGTACCACGTGCTTACCGATTTACAAGACATGATTGGCTTCTAGCAAAGCACCGTGCCTTCCCAATTCTCCAGAAATATTCTTACTGGAATATATAATCTATGTCAGGCGTAGTATACGTAGTATTGCGTATTGCGATCCAGTATCGGATTGTCACGTGCTAGGCCTGGGGCTGGAATGTGTCTGCCCCGTACGAAGCACATGTCGGATGTCTAGTAACTAGTCTCTATAATCGGACATACATGACCTAATCATAATATCCCGATGACTGCAGTACTTAAGAGCACTAGTACCGTATCATACGTGACATCATCTCCACTATGACTGGAGTGATACTTCCGTCTTGATATCACACCCAATACACTACGATTCTCGATATGCCCAGCAGAGGCGTACACAGAACCGGTTAAAGCCCTGGACGACCAAAACTAAAGCATACCGATTGTCGCAAGTATTAGCGATGCAAGTCTCAGGTTAAGACCAAATACACCTACCCTGATTTCAGACTTCCATAGACACATAGTCATACTACCAATGTGAAGCTGTTTTCCGTACCATCGGTAAAACACAACCTCCTATTACACTTGCATGAGTATCCTATACCCAAATATATGAGAACTATGCCGTTATGATCTCACATAACACGCACAAGTGTAATACTAGTCTATTCCGCATTATCGATGTCCAGTCTCGATAATACTACGACTAGGGATATTTAATGATTAATCCTTCGTGGACTGATACTGTCTCATATCATCTCAATCCAGGAACTAATCATAAGGACCTCCTATCTTTTATACATCTATGTGATCTAATCACAAATGATAGGAGTGCAATCTCCTTGTCACATAGTTAATTTGTACAACAACACCATGATCTGTACAAATAGTGGCGCTATGGGTCATAATTGTCCAACAATCTCCCACTTGGCCTATAGCCAGTCACTCGAATGTCTTACACCCAAACTATGTACGGTGCGCTCAAACTGCTGAGGAAAGGCTTTCGTCAGCGGATTTGTTTGATTATCGTCTGATGCAATTTATTCGATCATCACATCGCCACGATGTATGATCCGAACGAATCAGATGAATAGTCGAAGTATATATCTGGATCGTTGATGAGACCATTAATTCTTTAGCTTGTGCTGACGCCTAGCTCAGCTGCTAACAGAACTATATCTAATTTAATTAGATTTATAGTCGACCCAAATGGCTTCTATTGCTGCCTCAGCAGCAGCAATACCCGCATTTGTTGTTTATTCGGTAACAACATCTTGTTTGGAAGATTTCCAGCTTACTGTACCGTTATTCAAATTGTATAGTACCATTGTTTTTATCGGTTAGGAAACTTACAGCAGTGATCCCATTCACTTCAAGTTCTCCTTCTCCATAGTTTAAGACATCATCCTTAGTTCTCTAAGATACTAACAGATGTTCTTAATATCAATCCAGTGACTATCACTTGGATTGACCTGTTTGTGAATCCATATGCTCAAAGCATATGAGACACCAGGTTGCATACATTTTTCAATGTATGAGTTCTCGCAGAGTTTCAATAACCTCTAGATCTAACTCAGTAGATCTTTATTCCTAGAATAAAGGTTGTTTCTCCCAAGAATTCTACGGAGAGTTTTCATGAAAGCCAAGCTTTCACCGATTATATATGGGAATATCATTTCCAAGAAATGACATATCATCATTATTTAGGATAGTCACTTTCAGTGCGCTCCCACTAATCTCCTTATATACACAAGAATCATATTCGTTTTGAATCAAATCATACACCATTATGATTACATCAAAATGATAGTTCCAAGAACCCAATGCTTACTTCAATCCATACATGGATCGAATAACCTACAAACCTTGTTTGCTAGTTTTGGTACGACAAAACCGTCAGGATGTACAACATCCTCCAAAAAGGTTTCCTTTTCAGGAAAGCGATTTTCCCGTTCGGCTGCCATATTTCATAATTGAAACATGCAGCATCAGTAAGCATTATCCAAATGGATTTAACGTGGCAACAGGTAAAAGATCTCGTTATAATCAACACAATGTTGATAACGATACCTTTCCGCTACAAGCCCAGCTTAGTACGTTGGTATGCTGCCATCCACATATGTATTCCTTGAAGACCTATATAGTACCAATAGGCACAATGTCTTGTGGTACAACAACTAGTGTCCAAACATAGTTGATATACATGGAATCCATTTTGGACTCATGGCACTTTGCCATAATAGGGAGTCGATACCTTGTATCACTTCATTATACGTAGTCAGTTCGTATTCCTCAATAAGATTGACATCTTTCTGAGGTGAGATCAGAAACCCATACCCAGGTTGTTTTCTGACTCTTTCCGATCTACGCGGTTCTTATGTATTAGAAGATTACTGGTATAGTTTCATCATTGATGAACTGTTTGTGTTCCATTAAGGACTTGGTGCTTTGAATAGTATTACTCCGATTTTCATCGAGTTTTACTATCCTCCCACTTACCACTGCATATCGGTATTCCTCTTAGGAAAACCGCCTGGCGAGCAACAATTAAAATTGTTCTCTTGTGAGATGTATAAGTACTACACTTTGGTTTCCCTAGGACAACCTACAATTGGCACTTGTCCAATTTGGGTTCTTGTTTAGTATCATCCAAACATATGCCTAGTATTCCCAAATCATCAGGAGTGAGAAAGCCTAGTTTCTTTCCTGTTCATATCTAATATGAAATCTGTCAAACAAATTTTCATGGAACCTTATTCAAAATAAGTATTTCGCTGTTAATGCTTATCCTTTGAAGGAAAATGGTAGCTCAGAGCGACTCATGATTAACCTTATTATATCCAACAAAATTTGGTTTCTCCTCGTTCGGACACACCGTCAAATTGACGTGTTCCGGGAGGAGTCATTATTGAAAGAATACTATACTCTTTCAAGTATATGAGAAACTTATTACTTAGTATTTTTCATCATGGTCAAACCGTGATGTTTTAATACTTTAGCCGATCTGTTCGTCTATTTCGTGTCGAAACTCTAAAAGTTTTCGATTTGTGTTCTTCAAAAGAAACACAACCATAACGCGATGCCACATCCGTAAAGGTCACGTAACATTCATTTCCACATTTAGCCTAGCCAGACATGGGCCCACTTACGTCACTATGAACGAGGGCTAACAGATCGATGACACTTACATTTTTACCAAGTAAAAGGTATTTTAGGTTTTTACCTAATAAACTAGATTTGTAGACTTCATTTGAATGGAATCAAATTCGTCCTAGTATCCACTCTTCAAAAGTGTGGATATACGAGTCTTGTTTAATGTGTCCCAGACAACATTGCCACAAATAAGTCTTATCTGATCAAATCAGTTTGATCTATTTGTTTGTCAAGTTATATGTTTGAGATTTATTTATATTCAAAATATAAATACTGTTATTCACATCTAATGCGTTTATCTCAATATCATCTTTATATAATAAAACACTTTAGTGTTCTAGAATATAAAGGTACACCTCGCAACGAGTTATACTCGATATAAAGATAATGTTTCTAGTCAAACTAGTTACATTATAACAGTTTCCTAATTTAAGTACACAACCAAAGGGTAGTTCCTAAACTTAGGTATCTACGGTTGAAACAGCGACTGTCGTCCCGTTTCTAATTCGCAGATTAATCTCATCTGAAGTCAGTATCCTGCTCACGGCAGATTCTGCACATCAATGCATATTTATGTATCACACTAAGTTTTTAAAATCCAATTTTAATACTAGTAGTGAACATATTTATGACAAACATATTTGAAGTCAGAGCCTTGCTCGTCTTCAATTCCTTCATGTCTGCTTTGTCCATACGGCAGTCATGCTTCAATGATCCCGTTTGCCATAAGTTAGGCAGACATCTTGGGATATGTCATTTATCTTCCTAGAAGATTATAATGATTTTGCCTTTGCCCTTTTTCACATTCCAAAAGTCTTTGGCCAAGCCTTGGCCTTCTAGAATATCGAAGTAAGGTGCGCCTTGCGCTTCTTGCCCTATTGCAAACTTTGGCTTTGGCTCCTTGAGCATAGCCATTAACTCTCCAAGAGTTAATTATTGCAATTTAATACTTGTAAGATCTAAGAATAGATCTATGAAGATCCTTCAATTTCTTTATCATACTTTAAGGATCTAATCCTTAGTTCTGATTAAGAAATTAAGGAGTCATTACGACAAGTATAATGAATTAAGCACTAAAGTTATCATCACATGAATCTTCCAAAGATCATGCTCTACTATTTGCTTAACTTTGGGCTTAGGCCTAATATGTTATTTTATCAAATAAAGTAACTTATTAGTTTCCAGGACCATCCTGAAATTTTATTCCCAATTTGAAAATTAAAGTCGTTTAAACACATTTTCACCCAGGATTTATGTTTTAAACATTAGTCTTTCAGTTTATCTTGATTCTAATAGTCCAACTATTTAATCAACGATTTCAGGTGCTATTTATTATAATGATTACTATAGTCCAATCATTTAATCAATTATAATTAAATTGGTTAATTCAATTATATTGATTACTATAATCCAATTATAAAATCAACCATTTATTGAATAGTTTGAATTACAGTCCAACTGTTTATTAAAACAACAATTAAATATTAATCCAACTAATAAATAATTATATTTGACGAATGATATTTGATTGAGCGCGTATGGCAAGTAATTAAATGAATATTGTAAATTTAATTCTCGCCTCCCACTATTTTTCGGCGAGCCTCTAACCCTCTGTCGAGTACTCGGGAAACCCAGTTTCCTAGTGGGCTATGATCCCGTTAAATAACACACAATCTTGAATTTGGCCAACAAATTGTATGATACTTAACTAGGTAGATCTCTAAGATCAATTGGATCCCATCCAATTCCTAGATCCAGTAGGTGGACATCCAAGTCCGAAACATATATCTTATATATGCCCATATATCGAATATATTACCTAACCTATTTCCTCTGAATCAACTAAGCCTTGGTTTTGGCACAACAAACTTAATGATCCCAGTTAAGCGGAACCCATTGACATGGAAAGCTTCGTAATCAATGTCATGGACAAGAAGTGATCTTGACTTTGGCCAACAAATCACAACTTGGACAAGACACCGATATGGAACAAAACTCTCATGATTCAAACACATCCGCAATTGACAAAGGTCTTGACTTTGGCCAACAAACCAATGCCAACTTTAGATCTTGAGTAAGAATCACTCAACGGAAGGAAAACGCTTAATATGTTTTGAGGGTTTTTCGCGTGCAAGTTGGCAACCAATTTATTATCTTTGTTAAGGTCTCATCATCATACACCCTTAAACATGCATTCTAAATACATAATAAAGCGCGTATAAATAAATAAATTAATAATGATATCGGATGGATATGTCACAAATTGTTCCTAGAACAAATCACTCCATTTCCTCTCCCCGGCTAGAACTATTCTAATTCTACCCAATTACAAAATACAATAAAGAAACCTCATTTACATTGAGGGGAATAGGTGAGAAGAGAAATACAATGAGAAAGGAGATAAAAGGATGGACACGTAGGTCCAATTTAATAAATTCTAAACTTATTACAACAATTTCCAAAACTGCCCTTGCCCTTCTAATATCCATCCGATATACATTATTCATACAACACATTCATGTAATCATACAAATCATGTTATTCAATCAATCTAATCCAATTAATTAATCTTTGAATTAATGATCATTCAATGTTCAAACAACGATTTGATTTGCGTGAGTCAAACTCGTTTAAGAATAAATACTCAAAGTAAGTATTCTTGAATTATATTGAACTACAACTTTAAATCCAATTTATTTGTATTCAATACTAATTCCAATTTAATTCCAAATTAAATATATACACTTACTTATAAGCCTTAAAGACTTGGATTCCAAATCCAATCTTAATGGGTCTCAAAGGCCCAATAACATCCAATGTCATTTCAATTAAAGTCCAATGGGCTTTTAATTGATTCTTTAGGCATGGGCTTTGGCCATAATGGATCAAACCCAAAATGCCAAGGCCCAATAGGAATCACCATATTGCCAACAAATCAATTTAGGCCCATTAGGCCCAATTAAATTCTTTAAAGGGCCAAGTGATGTATTTGGACCTTATGGAATTGGTTTTGGGCCCAATTGGATCCAATCCAAAAGTCCAAAACCAAACTTAGTCAAACCAAGCCCATTAAGCCCAAATACACACTTTTAGCCCAATCATAATTAAAAGCTTATTAACATAATTATAATATTCCAAATATCATAATTACTTTAATTAAAGTGTATTAGCCATGGTTAATTAATTAAACTCAATATTTCCAAAATACCAATTAACTTAATTAATCATGCTTAATCCATCAATTCATGCTTAACACAAATTGAAGCCAAAACACATCATTTCATGCTCAACATAAATTGAATCCTAAATTCATCATTTCATGCTCAACATGCTCTTTGATTTAACATAAAAATTATTGACTTTGATTCTAATCCAATCAAACCAACAATCAACATTTAAACATGCATTTAAACACATCATTTCATGTTACAAAAAAAAAAAAAAAACTGCAGTGGACTGCATGCTAGTTTCGGCCACACTAAGGAAAAATAAAAAATTTGATCCAATCAACTTTTCTCAAATCTAATCATGCACAACTCTAAGTTAACATAATCTAAGTATGCTTAAAGCATCAATTTGAAGAAATCATGCTCAAAACACAAAAGCCCCAAATTTTAGTCTCATGAACCCAAAACTTTTCATGCTTAAAATTGGCTCTTGATACCATTGTTAGTGTTCCTAGAACATGCCAAGGATCTAATAAGAATGAAAACATGTTCATAAATTCAAAATAAGTTGCGGAATTTTTTTACATTGAATGGATTTGAGCTTTTAAAATTTTGAGAAGAAGATCCAAGATCCAAGATGCTTTCTTTGTTGATTCCAAGCTTTGAGTTGAAGATCTCCAAGATCCTTCCTTTGTTGATTCCAAGCTTTTGAAGTTGTTTCCCTATCACATTAGTTGATTTCTCCAAGTGGTAGCTTTGTTGATTTTGCCACAAAATCAAAGAGAAAAAGGACATGAAGCTCACGCCCATGGAGGTCCATTAGGGTTTTCTTTGTGTTCCAAGTGTGTTTTGTGTGAAGCATACACAAATGAGAGAGAGAGAAGGGTTTTGGTAAAAGCCAATTTACCCTTTTCACCTAAACAAGGTGGTTGGGTAAATGGTTTTGCCAAAACCATTCCAAGGTGGTTGGAAAGTGGATGGTATGGCATAAATGCCAACCACTCTCCCAACTACCACATTTAAAGTGGGCCTCACATTTGAATTCAAAATTCAAATGTCTCTACGAATATTTGCCGCGGCTCGGATCCGTTTAATCCAATTAAATGAATTCTCATCGCTAAATAATTAAATCTAATTTAATTAAATAACGATGCCTCGCAAATATATATACGAATGTCGTCTACGAATTAATTCTAAATTAATTCGTTCGTTCATATTAAAGTCCGACTTTAATTTCGTAACGAAATCCAATTCATATTAATATATCCGATATATTAATTTTAGCCCATACGAATAAATTAAATAGAAAAATCAAATTTAACTATTAAATTTATTCTACCGATTAATTCCAAATTAATCATGTTCTCTCTCTTCCGAACACATTTAATCCTAGATTAAATAATACCTCAATTAATCCCAGATTAATTTTCTCCATCTTAATTAATCCCAGATTAATTCTCTCTCTTAATTAATCCCAGATTAATTCTAATTTAAATCAACTGTCATCGGTGAATCTTTGGGAAGCGACCCAAGAGATCCCTGGATATGTTGGCAGTAAATACGGTCATCGGATTATCCGAATACGTGCGTACCTCGTACCACGTGCTTACCGATTTACAAGACATGGTTGGCTTCTAGTAAAGCACCGTGCCTTCCCAATTCTCCAGAAATATTCTTACTGGAATAAATAATCTATGTCAGGCGTAGTATACGTAGTATTGCGTATTGCGATCCAGTATCGGATTGTCACGTGCTAGGCCTGGGGCTGGAATGTGTCTGCCCCGTACGAAGCACATGTCGGATGTCTGGTAACTAGTCTCTATAATCGGACATACATGACCTAGTCATAATATCCCGATGACTGCAGTACTTAAGAGCACTAGTACCGTATCCTACGTGACATCATCTCCACTATGACTGGAGTGATACTTCCGTCTTGACATCACACCCAATACACTACGATTCTCGATATGCCCAGCAGAGGCGTACACAGAACCGGTTAAAGCCCTGGACGACTAAAACTAAAGCATACCGATTGTCGCAAGTATTAGCGATGCAAGTCTCAGGTTAAGACCAAATACACCTACCCTAATTTCGGACTTCCATAGACACATAGTCATACTACCAATGGAATTCTGAGGGGTCTATCCAGAGCGAAGCTGTTTTCCGTACCATCGGTAAAACACAACCTCCTATTACACTTGCATGAGTATCCTATACCCAAATATATGAGAACTATGCCGTTATGATCTCACATAACACGCACAAGTGTAATACTAGTCTATTCCGCATTATCGATGTCCAGTCTCGATAATACTACGACTAGGGATATTTAATGATTAATCCTTCGTGGACTGATACTGTCTCATATCATCTCAATCCAGGAACTAATCATAAGGACCTCCTATCATTTATACATCTAGGTGATCTAATCACAAATGATAAGAGTGCAATCTCCTTGTCACATAGTTAATTTGTACAACAACACCATGATCTGTACAAATAGTGACGCTATGGGTCATAATTGTCCAACATCAAGATACACTGTATGAAGTCTTTTCATATAGATGATTAAATAATAAAGATATAAGTTATGGAAATATGAATTATTTCTTTTTATGAAATGTTGTAACTCATGTGCTTCTTTCATGGAGGGAAGTGAATGAGTTAGACTTATTATTGATCACTTATTTGATAATGAAAATTTAAGAGTCTTAAGTTACAAAAAATTAACTATAAATAGGGTCCTTATATTACCTAAATCTAAGATTCCTTTAAGGATTTATCTCCAAAGTGGAATAGACTAGAAGACACCTTTTTTTAATTTGAGACAATATAAATGATCAGTATTGCTTAGACAACTATGATTGAAGGTACCATATTGGCTATTTAAATTATTACAGTTATTTGATTTGATCTTTATGCCCAAGGGACCTGTTAGTGCAATTAATCTCACAGACAATAAAATTAAATAATATATAGAGATGGGTAAGGAGTTCTCTATTATTGCTTGATAAACAAAAGGTCGATCCCTTATTTTAGGATTTTTTGTACTATTTATAATATTTCATTATAAGGAAAACAAACTGACAGCGGTTACAATACATTCACGTTTCCCATTAACTGACCCACTCCCTACAATCTTGGAACTTCCCTATTCTATATGATTGTCCGGCTTAAAGAAATAGAAAGTAATTAATCGGTTGCCTCATTCCTTGTTCAGCAGATTCGTGTCATTAAGAAGTTGACATCTCGGGATCAATATTCGCACGATCTTTGCTTGCCTTTGTTGGAACCAAGCCTAAGATTGAACTACTATCGGGTAGCTCTGAATTCGGACTCTCATGGAGGTCCTAACTTCAGATTCTGATGATAGATTCTGCCCTCAGAATCTGATGGTAGATTCTACCCTCAGACTCAAATGATAGGTTCTGTTGTCAGGCTTTGACGAGAGATCTGGATCCCATTTGGAATGTGTTTGGCCACATGTCATGTGCCTGATTTTTCCCAAACAATTCCCCATTTTGTTCGCATCAATTTGGAGAAATTATAGGAACAAACAAATACAAGGTTGAGCCACTAGTGTGCTTTTTGGGTGTTATGGGCTTCTTCCTCATCTCCTTGGGAACTCAACGGTCTCATCCCTTAAATACTGATTCGATAGTCCTTGTTAGCTCCATTGTTTCAAAGTTTCAAATCTCGAACCTCTACACCCCTCATCTTGCGAAACCCTTTTTTTTCCTCAACGGTCTCTCTTCAAAATCCAGGCTCTTCAACTCTCTTGTTACTATGGCCTTTTTAGTTTCTTATAACGACCAGATTCAGCATATGAGGGAAGACATTGATGTTCCTCGGAACATCTACTTGTCGCCCCTCACTAAGAGTGCATCTCTCTAGGAGACCAACCTCACCGTTGTCTGATAAGTATGATTTATACCCATTTATTCATGCATTCTTAGCTTACTATTTTTTTAGGTTTCATGTCATTTTAATGTATCTTACAGTTTATTTTATGTTTTATTGGTAGGAAGTATTGGAACATGGATCTTGGAGCAATTGTACGTATTTTGGGACATTACGGACGGGAAAGTTGAATACGCATAAAAATCATCATCCTGGAAAATGGGGTGGCGTTGCGACGCCACTTATGGCGGTGTGACGCCCCCACAGGATGTCACATACATATTGCCCGAGAATCAGGCGTCACGACGCTAATTCCGACGTCGCAACGCTACGATAGAAGCCCAGAAACATCAGTTTCAATATTCTACATGCACAAGGACTCCAAGACTTCCCTATAAATATAGACGCTCGTCCAAAATCCTAAAACAGGAGAAAATACACAACAAATACTCTAAACACATATTTTAGAGAGATCTAAGGAGGAAGATTGAAAAGGGAGAAAAGGAGACGAAGGCGGTGACGATCGAATACGAAGGGATTCGATTCGGGTTTTATCTTCTAGTTTCTTTCTTTAAACTCTAATGATGTCTAAGATATTCTTGACATTATTTTCATTGTTTTTTTTATCTTTGGTCATGAGCTAACTCTATTATTCTAGAGGATGATGTAACATATGCTTGAACCTATGTTTTAATTGCCAATTGATTGTTATAAAGTTTTAATTTAGTTTATTTATATTTTCTTGTGTTTCATGCTTCTAGTTTGTTGGCCACAAATTAAGATGATGCATGTTTGGAATCTATCGCTCGGGCGAGGGGATTTTGAATAGGATCTAGAGAATATAACTTAGGAGATTTGTAGAGATCGGGAGAATCTATAATCTCTTTGAAGTCATTAACAAAGAATCACATAAAGTAATGAGTTATTGATTACTAGATTTTTATAGGGATATCAAAGTCAGTAGTTAATAATATTTTCACTCGGCACTCGAGAGAGGGAGTTAGAATAATTTAGGATTCTTGACTTATAAACAATGCAACTAAATAAGAATTGATTGGTATAGCAAATACATAAGGGATAGTTAGGTGAAATCAGACTCTAGAATCTCTCTCATCTTGGTCTTTTCTAAATTTAACGTTTTGATTTTTACTTATTTAGTTTTTAGTCTTAATTTAGTTTATTTCAAATTGGTTTCTAAATAAAGTTAGGCTTATTAATTATAGTACTTAGTGCGAGTTTGATTACAATCCATGTGGGTTCGACACTCATACTTATCTTTTACTAAAACTTGACACCGTATACTTATGGTATGACAATCTCGCAACATTGTCCCTCTTAGTGGAATTGTTCTAAGGAAGTATCATATCTGAATCCTTCGTTTCCTCCTTCACCCCTTACTCCATTACATCTGTGTGCTCTGTAACCTACATCTGATGAAGTTAATCCCCAATGGCCTTAGATGCGTCGTAGGTTTCATTTTCTTCTCCTTGGTCAAATTAATCACGTCTAACAATTCATGAATTTTCTACATTTCTCCTTGACCAAGGCGGGGTCCACCGGTGGACATATACACTTTTGCGTCTCGAAAGTCAACAATTATGTTCATAAGGTTGCCTAGTTCAGACAAAGATTTATCTTCCAAGGGTTTGTTAATGGTAATTGAAAAATGGCAGTCCACCATCATCGACCATGTCATCTTTCCTTTGTAACTGTCGATAAACCAAGATATTTTTCCATCTTATAGTTTTGAATGTAAAGTTCATGCATTTTTGGTTAATTATAGAGTCTGAAATGTTTCTTCTCTTTTCAGCTTCTGGTTCTGTATACATTCCTTCTTGGTCTGAGCTGTCTAGAGAGATGGTCATGTTCTTACACAAGTTTTTGGTCCCGATGGGGAATGAGGTTTGGCGAGGAACTCACTTGGATGATTAGGCCAAACAAACCCCACGCAACGGATAGAACCTCAAGAACCACGAATTTGATTTTGTAGGAATAAAACCCTTCCGAGGCCACAAAGAATGTCTTTGAGAACCCTTAAGATGATGTCTTGTTGTGTTCTGCTATCACGGAGACGTCACTAAAGTTGTCACGCCTTAGATAAGTCGAAGCTGAAACAAAAAGGAATCTCTCCCTTAAACTTGAATTTTGGCCATAGTCATTCTTAAAGAAGAATTTCGAAATTTGTATATTTTTCATTAAAGAAGACAAAGTTACAATATATAGTACAAGGCAAGTTACTAAATTGCCATTCAAAGTAAAAAGACCAAAATGTCCTAAACTTATCCAATGGCTATTTGAAGTACAAGCCCTTAATAGTTATTTCCTAACTAAGATAAATATCCTAAGTAACATATTTGTGTAAGTTAGAAACTTGTAAAAGCTTACAAAAGTCAACAAAAATAGTTATCATCATTACAAAGATTAAAAGTAAAAAGTCAACAAATGTGGCAACTTTTCCCAAAATGACCAAATTATCCCATTTGCACAAAAACCCCAAAATTTCATGGGCTTCATGTAACAATGCCCAAATGATGTGTCTCAAGCCCATTAAGTCTTGTGTAACTCGAATACTTGGTGTTAGGCTTGATTCGGCTTCATTCGTCAAAACGATATTTGACTTCAGAATTGCTGGTGCGCCAATCTGGTATGACTTGGGTCAAGTGGAATAGCTTTGGAACCCCTCCATTGAAGCCCTCATGTGATGCCAATGTGCCTCCGAGATGTCCGTCGCATTCGGCTATATAATTCTGAGCTAATCCTGCAATTACTTCTCTGATCTTTTTGGCCTTCTGTCTTGTGATTGGCCATTCTGGTACTTGCAATGGCTCCATTATGTTTTTGGCCATATCCTTTGATGCTCCATGTGTGGCTTGGATCATGTCATTCCCTCCCTCTTGAAAATGATTCGACCTCGAATCTGCAACTGCATCAAAGTAAGACAAATCAAAAACATTAAACCTTGCAGTACTATACTTACGAGGAAGATCCAGCTTGTAAACATTGTCATTGATCCACTCCAAGACTTGAAATGGACCATCACCTCTCGATTGCAGCTTAGATCTCCGCTGTGTTAGGAACATCTCCTTGTGCAAATGTAGTCATACCCAATCCCTGGGTTCAAATACAATATGCTCTCTCCCTTTGTAAGTATGAGAAACATATTATTTATTCTTCCGCTCAATGTGTGCTTTAGCTTTTTCATGTATTAATTTCACCAAATCCGCCTTCTTTTTACCATCCAAACTCCCTTGCTCATTAACAGGCAAAGACAACAAATCCAAAGGAGTCATATGATTAAAACCATATACAATATCAAAAGGCGAGTAAGAAGTAGTAGAATGAATTCACCTATTATATGCAAATTCTATAAATGGCAAACATTCTTCCTACGATTTCAAGTTTTTACTAACTATAGTGCGCAACAATTGGGATAAAGTTCTATTAACTATTTCTGTTTGTCAATCTATTTGTGGGTGACAAGTGGTAGAATATAACAACTTAGTACCCAATTTAGCCCACGACACCTTCTAGAAATGGCTAAGGAACTTAACATCTTTATCTGTTACAATACTCATAGGTATCTCTCTAAAAAATAAACCAGTTATGTTTGTGGCATCATCAGTTTTATGACATGCTATAAAATGCATCATCTTGCTAAACTTATCAACCACAAAAAAATATAGAATCCCTACTCATCTTTGTCCTAGGCAAACATAATACAAAATTCATAGATATATCAACCCAATGTTCACTAAGTATAGACTAAGAAGTATAGAACCCATTAGGCATCAATTTAGATTTAGCTTGTTTACATGTTATACACCTATCACAGATACGCTCAACATCACGTTTCATTCTAGGCCAATAAAAGTGCTCATACAAAACAACTAATGTCTTACTATTACCAAAATGTCCCATCAAATCACCTTCACGCTCTTCTTTCACAAGCAATTCATGCATACTACAAGCAAGAATACACAATCGAATCATCTTAAATAAGAATCTATCATGTAAGTAAAACGAACCAAATGAAGACTTTGTACATGCAACATAAATCACATCAAAGAATCACATGCATATAGATCCTTAATCAAATCAAATCCCAACATTCTGACATTCATTGAAGTAAGTGAAACATACCTTCGTGATAGTGCATCAGTGATAATATTTTCCTTACCTTGCTTGTAGCGGATTACATATGGACATGTCTCAACAAACTCTAACCACTTTGCGTGTCGCTTGTTCAGCTTACCTTCCCCTTCAAATTCTTTAATGACTCATGATCTGTATGGCTCACAAACTCTTGAGGCCATAGATAATGCTGTCAAGTCTCAAAGGCTCTCACCAGCGCATACAACTCCTTATCGTACCTCAAAACTGCTTCGTTCAGCTTCTCACTAAATTATGCTATCGGCCGTTTTTCTTTCATAAGAACTGCTCCAATGTCTATCTCGGATGCATCACACTAAATCTCATATGTCTTCTCAAAGTTGGGTAAGGTGCACTACACAACTTCATTTTATGATCTTGAAAAGCACGCTCCTACTCTTATCCCCATTTAAAGCCAACAATTGTCTTCACTACTTCAGTCAGTGATGTTGTAATACTACTAAAGTCTCTAATAAATCTGCGATAGAAGCTTGCTAATCCATACAAGCTTCTTGTTGGACAATTATGACCCATAGCGTCACTATTTGTACAGATCATGGTGTTGTTGTACAAATTAACAATGTGACAAAGGAGATTACTCTCTTATCATTTGTGATTAGATCACCAAGATGTATAAATGATAGAAGGTCTGTAGGCATTGCATTTTTGCATGTGAAACCCGATGATGAGTCTCAGTTGGAGGCACTACTTTTTTAGTCGAGGAAGTTGCGGGAAACGATCGTCGGAAGGGAATCGGCATTTTGTTTGTTCTTATTCGCTGGATTAGCTTCAGGTTCGCTTGTTGGACCTACGTGATAAAACACATGTCACAAATTAAAAATAATTAAAACATTTAAAACACATGTCACAAATTTTAATTAAAACCAATTGAAATTAAATTAAATAAATTAAAATTAAATACCAAAATTAAATAATTCACTTCCAAATTAAAATACATCAAAACACCTAGCCAAGCCCACCCACCTAACCAAAGCCCACACGCCCATAGCCCCCTAATACACACCCAAATTAAATAATTATTAATTAAATTAAAACATTAACTAAATAAAATGTTAATTAAATTAAATAAATAAATAAAATATTTACCAAACATAAAATAAGTATATGCCTAATATAAACTAATCAAATATAATCATTCCTAACTAAATAATATATTTACCAATCTAAAATATTTGACTTCCTAATCAACACCAATTTAAAGATATTGACTTCCTAATTTGAACCAATTTTGTCCCCCCTCAATCTAATCTTTTCCTTGTTGGATACCAAATCAAATCCTCCATTTAATGCCAAAATCCCTTCTTTGTGAGACAAGGAGAAGCCCTAACCATTCTCTATATAAACAACACAAATTTGCAAATAAAAGGGGGACACTCACGGCCAAATACAATAAAGAGCAAACACATAAACCTTAAGACGAATCTCTCTCATTATCTCTCATAACCTTCGCGCCCACACACGCCCATCACGTAGAAGACCCACTTGTCTTCATCACGCATTCATGCCCCCTTAGACAAGCTCACTGACCTGCCTTCATCTAACCTCTCCCTCTCGCGTCATTCTCAAAAAAAAATCGAACACTCAGCAGCCACACAAGAAAATAACCCTAAAGCCTCTTGCCCTATGCACGTAACAGCCCGCCATTAGCCCTAGCAATTCACACAAGCCACCTTACACGTCCCTCACTACACTCCTCACAACAACGTAAGCCATCAGCCCTTTGTTCACCTAGCCCTCAAAGACTCAAAGCCACACACTCACTCTCATCACGCCACAAGCCCTCATTCACTTCAGCGCATAAGCGCCATATAGCCATGCACTCAACCTTAACGCCACATAGCCCTCACGCAAATTACCCTTTTACAAATCAATAGCCATCACGCACGTCCCCACAAGTCAACAGCCCATTAACCCCCCTACAAAGTGCACGCGCAATTCCTCCCTAAAATGCACCCTTTGCCGCAAAACTGCCTCCCTCCCTGCACGAGAAAACCCCTAAAATGTACTGCCCAGTTTTGCCACAAAAATAGCCCCTGAAATTGTCCAGAAACTGTCCAGAAAATTGCACTAAATCAACCCCATAAAATGCCCAGTAAAACAGTCCAGAAACAGCCCAAAACAGTCCCCGAAACACCCAAAATAGTCCCTTAAACAACCAAAAATAGTGACCAGAAAACCGCGAGGAAACAGCAGCAAAACGGAGTCAAAACAGTAGCTTGAGCAGCGAAACAGCGAGGTAAAATGCAAACCAGTGAACCAGAAAAGTTGCGGTGTGATAGCCCTTCCGACGGCCGTGAAACGCGAGTTCGAAAGTCGACATAAAAGGTTACACCTGAGGGTATTTTCCACATTCGTTTTCTGTTTTATTTGTATTATTTATTGAGTATTGCTTGCATAATTTTTATGTTGAAATGCATGTTGTGGCCCTTGAGTAGATAAATATGCATGGATTACGAGATATTGTATGTTGTGGCTATGGAATAAAATGAAAGATGTGTCAACTCTCGCGGTATATCGGATGGAAACCCCGACATAAATTTCATAGCCGATTCCAAATGGATGGTAGTATGATCTGTACTCAGGATACAATTCCACGTACCGCTTGAGTAAACGACACTTTCTTTTGTTTTATTGCTTTGATTTATTTTTTTTCGTCATTTGAATTCCGCATGTTATTTGTATGCATGATGCAATCGAGCGCATGGGTTTAGTAAGTCGGATTAAAGGTCCCCTATTTAGAGGGGTTAAAATCCTTTACCACGATGCTTTGCCGCGCCGGTTGATGTGTGTTCGGTTGGATATAAGATATGTTCAATCGGGCATACTAAGTTTGATGTGATTGTCTTTATTTTTGTATGTATGATGCAATCGAGCGCATGGGCTTAGTAAGTCGGATTAAAGGTCCCCTATTTGAAGGGGTTAAAATCCTTTACCACGATGCTTTGCCGCGCCGGTTGATGTGTGTTCGGTTCGATATAAGATATGTTTAATCGGGCATACTAAGTTTGATGTGATTGTCTTTATTTTTGTATGTATGATACAATCGAGCGCATGGGCTTAGTAAGTCGGATTAAAGGTCCCCTATTTGGAGGGGTTAAAATCCTTTACCACGATGCTTTGCCACGCCTGTTGATGTGTGTTCGGTTGGATATAAGATATGTTCAATCGGGCATACTAAGTTTGATGTGATTGACTTTATTTTTGTATGTATGATGCGATCGAGCGCATAGGCTTAGTAAGTTGGATTAAAGGTCCCCTATTTGGAGGGGTTAAAATCCTTTACCACGATGCTTTGCCGCGCCGGTTGATGTGTGTTCGGTTGAATGCAAGATATGTTCAATCGGGGATACTAAGTTTGATATTATTGTCTTTATTCCTTGTATGCATGATGCGATCGAGCGCATGTGCTTAGTAAGTCGGATTAAAGGTCCCCTACTTGGAGGGGTTAAAATCCTTTACCACAATGCTTTGCCGCGCCGATTAACGTATATTCGGTTGAACGTAAAATGTGTTCAATCGGTATACGAAGTCCGATATCATTGTCTTTACTTTATATATATGCATTATGTTGATTACGCATGGGCTTAGTAAGTGCGATTAAAGGTCCTCTATTTTGAGAGATTAAAGTCCTTTACCACGATGCTTTGCCGCGCTTTTAGCCCGTTATTATTTATTAGGTGTCATCAATTCATCCGTTCATGTATGTGTCATATTGTTTACTGCATTTTGGAGGTCACTGCTGTAACCCCATTCGAACGTGTTCTGAAACGCCGCACGAACGTATGTTTTCTGTCTGGTCCCGTTCGTACGCGTTATCAAACGCTATACGAATGCGAGCCTCCTGTTTACTGTTCGAACGCGTTATCAAACGCTATACGAACGCGAACCTTCTGTTTACCGTTCGAATACGTTTACGAACGCTACATGAATGCGAGTACATTGAATTGAGTCATTTTCATCACATGTGTGTTTGTATCCATATTAGTTATCTTCTTTTGCGACAAGCCATATCATGTTTATCCCATTGGTTGTATCATTTACCTTCGTCTTGGCTTAACGTATTACAATTCATATATCTATGTCATGATAGCATTTGAGTATTATTTCTTGTGGTATATCGGATGGAAACCCAGACATAAATTCCGTAGCCGATTCCGAATGGACGGTAGTGCGGTCTGTACTTGGGATACAATTCCACGTACCACTTGGAAAAGTGCTCACATGTGTGCTTGTGTGGTTAGTGTGTGTTCGTGCTCGTGAATACAATATGCCAATGAAGTCGTATGTTTGTTGCCACTTTGATGTACTTTCAAGCATGCAATCTTAGATGTGAAATATATGCAAATTTAGGTGTAAATTTTATTTTTGCGCATATGGATTTAGAAGCATGATACTCTTGGAAATAAGTGTTACTTAATTTAATTATCACAATAAATCCTTTCATTACAAGTGACATAAGTAAGGGACCATTCCGAACCCAACGGTTTGAGGTCTTCCCTTCCGAGGGGTGAGTGAGGCCTTAAATCTCATTTTCCCGGTTCACACCGGGTGGCGACTCCATTATTCTCCGGTTTAGTCCCCCGTGGCTACTCTGTACTCCCGACTAGGCCGCGAGCCTAGGACAGCATGCGTCGCCCAGTTTCTGTGTCCCACAGTCTGGCGACTCCACTGGGGATAGAGAATCGACCTCGAAATATTGTCTTGTAATGTTTGGATTTATGTTTTAATTGACCGTGTCTATAGTGGATAAAATGGGGGTTTAATCAAAGGCATTTTGAGGCTAGGTAATGGTTTGGTGTCTTCCTTCATTCACTACCTTTCTAGAAGAAAAAGTTGTGAAGGCACCTATATAGCCATCTACTCGTAGCCTATTGTGATGGACTAATTTGGAGGACTCGTTGTTTATTCCTGACACCAAGCGATAAGAGCCTAAGAGGCTTGGGTATTTAAGTGAGCCTCCCTCCACCTTCCCTCTGGGGAATCTACAATGGGAAATCTATTTCACAGTCAGTCACACACCATAGCTCATTGGCACGTACCTTAGTGTATAAAAAAGAATGCGCTCACTTGGTTGCTCGAACCCTTGATTGGGGAGACCTAGTTGTGGGTCATCCTTCGCCGATGAGAGCCTTTGTCTATACTCTTGCGAACCCACCCATAGACCGGGGTTGTATGGTTAAAGTAACAATTATTTCCTTGAGTATGTGCTTGTGGACCATCCTCATTTGGATGCAGTTGGACTATTGTCTGAAATGCGAACTTGTTAGGCCATTTAAACTGGAGCGAGTTCGTACCTTATGACCATTAGGCCCAAAGCTTCTGAAATGTTGATGGGCCATTATGTAGAAATTATTGTTTTATGCTTGAATTATCTTGTTATGTTTGTGTTTTGGACCATCGTTATTTGGATCCAGTTGGACCTTTTTTCAAGAGATGTGAACTTGTTGGGCCATTTAAACTGGGACGAGTTCGTGTCCTTTGACAGTTGGGCCAAAGGCTTCTAAAATGCCGATGGGCCATTTTATGTATTGGCCCTTTATCATATGAAGTTATTTGGTTATGTTATCTCGAAGTGTAAACCTGTTGGGCCATTTCAACTGGGACAAGTTTGCACCGCGCAATAATATGATTGAACACTTTAAGATGATAATGGGCCAATTAGTGTAAATTATTTTATAAGCTTATTTATTCCATACATCGCATACATGACATGCACTCATGCATACATGCATCATGCTAACCCCCTTTGTGTTAAAAGCCATCATAGATACCCGTTGGGTTGGGGGAAGACTTTTCAGAAGACCATCAGTAAATATGAATGAGTCAGCCAATGAGGGATCCCGCCTGGATCAATTAGAGACCAAAATAACAGGAATTGTTGAGATATTGCAAGCTCTGACTAATGTTGTGACCAGTTTGACCGCACTCTGTATAGCCGATAGCAGAGAGATGAACAATCAGAATGGAAAGACCATCGGGGAACCTTCGGAGACCAAACTCCCTCAATCCGATATCGCCTCTATCAGAAACAGACGATTCTCCAATCTTAGTAGACCTTTGTCAAAGGTGGTTAAGAAACTGAAGATGCAAGGACTTCTAAAACCCTTAAAACCTAGACCACTTCCTAACCCTGTGCCACCGTACCTCAACCAAAATCAGTATTGTTACTTCCACCAAGAAAAGGGCCATGAAACTAATAACTGCATCCGCCTTAGGCATGAAATCCAAAACCTCATTGATGCCCATAAAATACCCAACCCGGAAAAAGAACAAGCCAACATACACAGAGAACCTCCACCTACCCACATTATTGACTCCGGCCTACCCGACAATCTTGTCTTCCCAACCCACAACTACCAAACTCCTTGCACGGGGATACGAGGCAACAGTGGTAAAAGTGAAATAAAGCAAATGGAGGATCTTTGGGAAAATTTCTCAGAAGTGATGAGACGGGGGTTGCAAAAGGGAAAAGTGAATGGGAAGAAGAACTACTGTACCTGGAGAAATTGATGGTTGAAGGAAATAAGAAAGCAAGGGAAAATAAAGTTGCAATTTATAGAGATGTTTGTCTCCCAGATCTTATTCAGTTGTGATCCAGTATTTATTAATAGAGACATTGATTTTGTCTATTTGTTCGAACCTTTTCTTAACGATAATAAAGATGTTCATTTCGTTAACTTGCCTGAGTCTCTGCAACATGAGTATGTTTGAAAAAATTATTCAACCTTGGTACTATGATACTCAGCAATATTTCGAACCCGGTGAATTTTTGAAGAAGCAAGTAGAAAAGACAGGATAGCCATTCAGCAATGGGAAACGAGACAGTAAGACTGTCGGATTCAGAGGAGAATGAGTTCACCGAGCCGATCGACATGAACAAATTGAAACAGTACTTTACTTGAGGAAGAAAAGACCGAGCAGTCACCAAGGGAATTGGCGGAAGACCTAACCCGACGGGATAAGAAACACATGCATGCATGCATACACGTAACCTATTTTGCATCCTTTTTGTGTTTGTTTTGTTTTGTGTTCACAGGTTTTGAAGAAGAAAAGAGAAAGCGACAAAGACAAGCTATTCAAAAATAACGAAAGCACAATATCGGATTCGGGTAATAATCTGAGGGTTGAGGCCCACATTGGTGTTAGATTCAGGTATTTATTTGAGGGTTGAGACCCACATTGATGTTGGTATTGAGGAGGAGTCTCAAGGCTGAGGCCCATATGAGTTTGAGTTTCGGGAATGGATCTCAAGGGGCGAAGCCCACATTATCAGAAGATAACGGAAGAATTCTGTGGAATTAGTGAAAAACAAAATATATGAGAGAGAGAAATCTTTGATAGTTAGACGTATGTCCGGTGATGACAATGTTTGTTGTAGGGAGAAGCTTGAGAAACGATAAGTGCGAGACGTGCTCTCGTCCGGTATTCTGAATAGATTAATCTCAGTTGGACTCGCGAGCACTTGATTACGGGATCTCAAAAGTGGAAACCTGAGTGGTTGGCAAGATGACTATCCGAAGGGATGATGGATCGGTGAATGACCGTTTGCCTGGATGTCCACCCTGGTTTACTTATGCTACGATATATGATATGGTTGGAAGCAAAGAAAGTCTCTAAAAAGAAAAGAAAAATAGACCGCCTATAACCGATAAGCGTGAAGCTACCCATGGGCGAGTATTAGGACCACCATGAGGAGAAATGCTACCTTAAAGGGTATGTGCGTCAAAAAAAAATGATGAAAAGAAAGAGAAGACCATATCATGTTGAGTATGCCGAAGTAATCACAGAAAGTGATCAAGACTTCCAGATTGGTTAGACCCACTGGTCCGATTCTCCGAAGCGAAATCATCAAGTTGGCTAACTTAAGGAAAATGCTGTGAAAGAACCTTTGCACACACACACTATGAGTCTAGTTCAGACCTCCTATTCAGACGATTGGAGTTGAGCGTATCGAGTACTTTGAAGATTCTCCAGTTTTGACGCGAAGCATTCGTTGAGGACGAATATATGTCTAGCTATCAAGATTATCTCGCGAGAGACAATACAATATGTTGGAATGGAACATCAGTGGTTCTGCCGAGTATGGCATTCTGGGGGCGAGGCCCATATCAGTAGCAGTTTGGGACGAGGTCCAAATCAGTATCAGTTTGCGGGCGAGGGCCATATCAGTACCGGTATGGGGCGAGGCCCACGTCATCATCAGTATCAGTTGTAGGGGTGAGTCCCAGGGTCGAGGCCCACATCAGCATCAATTTCAGAGATGGGTCTCAAGGCCGAGGCCTATATCATCATCTTCAGAAGTTTGGGGATGCATCCTAGGGTTGAGACCCACATCATCATAAGTATATTCCATTTTAGGGACGCGTCCCCGGGCCGAGGCCCATTTGGTCAGCGGTATTAGGATGCGTCCCAGGGTTGAGGCCCCCATTGTCGGTTGCAGTTATTGGGATGCGTCCCAGGGTCGTGGACCCACTGCATCATATTTTGGGGATGCGTCCCCGGGCCGAGGCCCATTTTGCCAGTGGTATTGGGATGCGTCCCAGAGTCGAGGCCCCCGTTGTTGGTTGCAGTTATTGGGATGTGTCCCAGGGTCGTGGACCCACTGCATCAGTTTGGGGATGCATCCCCGGGCCGAGGCCCATTTTGTCAGCGGTATTGGGATACGTCCCAGGGTCGAGGCCCCCGTTGTCGGTTGCAGTTATTGGGATGCGTCTCAGGGTCGTAGACCCACTACATCAGTCAGGGGATGTGTCCCCGGGCCGAGGCCCATTTTGTCAGCGGTATTGGGATGCATCCCAGTGTCGAGGCCCCTGTTGTCGGTTGTAGTTATCGGGATGCGTCCCAGGGTCGTGGACCCACTGCATCATATTTAGGGAATGCGTCCCCGGGCCGAGGCCCATTTTGCCAGCGGTATTGGGATGCGTCCCAGGGTCGAGGCCCCCGCTGTCGGTTGCAGTTATTGGGATGTGTCCCAGGGTCGTGGACCCACTGCATCAGTTTGGGGATGCGTCCCCGGGCCGAGGCCCATTTTGTCAGCGGTATTGGGATGCGTCCCAGGGTCGAGGCCCCCGTTGTCGGTTGTAGTTATTGGGATGCGTCCTAGGATCGAGGTCCACTGCATCATCAGCTCGGTGGAGCAGCAGGCAAGTCAGGTGACAGCTGGCGAGCCAGGTAAGTAAAAATGCAATGCATAACTTTGATAGGATTGTTCAAAGTCACACACTGCACAAGTCCCATCAAAGTGGGAGGTGACTGTAGGCATTGCATTTTTGCATGTGAAACCCGATGATGAGTCTCAGTTGGAGGCACTACTTTTTTAGTCGAGGAAGTTGCGGGAAACGATCGTCGGAAGGGAATCGGCATTTTGTTTGTTCTTATTCGCTGGATTAGCTTCGGGTTCGCTTGTTGGACCTCTGTGTTAAAACACATGTCACAAATTAAAAATAATTAAAACAATTAAAACACATGTCACAAATTTTAATTAAAACCAATTGAAATTAAATTAAATAAATTAAAATTAAATACCAAAATTAAATAATTCACTTCCAAATTAAAATACATCAAAACACCTAGCCAAGCCCACCCACCTAACCAAAGCCCACACGCCCATAGCCCCCTAATACACACCCAAATTAAATAATTATTAATTAAATTAAAACATTAACTAAATAAAATGTTAATTAAATTAAATAAATAAATAAAATATTTACCAACATAAAATAAGTATATGCCTAATATAAACTAATCAAATATAATCATTCCTAACTAAATAATATATTTACCAATCTAAAATATTTGACTTCCTAATCAACACCAATTTAAAGATATTGACTTCCTAATTTGAACCAATTTTGTCGCCCCTCAATCTAATCTTTTCCTTGTTGGATACCAAATCAAATCCTCCCTTTAATGCCAAAATCCCTTCCTTGTGAGACAAGAAGAAGCCCTAACCATTCTCTATATAAACAACACAAATTTGCAAACAAAAGGGGGACACTCACGGCCAAATACAATAAAGAGCAAACACATAAACCTTAAGACGAATCTCTCTCATTATCTCTCATAACCTTCGCGCCCACACACGCCCATCACGTAGAAGACCCACTTGTCTTCATCACGCCTTCATGCCCCCTTAGACAAGCTCACTGACCTGCCTTCATCTAGCCTCTCCCTCTCGCCTCATTCTCAAAAAAAAAACCGAACACTCAGCAGCCACACAAGAAAATAACCCTAAAGCCTCTTGCCCCATGCACGTAACAGCCCGCCATTAGCCCTAGCAATTCACACAAGCCACCTTACACGTCCCTCACTACACTCCTCACAACAACGTAAGCCATCAGCCCTTTGTTCACCTAGCCCTCAAAGACTCAAAGCCACATACTCACTCTCATCACGCCACAAGCCCCCATTCACTTCAGCGCATAAACGCCACATAGCCATGCACTCAACCTTAACGCCACATAGCCCTCACGCACATTACCCCTTTACAAATCAATAGCCATCATGCACGTCCCCACAAGTCAACAGCCCATTAACCCCCCTACAAACTGCACGCGCAATTCCTCCCTAAACTGCACCATTTGCCGCAAAACTGCCTCCCTCCCTCCACGAGAAAACCCCTAAAATGTACTGCCCAGTTTTGCCACAAAAATAGCCCCTGAAATTGTCCAGAAACTGTCCAGAAAACTGCACTAAATCAACCCCACAAACTACCCAGTAAAACAGTCCAGAAACCGCCCAAAACAGTCCCCGAAACACCCAAAATAGTCCCTTAAACAACCAAAAATATTGACCAGAAAACCGCGAGGAAACAGCAGCAAAATGGAGTCAAAACAGTAGCTTGAGCAGCGAAACAGCGAGGTAAAACGCAAACCAGTGAACCAGAAAAGTTGCGGTGTGATAGCCCTTCCGACGGCCGTGAAACGCGAGTTCGAAAGTCGACATAAAAGGTTAGACCTGAGGGTATTTTCCACATTCGTTTTCTATTTTATTTTTATTATTTATTAAGTATTGCTTGCATAATTGTTATGTTGAAATGTATGTTGTGGCCCTTGAGTAGATAAATATGCATGGATTACGAGATATTGTATGTTGTGGCTATGGAATAAAATGAAAGATGTGTCAACTCTCGCGGTATATCGGATGGAAACCCGGACATAAATTTCATAGCCGATTCCGAATGGACGGTAGTATGATCTGTACTCGGGATACAATTCCACGTACCGCTTGAGTAAACGACACTTTCTTTTGTTTTATATTGCTTTGATTTATTTATTTTTCGTCATTTGAATTCCGCATGTTATTTGTATGCATGATGCAATCGAGCGCATGGGTTTAGTAAGTCGGATTAAAGGTCCCCTATTTGGAGGGGTTAAAATCCTTTACCACGATGCTTTGCCGAGCCGGTTGATGTGTGTTCGGTTGGATATAAGATATGTTCAATCGGGCATACTAAGTTTGATGTGATTGTCTTTATTTTTGTATGTATGATACAATCGAGCGCATGGGCTTAGTAAGTCGGATTAAAGGTCCCATATTTGAAGGGGTTAAAATCCTTTACCACGATGCTTTGCCGCGCCGGTTGATGTGTGTTCGGTTGGATATAAGATATGTTCAATCGGGCATACTAAGTTTGATGTGATTGACTTTATTTTTGTATGTATGATGCGATCGAGCGCATGGGCTTAGTAAGTCAGATTAAAGGTCCCCTATTTGGAGGGGTTAAAATCCTTTACCACGATGCTTTGCCGCGCCGGTTGATGTGTGTTCGGTTGAATGCAAGATATGTTCAATCGAGCATACTAAGTTTGATATTATTGTCTTTATTCCTTGTATGCATGATGCGATCAAACGCATGGGCTTAGTAAGTCGGATTAAAGGTCCCCTACTTGGAGGGGTTAAAATCCTTTACCACAATGCTTTGCCGCGCCGATTAACGTATATTCGGTTGAACGTAAAATGTGTTCAATCGGGTATACGAAGTCCGATATCATTGTCTTTACTTTATATATATGCATTATGTTGATTACGCATGGGCTTAGTAAGTGCGATTAAAGGTCCTCTATTTTGAGAGATTAAAGTCTTACCACGATGCTTTGCCGCGCTTTTAGCCCGTTATTATTTATTAGGTGTCATCAATTCATCTGTTCATGTATGTGTCATATTGTTTACTGCATTTTGGAGGTCACTGCTGTAACCCCATTCGAACGTGTTCTGAAACGCCGCACGAACGTATGTTTTCTGTCTGGTCCCGTTCGAACGCGTTATCAAACGCTATACGAATGCGAGCCTCCTGTTTACCGTTCGAACGCGTTATCAAACGCTATACGAATGCGAACCTTCTGTTTACCGTTCGAATGCGTTTACGAACGCTACATGAACGCGAGTACACTGAATTGAGTCATTTTCATCACATGTGTGTTTGTATCCATATTAGTTATCTTCTTTTGCGACATGCCATATCATGTTTATCCCATTGGTTGCATCATTTACCTTCGTCTTGGCTTAACGTATTACAATTCATATATCTATGTCATGATAGCATTTGAGTATTATTTCTTGTGGTATATCGGATGGAAACCCAGACATAAATTCCGTAGCCGATTCTGAATGGACGGTAGTGCGGTCTGTACTTGGGATACGATTTCACGTACCACTTGGAAAAGTGCTCACATGTGTGCTTGTGTGGTTAGTGTGTGTTCGTGCTCGTGAATACAATATGCCAATGAAGTCGTATGTTTGTTGCCACTTTGATGTACTTTAAAGCATGCAATCTTAGATGTGAAATATATGCAAATTTAGGTGTAAATTTTATTTTTGCGCATATGGATTTAGAAGCATGATACTCTTGGAAATAAGTGTTACTTAAGCTTGATTAAATTATCACATAAATCCTTTCATTACAAGTGACATAAGTAAGGGACCATTCTGAACCCAACGGTTTGAGGTCTTCCCTAGCGAGGGGTGAGTGCGGCCTTAAATCTCATTTTCCGGTTCACACGGGGGTGGCGACTCCATTATTCTCCGGTTTAGTCCCCCGTGGCTACTCCGTACTCCCGACTAGGCCGCGAGTCTAGGACAGCATGCGTCGCCCAGTTTCTGTGTCCCACAAGGTCCCTGTGATTTGTTCCTGGATTGAGAAGATATGAGACAGTATCAATCCACGAAGGATAAATCATTAAATATCACTAGTCAGAGTATTATCGAGATTGGACATCGATAATGCGTAAAAGACTAGTATTACACTTGTGCGTGTTGTGAGGGCACAACGGTATAGTTCTCATATATTTGGGTATATGATACTCATGCAAGTGTAATAGGAGGTTGTGTTTTACCGATGGTACGGGAAACAGCTTCGCTCTGTATAGACCCTTTTGGAATTCCATTGGTAGTATAACTATGTGTCTATGGAAGTCTGAATTCAGGGTAGGTGTATTTGGTCTTAACTTGAGACTTGCACCGCTAATACTTGCGACAATTAATATGCTTTGGTTTTGGTCGTCCTGGGCTTTAACCGGTTCTGTGTACGCCTCTTCTAGGTATATTGAGAATCGTAGTGTATTGGGTGTGATGTCAAGATGGAAGTATCACTTCAGTTATAGTGGAGATGATGATCACGTAGGATACGGAACTTGTTCTCTTATATGCTGCAGGTATCGGGATATTATGACTAGGTCATGTATATCCGATTATAGAGACTAGTTACCAGACATCCGATATGTGCTTCGTACGGGGCAGACACAATTCCAGCCCCAGGCCTAGCACGTGACCATCCGATACTGGATCGATATACGCAATACTATGTATATTATGCCTGATATAGATCGCTTATTCCTGTAAGCATGTTTATGGAGAATTGGGTAGGCATGGCGCTTTGCTAGAAGCCAACCTTGTCTTGTAAATCGGTAAAAACGTAGTACAAGGTACTTACATGTTCGGATAGTCCGACGACCGAATTTACTGCCAACATATTCGGGGATCTCATGGGTCGCTTCCCGAAGATTCACCGATGATGTATGACTCGCACTTTATTAATCTGGGATTAATTGGATGAGAGAGAAAATTAATCTGGGATTAATTACGGAGATATTTTATCTGGGATAAAATATTATTTAAAGAGAGAGAGCGATTAATTTGGAATTAATCGATAAATTAATATATTCGATATATTAAACGAAATTGGATTTCGACACGGAATTAAAATCAGATTTTAATTCGAGCGAACGAATTAATTTAGAATTAATTCGTTAGCGACATGAATAGTAATTATGCTATGCATGATTATTTAATTAAATTAGATTTAATTACGATGCAACGGAAATTTCGTTAATTCGGAATTAGCGAATCCGCGCCCGGGAGTGTTTGCGGAACCACTCGCATTTGGAATCGAAGTGGGACCCGCAAGTCACATCTAGCGTCACATCATTCGTCAATCAAGTGATAGATGTCTTTCACTTTGAGTGATTGACACCAGTCACTATTCATGATTGATGTAAGTGGTTGAAAAGCTTTTGAAAGCTTGAAAGACATTTATCAATATTTTATTTGATATTTGAATTTTGGTTTTGTGTATTAGATATATAAAACATAAAATTCTTCTCTCTCTCTCTTCAAGGGATTCAACAATAGTCCATTTTCTTTCTTCTCTCCCTTTTGGCTTTGGAAGCCATTTTTTCTTCTTGTTTCAAGCTTGGCCGAGACATGTAAGGAAGAATAGGATGATTTGTGGAAAATCATCAACGTGCTAGCACACAAAGAGGTATACAAGGTGATAGGGAAACTCACTTGTGAGCATGGAATCCATTTTGGAAGCTTAGAGCTTGAAGACTTCAATGGAGGACCATGGCCGAATTTGAGGACAACAAGGATGCCCACTGCCGAGACTTTGAGGAACATCAAAGGGCATAAAAAGTTTCGTTGTTCTTCGCATCGCAAAGCCGTTCAATGTGAGTATGATTCCGCCATATTTCATTGTTGTATTCACTTGTTTCATTGCTTTAAAATGATCATTGGGACATAATAGAAACACAACACTTCTGAATTCTGTCACATTTGTCGGTGTAAGCCAATCCTGAATTGTCTTTACCTTTTCTAGATCAACTTTGATGCCATCTACACTTACAACAAAACCAAGGAAAATCATTTTATCCATACAAAAAGTGCACTTATCAAAATTAGCATACATTTTTTCCTACATTAACACATCAAGAACATGCTTCAAATGCGTAACATGCTCATCTAATATTTTACTATAAATGAAGATGTCATCAAAATAAACTACAACAAACCTACCTATTAATGCACACATAACATGATTCATCAATCTCATAAATGTGCTAGGTGCATTTGTAAGATGAAATGGTATAATTAACCATTCCTATAAGCAATACTTGGTCATAAATGCAGTTTTCCACTCATCTCCCTCTCTCATGCGAATTTGATGGTATCAATTTTTTAAATCAATCTTACTAAAAATTTTGGAACCATACAATTCATCCAACATGTCATCTAGCCTATGAATATGGTGACTATACTTTACCGTTATATTATTGATCACTTGACAATCAACGCACATACGTCATGTCCCATCTTTCTTAAGAACTAGAAGAACATGTATCACACAAGGACTCATACTTTCTCTGACATACCCTTTCTCCATCAACTCACGCACTTGCCTATGAAGTTCCTTCGTTTCCTCGGGATTGCTCTGGTAGGCTGGTCTATTGAGAATGACTACGCCAGGTATGAAATCTATACGGTGCTCAATACCTCTAATAGGTGGAAGCCACTAGGAATGTCCTCTGTCAACACATCATTGAATTCCTGTAAAATAGATGAAATGGACACATGAAGCAAAGGGTCAGTGTTAGCAATACAAACATGGCGATCCTTGTAAACTAGCAAAAACATAAGCTTGCTAGCCTTAAAAGCTCTTCTCGTTTCACCCTCACCTATGTAGAAGCTCTTTTTCACTCGCCCTTTTGTTTCCCCCTTAATTTCACTCACATATCCCTTAAAGCACTCACGGCCTTAGCCTTAATTTCCTTACTAGGTTCGGTTACACTCCCTCCATATGTTTTCTCCAAGGCTGTGTTTGCACTCTCTTTCTCTCTATCTCTCACAAGTTGCAACTTGAATCAATCCTCATGGACTTGCCTTGGTGTAAGTGGGTATAAGGTAATGTGTTTTCCCTTATATTGAAAGAAATACTTATTCTTGAACCCATCGTATATAACCTTCCTATCAAACTATCACGGCCTTCTTAAACGATTGTGTCATGCATGCATGGGTATAACATCACATAAAACACCATCAATATAAAGCCCAATGGTGAAGCTCAATAATAACTGCCTAGTCACCCGCACTTCTCCACAGTATTTCAACCACTGCAACTTGTAAGGCTTGGATACTTCAAGGAATCTAATCCCAACCTCTCAACTAAATACGTACTTGCGACATTAGTACAACTACCCCCGTCAATGATCATACTACACCCATTTCCATTCACACGACATCTAGTGTGGAATATGTTCTCCCTCTGCTGATCACTCTAATCCTCACCAATATGTGCACTAAAAAAATGCTTGACAACTAAGGACAAGTTATCCAGCGGGTATGCAGCTCCCTCTCTGTCACTAATATCCTCAATCCCAGACTCATCATTATCAACCTCAACCTCATTGTCAATAAAATGTACCCCACCAATTTTCTTATCAATCATTAAGGTACGTATGTTGGGGCATTGTGAAGCATAATGTCCCATGCCCAAACACTTGATGTCCTTAGTCTTGGGTGTTGTAGTATCAGTTTCGATCTAGCCTTATGTAGACACTGCATTTTTGCATAAGCCCAATGATGAGCCTCGTATGGAGCCACTACCTGAAAAGTTACGGAAGTTACGGGAAACGAATGCCGGAAGGAAAGAAAACCTCCAAAATTAGCACCTCATTGGATTCAGACTCAATAGCCAACTCGGATTCGCTCAGTCAGTTTTCGTTTCAAACCTTAGCCTCGGGTCAAAACCTCTGCAACCCATGAAAGCCCATACAATCCATGCCCACGCCAAACACCACTCAAATCCCATGCCATACACGCCCATTACACCAAGCCCATGCATCCACACGACCAAACCTTCCCAAATAAATAAAATCCCATGCAAAGCACATGCTAAAATCTCCTTAAATCACTTTCCAATTTAACAAAGATTTGAAAACCCATGCAAAACACATGTTAAAATCCCCTTAAATCACTTTCCAATTTAACAAAGATTTGAAATCTCATCCTCACCAAAATTATGAAATTCTTTCCCTAAATAATTTAAGAAAATATTTCCCATATTTACTTGATTTATTTCCTTGCTTAGGAGATCCATTGATTATAAAAGAGAGACCAATTCTTCAAGTGGGAGAGGCTCTTTCACGACACTTCACAAACAAAAAGAAAACCATACTTCTTGTTCTAAGTTTGGGCGTGAAACACACCACAAAAATCCCAGCCTTGGACGTGAACAACAAACACACCACAAAAAAATCCCAACCTTGAGACGTGAACAAACAAACATAAAACACAAGACACATACACGGCAACCCTACTTCTTCTTCTCCTTCATTGGCGTGAAACAACAAGAATAACCAGCCCTTAAACCAACAAAAACCAAGCCAAAACAGTAGCAGCCCCACCGAACAACACAACAACAAAAACCAACCCAAAACAGTAACCCACAACCGACAGCACCAAAGCCAACCAAACCAGCCAGCAAACAAACAAAAAAACCCACAACCGACAGCACCAACAGTCCCCAAAACTAGCCAACAAACAATGACAAAATAGTCCCCAAAATAGTCTAAAAACAACACCTAAATTGCCGAAAAACAGTCCCCAAAATAGTCCAAAAATAACACCTAAATTACTAAAAACAGTCCCCAAAATAGTCCAAAAACAACACCGAAATTATCGAAAAACAATCCCCAAAATAGAAACCCCTATCACCAAAAAAAACAGAAAAAAACAGTCCCAAAATACAACCAAAACAACCAGCCCAAAAATAGTGAAGAAACCGCAAAAACAGTAGTAAAAACAACCGCTAAAATCGCAAAAACATCAACCAAAATAGTAGCCAAAACAACAACCAAAATAATAGCCAAAACAACAACCAAAACAGCAGCCAAAACAACCAAAACAGCAGCCCAAAAACAACCAAAACAGCAACCAGAAAATAGCAACCAGAAAAGAGTAACCAGAAATAGCATACAATAAATAACATGCAGAAAACAGCGAAACAACAAGTGAAATAGCGAACCAGAAATAGCAAACAGCGTAACAGCTTCAATCCTTCCGGCGACGGCATAACGCACTTCCGAGAAGCGACTTAAAAGGTAAGATCTGAGGGCACCCTTACCCTATTTATTTTTATAGTTATGGACACGACATGCTTGGCTGGACGTGAAATACGTCCAGCTGGATATGCGAATTCCTACATTAAAGACGGCCAAATTTCTGGCCGCATTTTTCTTTCTTTGGCATTCTTATTTATCTTTT